>OZ038513.1:44138648-44153648 GCA_964036315.1 Acanthosepion esculentum | reverse complement strand
GTGGGCTATGATAAGTTTTTAGCCACCCTTAATTACAGCAATTTTGGCTTGTGTAATAACGTATTTTCTTTTTTCAGACAATACCGTGTTAGTATCAAGATACTCTAATCTATGAACGATAGATTATATTTTGTAATGAAAGTTCCCGGAAGTGAGGAAATTGGTGAATTTCAACGAGGGCAAATAATAGGATGGCATCAGTGTAGCAAGTTAAATAGAGAAATTGCTAGGTTTTCCCAGTTTAATCATCAAATGGTTAATAATATTGTCAAGAAATTTAATGAAGTAGGCCATTATCATGTGGAACAACGTTCAGGAAGACCAAGCATTGTATCTGAGCGAAGGGAAAGGGCACTGAAGAGGGAAGGCATCAGAAACCGTCGTCAGAGCGTCAAAATTATCGCCAACAGCATAGAAATGTCTCCATATTCGGTGAGAAAGACCCTGAAAGAGCTAGGCTATCAAAGAAGAGTTGCAAGAAAGAAGCCCTTGATTTCAGAGGTTAACAGAAACCTTCGTATGAACTAGGCAAGAGAATTCGAGCGCAAAGATTATGAAATTTGTCAGTCTGTAATTTGGACAGATGAAAGTAAATTCTGCCAATAGTCTAATTCGAGATTGGTTTATGTTTGGAGAGATCAGAATGAGACTTGGAACACTGAATGTCTGCAGGCGACCGTGAAACAAGGAGGAATTGGAGTAATAGTGTGGGGCGCTGTTTGAATGGAAATCTGAGCTGATTCTTGTTGATGAGTGGTTTAATGGTCCAAAATATTGTCAAATATTAGACTACTCCGACTATTTGAAACCAACCAGATTGACAAGAATGTCTACTTTGATCAAGACGATGGAGCGCCATGTCATGCGAGTAAAGTAGCAAAGGCCTGAAAGGAATCGCAAGGAATCAAGTCACTGCCATGGGTATCCCAAAGTCCTGACATAAATCCAAAGAGCACGTTTGGGAGCATCTTGACCGAAAACCTCAAGAGCGTGCAACCAAAATCACGTCAGTGGCAACCATTAAAGAAACATTGCTAAAGGAGTGGCAAAATATGGATCAGACGATTGTTGATAACTTGAGCAAATCCATGAAAAATCGAATACAAGAACTGAAACTAGCAAATGGAGGACCTACTCTATACCAGTTCCAAATACTGTTTATTTATGTCGAATAGGGATTACGTAATTAAATTTTGAAATTAGATGTAGTTTATTTCTCCTGGCTAAAACCTTTTCTTAGGCCACTGCATGTGTGTATGTGTGTGTGTTCCCTGCTGTTACAAAATTGATTATTTTATACTTGTGATATTTTAACACTTTTATGAAGAACAAATATCAAATTGAAGAAAATAAGCAAATAGTCTTTTCGTTTTACGTTTAATAACAAAACTGAATAGATACTTGACTAACACAATCAATATATTCATATCCTAATAACCAACAAAACATTTATTATAGTCAAAACGTTTTTTCCCCAGAACAATTTGTCATCATACTTAACTGAACGCCTATTCAGAAATCACATGGATAGATATCATATGAGCATATTTATCGAAAATTCACCTAAAACTGTGTCAGATTTACGGTTTTAGCTATTCACGTTCGTAAATCTCGAACGAAATCTGTGTGTAACATATCGAGAAAAATGTATGCCGATTACTCGCAAGATATGTCCAGAGCACTTAGCTCACTTAAGATTCTTAGCTGGCGATAGTTTAGTCTTTTGAGCTGCATTGTGATTTCTTTGTGAGAATACTGCTCGCTTTGCTGACCGCTTTTATTGATATCGGCCGGGTCTGTCGGCACCACATTTCTTGCTCATTACTCTATTGACCTCCTCGAAGAATCAGCGCCATATTTATAACGTCTCCTGTCTAGAGACGGGGTTACAGCGTTGATAAACACAGCGAACTAGAGTTTTTCTTTAACTACAGAAGTTGATTTCACCTGTAAGAGGCCATTGTAACAAATAGCTTTTATAATATACAGTGATGCATATGGATAGAACAAGAGTTCGGCAGATATACAAAAATAGAAAGAGGTGTAAGACAAGGATGTATCATCTCGCCGGACTTATTCAACCTATACAGCGAGGCAATTTTTAGAAAATTAGAAGTCATAGCAGGATTCATTTTTGGCGGCCACAATCTTAACATGATATGCAGATGACACAGCGTTGATAGCAGATACGGAAAGGAAAATACAAGAACTCCTACAGAAGGTAGTTAAGGAAAGCGAGAAGAAAGGATTAAACATCAATTGCCAGAAGACAGAATTGTTAGCAAAGGATGATCCCAAAATGCAAATTACAAATCGAAGACAACAAAATCAAAGAAGTGCAAACATTTAAATATCTGGGAAGTGTTTTAAAAGAGGACGTATTGGGATAACGAAAGATGCTTTCCAAAAGCTAAGCAGAGGATTAAGAGACAGAAAAACTTCGCTAGAAGGGGGTATTAAACTCTTATCCGTTGTTTGTCCTCTCGTATAAGGGAAGTGAATGCTGGACAGCCTCCTTAAAGATGAAGAGGAGACTTGAGGCAATAAAAAAAAACATGGTTCTACAGAAGGATGCTGAAGATTCCATGGACCGAACATATGAGCAACGACGAAGAAAATGGAAACAAAAAGGAAACTTATGCCTAACATCAGGAAGAGACAGTTGAAATTTCTGGGGCACACAACGAGGAAAGAGGGCTTGGAAAATCTGATACTCACAAGACAGATTGAAAGCAAGAGGGACAGAAGAAAACAACGCATAACCTCATGAATTTAAACGTCCTACAAGGCTGGCATCCCGTCCCCACCCCTTCACCGTTGAAACTGTTAGATGTAGACGTCTCTTCTACTCCAATGGCTTCATGTCTCGCACATCTCGCCTGTGGAACTCCCTTCCTTATTCCTGTTTCCCTGACAAATACAATCTCCAACTATTTAAGTGTAACGTCAATCGACATTTCCAGTTGCCTTGATCTATCCACTTCCCTTCTCCACATCCTTTCACCTTTCATTCCTATATGCTCTCGCTCCAAATCTCCTGTAACCCTCTTGCCTTGATCGATCCACTATCTTTCTCCACATCCTCTCCTTTACCACTCCTATCTGCTCTTCCTCCAAACCTTCTGTAAGCCCTTGCGTGCTAGTGGCTTCCAGCCTTGCTTGGGGTGATAAGCTTAAAAAAAAAAACAAAAAAAAACTTAGTGAGCTTGAGTAAATGGATGACGGAATAGGGTTTAGGAGAAATAACAAAAAGACAAAATGTATTAAGAACTACAAAGGACAGGAAGTTGTGGAGAGCCATGATCGTCCTGAGATGAAACGGCACATATAGATGTTCAGATGTTTTTAAAATGGCTTGAGATCGTTATTGTCTCAGTAAGAAGGTTGCTTTTATTAATTTCTGGGATGGGAAGGTATAATTATTTAGATTAGTATTTCGCCCAGGCTTATGTAGCTAGCTATATAGTAAATAATGGCTGGCCGCTCGTATCCGAGTAAGCTAGGGCGTCTAGCTAACACCCTTTTGCAGACACCTCATAAGGGACATTTTTGCTTGTTCAACATTAACCTGTGTTTTATACTGCAACTATGTTGGGCCGATCTTAGTTACAGTTTCCGGGAGAGCGCGAATTAGCTGACGTGATCAAAAGTACGCTTAAAACTTCGACGACTCCTAAAAAAGGTTTAACTTCTAATACAAGGCTTGGGTCAACCCATGGTATGTTTCTCATGGAGTTTTCAAAGGTACCGCACGCCGGGACAACCTCGACAGACCGATGATTACAAGAAGCCTCTTTCCTAATAAATCGGCCATTGTGATATGCGAACCCGGGTTTCATAGATGGAAATCGAACGTTCTACCCACTCGGCTGTAGGTAGGTAGGTAGGTACGTAGGTAGATAGATAGATATGAACAGGTTGAGATAGATAGATAGATATGAACAGGTTGTGATATATATATATGTAGATAGATAGATAGATATGAACAGGTTGAGATAGATAGATAGATAGATAGATAGATAGATAGATAGATAGATAGATAGATATGAACAGGTTGAGATAGATAGATAGATAGATAGATATGAACAGGTTGAGATAGATAGATAGATAGATAGATAGATAGATAGATAGATATGAACAGGTTGAGATAGATAGATAGATAGATAGATAGATAGATAGATAGATAGATAGATAGATAGATAGATAGATAGATATGAACAGGTTGAGATAGATAGATAGATAGATAGATAGATAGATAGATAGATAGATAGATAGATAGATAGATAGATATGAACAGGTTGAGATAGATAGATAGATAGATAGATAGATAGATAGATAGATAATGATTATGACAGTACGGCAAGGCAAACATCATCTTTATTATGCATTATTTCATTAAGACCATTTTTCTTCTATTTTTGGTTTTATTAAAGCGTTCCGGCAGTTATACTCTACAGCCTTTCTCATGTGTCTGTTGCATTCTGTCACCTTCTTTCTGTCAAACTCAACTCTTAGTTGATATATTATTTTCTTCCTTATTTGTCACAACTGAGTGCCTTCCGAAGAAATATAAAATATCTTAACCTCGGCTCTTCCTGATGTTAAGTATAAGCCTCCTCCTTGTTTGTATCCTCTCTAAGACCTCATCGTTGCGCACACGCTCGGTCCATGATATCCTCAGCATCCTTCTGTAGAACCACATCTCCATCGCCTCGGGTCTCTTCTCCATCTTTGAGGAAATCGTCCAACATTCGATGACGCAAAGGATAGATGCCACGTAACAGCTCAGTATTCTTTTCTTCGTTACCAAAGAAATCCTCCTGTCTTGCAATAATCTACCCAGCTTTTGAAATGTGACCTTTGCCATCGCAATACGTCTACGGCTCTCAGTGTCGCATTTATCGACTTCTGTCAGAACGCTTCCCAGATATTTAAACTTCCGAGTCAGCTTGATTCTATTGTTCCCAACCTGCAAGTCGCAGTACGGACTCATCCTTTTACTGATGACCATGCATTCTGTGTTCTTCTAGTTTATGCTTAGTCCCTTCTTCACACTCTCCATCGCTGCCTTCTGTAGGAGATTTTGTAATTTCTTTTCCGTGTCTGCTATCAGTACTGTATCATCTGCGTATCTTATGTTGTTAAGATTGTGGCCGCCAATGTTGTAACCTAGAAAGGGTTACTGAATGAGGAATAACCAAAAAGAGGTTGGAAATGAAATAGTAATCTTTATAACATCAACAAAATACAATACTCGCCAGCGGCGTGAAGTAGGTAAACAACTGCTAGTGGTGAACTACTTAGACAGCATATTACCCCCACTTACAATAGTGTCCAATATATTTATGGAGATTGGAACATACCCATTAGTGTTCATAGGTACAGTATAAAACAATTCCCGAAATTGTGAACTAAGCTTTTGTTAAAGAAAAGGCTAGGAGGGAGGTATAACAGATCATCAATCAAAAGATGGCTATGAACAGAAAAAGGTTGAGAGGCATTGCTTTAGGCGAATTGCTATATTTCATAGTAAAATCACTTTCCAACGCATTTTCATAGTGCTGTAACCTAGGAAGGGTTACTGAATGACGAATAAGGAAAACGGAGATTGGGAAATGAAATGGTAATCTTTATGACAAAATACAATACTCGCCAGCGGCCTGAAGTAGGTAAACCACTGCTAGTGGTGGACTACTTAGACAGGATATTACTCCCACTTACAATAATGTCCAACGTATTTATGAGGATTGGGACATACCTATTAGTGTTCGCAGGCACGGTCTATAACAGAGTGGAAGTGACAGTGAAGAGACAAAACACTGCTTAGAATTACAAAAGAGAGGAAGTTATGGAGAGCCATGATCCCCCTACACCCTGAAGAGATGGTAAATGGAAAAGGAATATGTGTACTGATTCTTTCAACTTCTTATTGTTCCGGGTGTATTATTCTGATATATTTTTGTACGGATTGACAGACGACCGTTTCTCTCCTTCACTTTGTAACACGATTTTTGTTCTTTGGTAGCAACTGTTATTTCCTATTTGCTTACGCCTACAAAGTATGTAAATGGCTAACATTTCCTTCAAACTTTGTTTTTGTGACCAGTATAAAGATATTTCGGAAATTTATCTCTTCCCATTGGGGAAAACTGGCGAATGTAAGTATTCTTGTTCACGAAAAGTAGAAACAAAACGACCTAACATTCAAAAGTATCATGCATTTATTCTAGGATTACACAAGACAGACTACAAAAATTTAGAAGTGAATAGGTCTTCACGATTTACGATTTAATGTAAACTAGCAGTGTCATCCGTCTTCGACCGGGTCTTTCATTACTGGGAATTTTTGCCGTTCAATTGGTGCAGTTTAAGATTAAAGTCAGCCCACCCGAAAACCGATATTAGTAACAACAATTGGGTGCCACTGTGGCACATCCCCAAATGAAGGAGGGGTTAACAATTTGAAGTGGGGTGGCCCTGAAAAGGGTCGTTTTTGCGTTCTCAATCTTGTTTCAGCCTTACGCGCAGCAGCAGTTGAAGTGGCGTTTCTCCGCAGCCGTTGAGTCCTTTGATCAGCAGTTTCAGCCTCACGCGCAGCAGCATTTGAAGAGTCGTTTCTCCTCAGGCGCTGAATACTTAGATCAGCAGCTTCAGCCTCACGCGCAGCAGCAGTTGAAGAAACGTTTCTCCTCAGCCGTTCGCTCCTTTGATCAGTAATTTCAGCCTCACGCACAGCAGCAGTTGCAGAGGCATTTCTCCTCAGTCGTTGACTCCTTTGATCAGCAGTTTCAGCCTCACACGCAGCAGCAGTTGAAGAGGCATTTCTCCTCAGCCGTTGACTCCTTTGATCAGCAGTTTCAGCCTCACGCGCAGCAGCAGTTGAAGAGGCATTTCTCCTCAGTCGTTGACTCCTTTGATCAGCAGTTTCAGCCTCACGCGCAGCAGCAGTTGAAGAAGCATTTCTCCTCAGTCGTTGACTCCTTTGATCAGTAATTTCAGCCTCACACGCAGCAGCAGTTGAAGAGGCATTTCTCCTTAGTCGTTGAGTCATTTTTGAGAATTATAGATATAGAAGATAATATTAATGTAATAATTTAAACTATTTATTTTTATCAAAGTTTTTATGAAAGATATATATCCAAGAACAAATAGTAAATAGTAAAACGTTGCTGAGAATTATAATGGACAAGAAGTAGTGGTGAGCCATTGTCGCCAACAATTCGAACTTAAAACCGGCACTGAAGAATTATCTATGAAACAAAAAAATTTTCATCGAAATCGGACGGAAACTGTGGAAACGCATAAACAACATCCGATCACACACACACGCACACGCACACGCACACCACATTTTGAGAATTATAAATATTGATTACTTTCACGAATCAGCTCCCAAATATAGTCTTCCATTATGTTTTCGTTATATTATCTTTTGTGACGTACGGTGGCCGTTAATAATTAAGTATAACTGAAGACTTCAATCTTAAAACAAAACAGTATTTAATTTCAAACACAAAGAAATACTTAACAAGAACAAAGAAGTAAAAGTCAGCCAAAGATAATTAACCATTTCGATGAATACCTTGTTAGTAGCGAGGCTCGGCTTAACGTCCGGTAAATTCGAAATCAAAGCCCAAAAAAATCGACGCACAATAATTCACACTAATTCGACTGGATAGTTCCACTCAATAATCACTCAAAAATCACCGCAGTCAGTAGCCTGACGCCGCTATTTATACACCTGACGGAAAACATATATTCATAAATTCTGAATGTAACGTTCGAAAGTCGGTGCCAGTAGTTACTCATTTTCTTCCTATATGACGCTATCCTTAGTAGCGGCGTTCAAAGTCCAGTATATGCTGTTTCAGTTTCAAGGTCACATAGCCCAGTGGATAGAAGCGTTGGTTGAGTGATCCAAAAAGTGACTTGACCCAAAGGGTTGTGACGTTCAATGATATGGCACGTAGAATTAGAACAATCTACGTCCGTAACGAAATAAAGGGTTTGATCGAAATTCCAACGTATATCGCCCGAAGTGTGCCGGAGCGTACAATGACCGAAATATCGTGAATATAGCAATAAAGACGAGGACAATAGTCCGAACGTTGTAAATAGGGTAAATAAATGCCAATATTAAAAATGAATTTGTTTTAAAATTTAAATATACAGTTTCATTTTACTTTCAGTATAGTCAATCTTTTTTTCACTTTTCAAACAATAGACAAGACGGTTATCGTGATTTTTCATATGTTTCTATCACAATTATTCCGGTCTCTACTGTTCGATCACATATGCTTCTAATTCTTACAAATATGACTAGATCCAGAAATTCCTCAGTCGTTGAGTCCTTTGATCAGCGGTTTCAGCCTCACGCGCAGCAGCAGTTGAAGAGGCATTTCTCCTCAGTCGTTGACTCCTTTGATCAGTAATTTCAGCCTCACGCGCAGCAGCAGTTGAAGAGGCATTTCTCCTCAGTCGTTGACTCCTTTGATCAGTAATTTCAGCCTCACGCGCAGCAGCAGTTGAAGAGGCATTTCTCCTCAGTCGTTGACTCCTTTGATCAGTAATTTCAGCCTCACGCGCAGCAGCAGTTGAAGAGGCATTTCTCCTCAGTCGTTGACTCCTTTGATCAGTAATTTCAGCCTCACGCGCAGCAGCAGTTGAAGAGGCATTTCTCCTCAGTCGTTGACTCCTTTGATCAGTAATTTCAGCCTCACGCGCAGCAGCAGTTGAAGAGGCATTTCTCCTCAGTCGTTGACTCCTTTGATCAGTAATTTCAGCCTCACGCGCAGCAGCAGTTGAAGAGGCATTTCTCCTCAGTCGTTGACTCCTTTGATCAGTAATTTCAGCCTCACGCGCAGCAGCAGTTGAAGAGTCATTTCTCCTCAGTCGTTGAGTCATTTTTGAGAATTATAGATATAGAAGATATATATTAATGTAATAATTTAAACTATTTATTTTTATCAAAGTTTTTATGAAAGATATATATCCAAGAACAAATAGTAAATAGTAAAACGTTGCTGAGAATTATAATGAACAAGAAGTCGGTGCCAGTAGTTACAAAAAAACAAAAAGCAGAACAACTACTATCTACTTGATAGAGTAATTCTGAAAACTGTTAGGTTGTTCGGAAAATGATGTCCGATGTTACAATTAACTTTATCACTCAATGTATTTAAGCAGTGTTTAAATCTGCGAAAATAGGAACCCTGAACATCTGTAAATTTTTGCCATCAAGTTACTTATACCTTTACGATAAAATCTTAAAGCTTTGAACGCCAAGAAAATCTTTGAATACAGTTTCTGTATTCTCTTTGCAATGGAACTTCTTCTGGCTTAGAAATTTATCAAGATGCTTGAAAAATGATAGGCAGTAGTCGAGAGATTAGGGGAATATGGTAAATGTGGCAAAGTCTGATATTCCAAGTCGATGACCTTCTACAGTACCATCTTTGGTAACAGTGTCGGCCGTATTTTGTTTAACTGAATGTGCATTTCATCCGGCTGGTAGTAATGTTTGACTGTGATGCTCTGGTTAGTTTTACGGAAAAGCGTAGTGAATGACGTCAATGCCGAACACTTAGATCAGGGGTGGGGAACCTACGACCGTAAGGTAGCTTGCGGCCTTCTAGGCTGTTATGAGTGGATGCTTGAATGAACCCAAATTTTGCAGGGAAAATCATTCATTTTTATGCTAACCTTAAAATGAACGTATTTAAAATATCAGAGTGTAAAGGGAAAGTCAACGAAATAATCCACACCGACTGACTGCCACAATTAAAACATGAGTAAGCAATAAGGCCACGGGATATTTCGTCACCTGCTACGCTAATTATTTACTTCTAATGCCATTCTAGACTGTACTTTAACTTACTGTTATAGAGGAATACAGCGTCGCTTCCGACACTGTAGTTTGAACATAGATCGCCAATGAGCAAATACAGGCGATCCCATTATTGGATTAAGTAGACCACGTGACCATAGAGGAAAAGCCTAAGTAGGAGGTTATTTCATACAAAATATGATTTATGTTAAACCACTGATTCTTACTGTTATATAGGAATAAAGTGTCGCTGCCGACACTTGTGTTTGAACATAGATCGCCAGTGAGCAAACACAGGCGATCCCATTATTGAATTAAATGATCACGTGACCATAGAGGAAACGCATATATAGGAAGTCGCATGACGTCTAGATTCATCTGCATTCCTACTCTATCCTCTATTACTATACGGGCCGCTATTCTCTACTCTATTCACTATACTAATTCTTTATACGGGTTACTTCTTTAGCGAGTATTATCGAGTAGGTACGATTAGTGCGAGTGTTATTCGAAGATGTCTGACACCAGTATTGTTCAACGGCGTTACTATAGTTGTATCTGCGAATACAAAGGCTCTACTACAATGAGCATTACGAAAGTGATAACGAGTATTCGTTGGCATCAGAAAAGTGGCAACGCGTGTTTGTTGACACCACAAAAACCTACCCACCTGACATGCGCCATTTCCGCCCGAGGCTAGTTGGCGAGAGCCCGTAGTGATCCTATACGCCAGTGATTATAGACTTGTGATAACAGTACGCGTTGACCTTCCATTTGAAGTGGAATTTGATAATAGTTACACAACCTGGCCGAATTTGTTTTATGTTTTTCTTATTCTGATTGCTTAATACTCGATCATGTGAAAGAAGACCAAGAGAACGCTGAAGGACAAAAAAAAAGTTTTAATGAGGATTGGGGTCTGCAATATTATTTTTTTTTTGTCTGTTAAAGATGCTTTACTTGCTTTGTGATAATGCAATATCAACATTGAAGAAAATCAATGCTCACCAGCGTTATGCCACTCATAAGAACTATAAAGATTTCAAATTAGAAGGAGAGGTGTGAAATGTTGCATTGCAGCAATTCAAAGATCAAAAGCCAAACAAAGACACAGTTATTACAAGCAGTGGTAAGACCCGGAAATAATGCCGCTTAAGTACTTATAAAGCAGCTTATATATTCGCGAAAAAACAGGAAGCCGTTCAGCGGCGTGGAAATCATAAAAGAATGCATTATCGATGTTATAGTCGGCTTAGACCCCCGATAAAGTTTCAAAATACAAAGGATTGCCTATTTAAAGAAGGATCTGAACAGCAGCATGAATTAGTCCCCCAACTTAGCAGAACGACTTCACACAATACTCCAAAAGGAAAAATATATATCATTCAATCGCATCGGAAGAATCAACTGATATTACTGACCCCAGCGCAGGTTTTATACTTAATTCGGGTCAGGACCGGTGAAAGGATATCATGCCCCTCCCCCAAATATATGAATACGCCCTCACACTCTAGTGCATCTCAATGTTCATAATGTAGTATTCATATAAACTACAAATGCATCTTAATTACGTATAATAACGGACCATATGCAATATAGGTGAACAATTCAACTAAAATCTTGAAAATAAATACAACGTGTCTAAAATCCAAATTAGAGACTGTCAAAATAGACGATTCCGTGTTAATTTATTCAAAAATGTTTTGCAGCAATTTTTAACATCAACTTGAGTTTTTTTCTTGTTAAAAAGTTGAATTTTAACATCATTATCGGTAAAGAATAGTAAATTTTATATAGAGTTTTTTTTTTTCGAGACTTAGCATAAGCAAAATAAATTGATGGATTCACACAAAACAAACAATCGTATAAATCCAGAGACGGATATGCAATGTGACAGGTCCTGATCTGACATCTCGTCTACAGTAACTTTCTCACGGACGTGCTGTGGCAGTCCTTTGTCCTTTCTACAACTATTTGCATGGCAACTGCTCTACCAACCTACT
Organism: Acanthosepion esculentum; assembly: GCA_964036315.1. Classification (NCBI taxonomy): domain Eukaryota; kingdom Metazoa; phylum Mollusca; class Cephalopoda; order Sepiida; family Sepiidae; genus Acanthosepion; species Acanthosepion esculentum. The sequence continues at coordinate 44,141,819 of OZ038513.1, read as the reverse complement.
TTCACTGGTGCCCCAACTGCATGAATTTAAGCGTGCTATCTCGGCCCCACCCTTTAACAGTTGATACAGTTAAATGTAATCGCCTTTTCTACTTTTCTACTTGGCAGCATCTTCTCTCGCATGTCCCGACAGTGGAACTCCCTTCTTCCTACTTCATCCCTGATAGCTATAATCTTCAAATATTCAAATGTAATGTCAATCGACATCTTCTGATGCCTTGATCCCGATCCCCGTCCTTCTCTTTATCCTTTCCTTAAAAAAAAACCCTCTTTACTCTTGATCTCACTCTCTGTAACCCCCTTGCGTTCTAGTGTCACTCCTGCCTTGCTTGGGGTGAAATGCTTTAAAAAAATATAAATGTAGGTAGTAAAAAAATAAATATTGATAAGATAGCGATAGTTACAGTGAACTGCGCAGGACCCCAATCAAGCTTGCCACCCCCGGATCTGGGGGTTCGGGGGTAGTACGCACCGGCCCTGATTCGGGCCATAACAGAAGTTTGGATTTGCTACGATGAGTTACTGTAGGCAGTATCTGTCAATATTTCTGAGATGAGGTATTACGTACATTATTTACATTATTTGGACTATTGTCCCCAAGGACACATGGCACAGTGGATAAATGCGTTGGTTAGATCCAGTGACAGGACCCAAAGAGTGTGAGTTCAATACCCAGTTAAGGCAGTGGAGAACTTTCAGAGGGGAATTAACAGGAGATAACTGATAACTGACATCCATTAAAACATGGCACGTAGAACTAGAACAGTCTACCCCAGTGAGCAAAATAAAGAGTTCAGTTCGCCAGTCCAACCACCCGAAGAAGGCCGGAGTGTACAGCGGTCGAAACGTAATAAATATGGCGACAAAGATGAGGGCAATAGTCCGAATAATGTAACTGTAGGCACACGTACGGTTGAATACGAAGAGATATCTTCAAAAACTTTTAAGATAAATATCGTGACATTGATTTGTTTTAGTGAGAGTATGTAGAGAAGGTGTAATCTTCTACCTGAAGTAGCGTTTTGCCAGAAGTTGTAAATAATTTTAATACGCCAACTGGCATCGTCATTTTCGTAATAGATTAAAGTCGGACGATGAGGTATTTAGTGTGGATATGCAGTATATATTTGAAAGTGCGTTGGCTCTTCCAGGGACAGATAATTACATTTTCGGAAGAACAGAACCAGAAATGTGAATTATTGTGTGAAGATTTCTATAGAAATGCTACAATTTCCTGTGATATGTCAAAACAAAATAACTTGAATATTTCGTTATGAGGTAAAACTAAATCCATATACGCAGGGAAATTCATAGATAATAAAGAAAAAAGAAGCTAGGGAGAAGGAAATAGGAAACCAAAACCATCTATCTTTCCCAAGACTTCATTGCAATTCACAGATAATAAAGAAAAAGAATCTTTGGAGAATGCAATGGGAAACCACTCCACTATCTTTCCCAAGAAATCATAATAAAGAAAAAAAAATCTGTTTAAAGCTATGGTTGTCTACGCCATGAATTGACAAGGTATAAAAAAAGTACGAGGAAATAAACTGTATTTTCCCGTTTATTTCTCTGAGATTGAAATAGTCTGGTCGGCCATTTTTCTGATGTTGAAATAGTCTTGACAGGCTCACCAGAGGTTAAATTAATCCTGTTGTGCATTTCTCTGAGCTTAATCTTAGCCGGCATTTATTTGAGTTTGAATTTGTCTTGAATTAATCCTTCTGGCCATTTCTCAGAGGTTGAAAAGTTTTGTGTAGGCATTTATCTGGGCTTAGATTAGTCTTGGCAGGCATTTATACGGGATTGGATTAATCCTGTTGCGCATTTTGAGGCATGGCAGTGTACAATGCCTGCGTCATCAGCACACTGCTATATGGCAGCCAGGCATGGGCCACGTACGCCAGGGGAAGCACCCGCCGCATCCTGGGAATAGCGTGGCAAGACCTGTTGCTCAACACTGAGGTCCTGTCTCGAGCAGGTCTGCCCAGCATGTTCACACTGCTCAGGCAGCGCAGACTCCGTTGGTCAGGACACGTCCACCGCATGCAAGTCGGCCGCATCCCCAAAGAGCTCCTGCATGGAGAGCTGGCCTTTGGAAGGAGACCCGCCGTGCGGCCTCAGCTGCGGTACCACGATGTCGTGAGGCGCGACATGAAAGCTGTGGACATCAAAACAGAGTCCTGGGAGAGCCCGGCAACTCTACGATCCAAATGGAGAGGAACTCTGACCAAACACCTCAGGGGAGGAGAAGCTGACACGAGTCACCACGGAAAAGCGGGCGCCGAGAAAACAATGTGACAGCTCCAGAAGACCAGAGACAAAACACACATGCAACCTCTGCAACAGAGATTGTTACTCCCGCATCGGCCTCTACAGTCACAGACGTCGATGCTCCAGCCAAGCAGAAAACTAGAATGCTATCCATGGTCAACCCTGACCGAGGCCTACGACGACATTTGAGGTTAAACCATTTTCATCTTCAAAATGATAATAATAAACTTCAAAATGGACTTATTTTCAGGTAAAAAAATTATCATCTCCAAAATGGATTAATCAACTTGATCCAATTTGAAGTTGATTGATCCAATTTGAAGTTGATTGATCCATTTTGGAGTTGATTAATTTTTTTACTTGAAAATAAGTCCATTTTGAAGTTGATTATTATCATTTTGAAGTTGAAAAGGTATAGTCTTTGCGGTCATTTTTTAGGTTTGGATTAATCCTATTGGGGGCATTTCTGATGTTAAATATATCTTAGCGGGCATTTATCTGAGCTCCAGTTAGTCTTGGCGGGCGTTTTGCTGGGCTTTGATTAATCCTGTTGGGCATTTATCTGAGCTTGAATTAGTCTTGGCGGACATTTATCTGAGCTTGAATCACACTTGGCAGACATTTTTCTGGGCTTAAATTCTTCCTGATCTGAGCTTGAATTATGCTATTGGGCATTTTTCTGTTTTTGAATTAATCATGGTAGGCATTTGCCCGAGTTCCAATGTCCTAAGCCGATCTTAAATTAACCCTGGCAAGCTGATTAGGTATGGCCCAAACCTAGTTATATTCACTTAATACCAAATACCCTTGGGAAAGGTATTTATCCAATTCTTCTCCACCCAACCATGGTTTAATTAGTAGTATCAGTAAAATTATTATTATCTTCAAAAAATTTTTA
>OZ038513.1:44121148-44133648 GCA_964036315.1 Acanthosepion esculentum | reverse complement strand
ATTTAAAAAAAAACTTACCAGCAATTCATTTTTGGAAAAAAATATTATCAGAAACACATTTTTGAAAATAAAATTATTATCAACACATTTTTGAAAAAAGAAAAAGATTACCAGCATACATTTCTGAAAAATTATTATCAGTAGAAGATTTTAAAAAAAAATATTACCAGCAATATATTTTTGAAGAAAAAAATACCAGCAATACATTTTTGAAAAAAAAAATTACCAGCAACATATTTGTCTCTCGACAAACCACGTATTTAAAAAAATACATCAATGAAAACTATAAACTAATTTCTTACAAATAATGCACGTTCAATTTATACGAAACTATGCTAAAACTTTTGTTGGTATTGAATAACCCAATCAGGTAGATATACAGTAAAATAAACTAACCCAAACCGAACTGTGAATGACAATGTGCACCTCAGTTTGGTCTTCGTAGCCATTGAAGTTAATATAATCTCATCAACCGGTGATTTATTCAATTTTCAGTCTTCTTATTTGGTGGAGCAGTCATCTTCGTTATTGAAGTACTTCAAAAAGGATATAGATTGTATATTTATCATTGTAAAATTACAATAATTGTGGCACAGGGCCGAAGGGGAAGTGGGGAAAAGGATGGTCTTTGCTAACCATCCTAATCCGAGTTAATCACAATCACGACCCATTCATCCAATACAATTTATCCATTTACCACAAGAATTTATCCATCACCATTCAATCCTACATGTACCACAATACCACATATTCACAGGGGATCTACAAAACATCCGATGATATAAAATTCTCATGAAAATTCATAATATCTATATTTTTTAGATCGAAACCGTTATTGCGTTTGCTTCCTTTTTTTATGGAAGAGCGTAGAGTGCTGCTGGACCGGAAGTTATCCATTTACCACAAGAATTTATCCATCACCATTCAATCCTACATGTACCACAATACCACATATTCACAGGGGATCTACAAAACATCCGATGATATAAAATTCTCATGAAAATTCATAATATCTATATTTTTTAGATCGAAACCGTTATTGCGTTTGCTTCCTTTTTTTATGGAAGAGCGTAGAGTGCTGCTGGACCGGAAGTTATCCGTGATTGGACTATAAGTTGCCAAAAGGAGTCACTGTGTGTGAATAAAAATGAGGAAAGTTGGAGCTGACGCATGGCATACAAGTCGATACTTGATCAGTGTGTGCGTGTGTGTGTGTGTTTGTGTGTGAGAGAGAGAGAGAAATATAAATAAATAAATAGACAGATAAATATTTCATGAAATATGTATATATATATATATATATATATATATATATATATATATATATATATATATATATATATATATATATATATGCTGGTGGAGGTAATGTATGACAATGTGGGAAACGTTTTCGTGTGATGCGTTTCGTACTTTCGGGCATCATCGGACTAAATTTGTTACGTTGTTGTGTCTACACATGTGCACGAATGAGGGATTCTGGGAATTTAAATTTTTTTTTTTTGAGTGGGTGTATATAATTTAGCTGATTTCATTTGATTTCTTTTTCGTTTCATCATTTTTTGCTATTAGATATTCCAGACAGTGATAATAGAAAACCTGTTAGGAATGGTAAAATACAAAATGTGTGCAAATACAAAAACAACCAACCAACAATCTGCAAAAAGAAGCACAAAATAATCAAGAATCTCAAACAGCAATAATGCGAAAAATTCTTTTTTGGCAAAAATCCAAACACGCATCCAGAGCCTTTTCACTCCTGTAAGAGGAACCCCTCCCTTGTTGGCCGTGTCTTCTAGGGTGGAGCCGTACTCACACTTGGCCAATTGTGGGTTGTTGAGGCTATTTAACCCATAGTTGGGTGGATAGCCGTTCATCCACCCCATAACAGTTCTTGTTATATTTTTTGTGTGTTGCTGGGGTTTCGCTTAAACACCTCACCAAATCGGGGTGTGGTGAAGGAGCCGGTTCAGTCACCGACCACTAGACTAGTTGCCAACCAAGACTATAGGACGCAATCTGCCCTGCTATTTACTCATAACTGGGGGTGGAGATAAAGAAATGGATTCATACCATGCGATGCAACGAACTCGACTGGAATTCGAACCCGGCTCTATGCTTCTTCGATCCAAGACGCTATCCATTGCACCACCAGCGAACAGAAGAACACGAGTATATGCATTTATTAAAAGAAAAAAAAATGGAAGCTTTTGTATATTTATCTCGAACTATTTACACCGTTCGGACTATTGCCCTCATCTTTATTGCCATATTCATGACGTTTCAACCGTTGTACGCCCCGACCTTGGATATGCGTTGCAATTTCGAACCGAACCCTTTATTTAGTCCACGGGGGGGGGGTAGATTGTTCTAATTCCACGTACCATGCCTTTTTTTTCTTTTTGAATATTTCAGTATTAATTCCCCTTTAGTAACTCAACAAGTGTTTGTTCCGTCGGTAGTGGCCAAGTATTGAATGTCGCATCCAACGCTTTTATCCACTGGGCCACAGACATTATGTCGAACTGTTATTAATTTTTCCCAACGATTTGATTCATCGAGATGAAGTTTATCGAAAGAAAAAAAAGGAAAACAAAAAAGAAGAAAAAAACACATGAAGAAATACATTAGCTTTTTGCAACACTTTGACAAACTGAAATTACGTATGCTGTGCAGAGACGATCAGTCAGTTATAAGAACCACGTCATTTAGCACGTCGGACGCTTGGGCACCTCTATCGTCTTTGGGAATCATGGCAGTCCGACCGCGACCAAGATTCAGATTCGAGAAAAGCCTATCCAGGCGCCGTACCGTCTTATTTGATGTGTCAAGATAGGTTTCATAATTCCATCCATTTTTTTTTGATAAATTAACAAATATGAAATACAAATAAATAGACGTATAATATCAAAAATTAAAAAAAAGATATATGACATTTTACGAAATGAAAAAAAAAAAACAATTAAAATAAACATCTCTTTCCTGGTTTCCTTAGTCGATTAACTAGACTATTTTTCCCCATTTCTTTTCATTTTTAAACTGACTACTAAACTAACACTTCCTATTCGTTATTGTTCGGCTTTTTCTTTTATTTGATGTCTGTTCTGGTCTATTCGAATCCGACATACAAAAATATATATATTATCTTCCATTGGATGTAATTCTTCATCTTTTTTAAAAACATTTTCTTTTAAAAAGTTGTTCAACTTTTCACAGTTCTTTCGTTGTAAGCAAAAACGAAAGTGAAGAAAAAACAGAATGAGAGAAAAGATGCTATTTCCTCTTGTTCATTTTTATTTTGCGTGTTTCAAATCCATTTGTTTATTTGAAGCAAAGACAGGCGTGTAGGGGCTGGAAAAAGATTTAAAAAAAAAAAAAAAGAAAAGAAAGAACCCAAAAGTAAACACAAAACTGATATGCAATAATTTTCGGTCCGAAAAATGCAAGCCGAAAAACGCACCATGAAATCCACAGAACGTACGTGCGTAGATATAGATCTTAATGTGTATTTAAAAGATGTATTTGTTTACGAGCAGTTGAAATAGACAAAGGACTGCAAAAATCAAACAAACTCACACTAAGACACATACGAACAAATATAGATTCAGTGAACGAGACATGTACTGACCATCTGTTAATATTCAGTAGCCGTTTCCTTATAAGGAAACATTCGGTATTCATTGACCGAGCAGCCAGTGCTGCCGTCGGATGCAATTTATAAAATCTTTCTTTTACCTCTGTCGTCCTGGGTATGATGTTAAACTACACCCAGCAACAAGACCTCTGATCGGGAGCTTTTGGAGAGCGTGGAATTGCTGTTGTTCCCAGGTCAACCCTGACCCAGGGTGTTAACACCTGTAAGGGTTTCAACTCTGGGCAAATAGTTAACCCACAAAATATGAAAGCATAAAATAGATGTTTATAGTAAAAGTAAGAGCAATACATTTAAAAAATATATCACCAGCAATAGATTTTTGAAACAAAAATATTACCAAAAATGCAATTGACTCTCGACAAAAACCCTCTTTACAAAAATACATCAATGAAACCTGATATCCACACTGATTTCTTTCAAAGAATACGTACGTATTCTATTCATACGAACCCATTAAATAACCCACTGAGGTGGTTATGCCGTAAAACAAAACAATCCAAACCAAACTGATTTCTTACAAAGAATACGTATTCTGTTCATACGAACCTATGCTAAAAATCTTGTCGGCATTAAATAACCCATTAAGGTTTCTATACCGTAAAACAAAACAATCCGAACCAAACTGATTTCGTATAAAGAATATGTATTCTATTCATACGAAAAAAATCTTGTCGGCATTGAATAACCCATTGTGGTTGATATGCCGTAAAACAAAATAAATTGTAATGTTGTCACAATTGCACCTCACATCGACCTATCCACCTCAGCTCAAAATTAGGATTTAACCATTCCCGAAGGCGTTAACTGTAGTCAATATTAAACTACTGTAATTTATTTTTGTTTAATAAAAGTTGATAAATAAAAAACGGGTGATACTTTTACTGCGTCTTGTAAAAAGTGATCTTCTAAGATGTAACATAGATGTGGCAAAAGGTTGAAATTACGGGTCCCCTGTATGGATCAAACTCTTCAGTCGTAATTGATCTAGAGTGACAAGCTTGTTAACTATTACACCACGTCAAACTGCCGAAAATGGTGTTCAAAGTGTAACTTAGATGCGGCACAAGGCCCAAACTGGAGCACCCAGTGAGTATCGAACCACAATTTACACCTGCCTCAAACACAAATCTAGTGATGCTGGCAGTTCAAAATAGAAAAGGACCTCCAATCGGTTGTGAACCGGGGCGAGAAATGGATGGTTAACTTTAACGCCTCTAAGACAAAACTGCTCTCTATTAACCACCACAGGGATCCATCCCTGCATCCCATTAGAATGTCTGAAGACCAACTTCTAGAGAGCTCCTCTCTGCTGCTGCTCGGTCTCACGCTGTCCACTGATCTGAGATGGAACAAATACATCGAGTCAGTTGCATCATCCACCGCAAGGAAAGTTGGTTCCCTGTGCCGAGCCAGGAAATCTTTCTCCCCGGAATCGATCCTCCAAGTCTATAAATTGACCATTCGCCCTTGCATGGAGTATTGCTGCCATATATGGTCTGGATCTCCTGCTGTTTGCCTCAGGGTTCTTGATAAGTTCCAGAGACGGATATGCAATGTAATTGGCCCTGATCTGTCATCTCGTCTGCAGTCGCTCTCTCACAGACGCAGCGTTGCCTCGCTCTGTCTTTTTTACAAATACTTTCACGGTAATTGCTCCGAGGAGCTGCTTTGGCTTGTCCCTAGGCCTCATGAATTTAAACGTCATACGAGGCTGGCATCCCGTTCCCACCCCTTCACCGTTGAAACTGTTAGATGTAGACGTCTCTTCTACTCCAATAGCTTCATGTCTCACACATCTCGCCTATCGAACTCCCTTCCCTATTACTGTTTCCCTGACAAATACAATATCCAACGGTTTAAGTGTAACGTCAATCGACATCTCCAGTTGCTTTGACCAATCCACTTCCCTTCTCCACATCCTTTCACCTTTCATTCCTATCTGCTCTCGCTCCAAATCTTCTGTAACCCTCTTGCCTTGATCGATCCACTGTCTTTCTCTTTCTCCACATCCTCTCCTTTACCACTCCTATCTGCTCTTCCTCCAACCCTTCTATAACCCCTTGCGTGATAGTGCCCTCCAGCCTTGCTTGAGGTGATACGCTTCAAAAAAAAAAAAAATTCAGTCAGTTATATGCCATGCGTGATACACGCTTAGGCGATCATGTATCTTTCAGAAAAATGACTGACGAAGAAGACTTTTTCCCGCAGTAGCTTGCCATTTCTTTCTGCGGTAGACCAGTTGCCATCCAAGGCTATAGAACCCGGTCTGTCCTGCTATTTACCCATAGCTGGAGGGAGAAGAGGATGATTCGTACATTTCCCAAGGAAATTATCACGTAAGGGAATGGAATGTCAATTCAAACTCGGCTCTCCGATTCCACAATCGCTATCCACCGTACACAGTCGTAATACAAGCAATACAAACTTGTTAACCATTACACCACGTCGAAGTTCGCAGTCTGCATATATATAATAGTAAGGAAATTAAAAAGACGTGATGTTTTTCTTTTCTTTTTTTTTCAATTCACCACAAGCAAGGCGATAATGCCACTAAGACGCAAGGGGTTACTAGGATTGGAACAGAATAAAAAAAAAACTTTAGAAAGAACCGGAAAACCAAACCTATATAAAGAACAAGGGATGAACATCTATTCCTGTTTAAAAAAAATTGAGAGGTGGGTGAACTGGACGATAGAGAGGTTATTTTTTTTCATGTTATATCCCTTCCGGCTGTCATGGCTCTATATCTATTTTTTATATCTGCGAATTGCCCGGACTATCTAGGTGATATAATGAACTTTTATTCCCCCTATTGCTTACTCCACAGTTTGAAGTCAGAATTGCTCATCTACGAAAGTGGTTGCCTTACCAAGTCGAAAGAGTCCAGTCTACTCATAGCTGGTCGGAAGAAAAGATGATTTCTACGGGAAGTATTTGCCATTAATTTGGACACTTTGTCTTGCTCGATCTAATTACTACTGAGTAGTGAGTTCAATCTTTACTGGGTGCTCCATGCATTCAGCCTTGTGTCACGTCTAAGCTACGCCTAGAAAATCATTTATATTTCCCCATTCCCGGCACTAATGAGTGAGAGCTTCTTGATTCTACTTATTGGCAGAATACAGCGGCCGCTCTTACTTTTATGGGTTGGACCGTCCAGACTAAGACTGTTTTATTTTAATTTGAATAATGTGTTGTCTTTTATTTTGTTATTGGGTTCATGTACATCTTTTTTATTTTATTTTATTTTATTTTTTATTAAAATATTTTTATAATAAAAAGACAAGGAAAAATACATTTGTACTTTGAAGAAATGCTTATTCTGTGGTATCGTGGTATATGTAGTAGTGAATGATGAAGGATGACTTCTTGTTGTGAATGAGTTAATTATAATGAATGAATTGGTCGTGAACTAGATTAAATAAGGTATAACATCGTTAATTATGATCAGTCTCATCCCAATTTCCCTTTCGGCTTGTGTCCCAGTTATTGTATCTTACAATAATAAATCATAGTATTATGATATATGTTAGATTAGATGTAGAAGGATAGGTTCTTGTGGTGATTGTGGTAATTGTTAGAGATAATAGGTCTTGAGTTGGTTTTGCTAAGTGTAAAATAGTCAGTGTTGACCAGTTCCACTCCAATTCCCTTTCGGCCTTGTGCCACATTAACACAGGAATAGGTAAGTTCGGTTTACACCCCCCCCCGATCATTTGAACAGGAGTAGAAGTTTATCCCTTATTTCTTGTTCATGATTAGGTTTCTGGTTCTTTCTAAAGTCTTCTTATTCGCTTTCACCGCCATTAGCCTCTTCCGTCTTAGTGGCATCATCACCTTGCTTGATGTGAATTGATCCAAATATATATTAACAGATATGCTAGATAGACAATCTAACAGTGATATCATCCCACAATCCCTACTCTTGCTCCATATGCGGCCTCCTTTGTAAATCACTAGCGGGTCTTAAGAGCCACTTAAGATTATCACCCAAAATGCTGAATCAATTAAGTTGCCAGATCCGCATACGTCGAAACCTACAGGAGAGTCCATTATATATATATATATATATATATATATATATATATACATTTAAATTGGACATAGTCCGACAATTTATTTAAAGACATTTATGATATGTTTAACGTTCTTTTTATAGATACAAGTATTTAAGCAAATGCTCTGTTTTATAATAAACAGTATTAAATAACATTTACCGGCCTGAATGTCCGAGAAATTTTCATAGAAAATTTTCGTTCTCCGACAGGAATCGGACCTGTATCCTATACGGAACCGTCATTTCGCGTGACGCTTCTCTGTGGCCGAACGGTTAATTTACCAGATACAAGAGTCAGATCAGGACAAAAGTCGTGTACTGCTGTCATATTTGGGAAGGAGCTGCCATGGCCTCACTCTCCAGCCTTGATAGAGTTCAAAAGTCTCTCCGAGCCCTTGTGGGTGACGAATTACTCTCCACCCCTTAATTCCTCTCCCACAGGCGGGATGTGGCAAGCCTCTTGCTGCTCTACGGCAACTTTCATGGAAAGTGCTCGGATGAACTATATTTCCTGGTTCGGCCGAGGCAAACCTTCGCAGCAGAGAGACGTCACGCCATTTACATAGTAACCGACTCCCAACAGGTTGTTTCCCCGATCACTACAATCTTAACCTATCAAGGCTAGGTTCAACAGATATCTGCCCTACTCGTCACCATAATACACTTATTTAACCCTCCCTTACAATCTCTCTCATTCACACTCTACCTTAACTGGCCATTGGGCCTTGTACTGAGTGATCTGTTACATGACATCTTTTCTTCTTTACGGCAGCGAATGTTGGACGATTTCCTCAAAGACGAAGAAGTGACTCGAGGCGACGGAGATGTGATTCTACAGAAGGATGCTGAGGATGTCATGGACCGAGCGCGTGAGCAACGACAAGGTCTTAGAGAGGTTGCAAACAATGAAGAGGCTTATACTTAACACCAGGAAGAGGCAGCTGAAGTTCCTGGGACATATAATGAGGGGGGGCGGCCTGGAGAATCTGATACTCACGGATCGAATAGAGGGAAAGAGAGACAAGGGAAAACAACGCATACCAAGCGATTTTAAGCAAGTGGATGACAGAACGTGGTCTGGGGGAGGTGACAGAGGGAAGGAACTTGGGGAGCCATGATCGCCTGCGTCCTGAAAAGACACGGCACATATAAAGAAAGATTGAGGGAAACATGAGTAAAAAAAAACGTTCAGATTTTTTCAACTACAACACGCCAGTCCACATCCAAGGAGTTGAATCATCCATATTGCTTCTATATTCCAGATGTAAGAAGAAGGTTTGCCATTTGTCGAAGAGACTCCAGTGTAAATGTTTCCCTGAATATTACAATTTGAACCTTTTTAAGTCAAACGTTAATAACTATCTATCCTTAGTCACATCTTCTACAATCCACCACCTCGCATTAAGTCACATTTTTGATAGTAACCGTCTGTTGTATCTTGTGTTTTCTCGTAATAGTTATCTCCCTTACCTATTTAGTTTTGTTTTGTTTTGTTTTACGGCATATCAACACCTCAATGGGTTATTTAATGCCGACAAGATTTTTATTGCAGGTAATATTTTTTTTCCAAAAATTTATTGCTGGTAATAATTTTTCCTCAAAAAATTTATTGCTGGTATTAAAACTTATTTTTACACTTTCATAATGTTTTAACCCCAGTTTGGGAGTTGACTATTTGCCCATAGTTGGGACCCTAAGAGTCAGGGTGGACCTGGGAACACCAGCAATTAATAGGTGGTTCCACACTTCTCAAAACCTCCTGATCAGAGACCTTACTGTTGGATGTAGTTTATCGTCTTACCCAGAACGCGGATGTAGTTTATCGTCTTACCCAGGACGCAGATGTAGTTTATAGTCTTACCCAGGATACGGATGCAGTTTATCGTCTTACCCAGGACGCCTCCATCACGTATACATACAAATCTCCTCTTAAAGTAACCCTCTAACTCATTGGTTCATTTTCATCGCTGGTAGCCATTACAATACGCTTTTGTTTTTTTGTTTTTTTTTATTAAACATTGTATTATTTCGAGCAGTTGCAATATTTTCATGCTGATAAGTTAAGATAAAATCGAGATTTTCAATCCTTGTGACTTTCCACTATCGCCTGAGCCTAAAGAGTTTGTAGCATGTGTTTTTGAAATTCATGTGCTTCTTTTCGCTGCTATATCCAATAAATAACACTGCCACGAATCTTTTTTTTTCTCTCCCTCTAATTTTTTTCTCACTACCATTTCACATTTACAAAGTAGATCGATAAATTTTCTCTCACGACCGGAAATTTCATCTCTAATATGCAGCGGACATCGACCAGTGATGTGACTTACGGTTTGACATTTCTAAGGAGAGACACAGGATAAAACTAGCTAAAAGACAAACAATTTTAGCAGCATTTAAAAAATTTTTTTTTTTTTTACCAAAGCCTGGAGCGCTGAGTTATCCATTTTTACGAGTTAAAAAAAAAGAAAAAAACACATTAGTCAGTGATCAATCGGGGCTCAACCTGTAAATTCGCCGGGCAGAATGAAGAAATGGTTGTTTGTTGGTTGAATTTCAACCTCTGTGGGTTATTTAATGCAGTAAGCTAAATATTTTGTGCGCAATTTCATGGCTAGAGCTCTAGATATATTTCATATAATTTTATTCTTTCTGGACAAAAGTATGTTTTTGAGGTGATAAAATGTATTGTAGGTGATTTTTGTAGTTGATAAAATTAATTATTGGTAATTTAAAAAATATTATATAATATATAATTTCACTACAAAAATGTATTGTTGGTAATTTTTTAGAAAAATGTATTGCTGGTAATTTTACTATAAATATTTATTTTTATACTTTTTAGTTTTTACTGATTGTCATTTTGCTATGAAAATGTATTGTTGGTCATCTTCTAAAATATATCGTAAGTCATTTTACTAAAAAAATGTATTGTTGGTAATTTTGCGAAAAAAATGTATTGTTGGTAACTTGACTATAAAAACGTACAGTTGAATTTTGTTTGCGGTTAATTATTTGGCCATAGCTGGGCCCTAACAGGTGATACCACCCCGAGCCAGGAAGTACCTGTGAATAATAGCAAAGTGCTGGTTCCAGGCTCCTCAAAACCTTCACTCTCCTGATCAGATGCTTTGCTGCCGGTTGTAGTTTATCGTCATACCAAGGACAGTACAAATGATTATCGATAAGAAAACGGACATTATATATATATATATATATATATATATATATATATATATATATATATATATATTGTCATCCACAGACAGACTGTTTCGCTGTATCACAGCTCATCAGTGTGGGTAGACATCCGGTTGCCTCTAGCTAGGATTGAAACCCGGCTGAATTGGCGTCAGGCGGAGAATATGCCCCGTTGGCGCATACCGGTGTAACAGCAAAATTATTCAAATTGTGTAAAAGCAAAACTGATTATTTTTTAGATTAATCTTTGAAACTTTGTATCTTAAAAATGACTAAAGATATCTTACTGGAATTCTAAGAGGTCTTTATAACACTATTGGACTCATGAGAAAGTCGATCATATACAATAATGACATGTTCATCATTAATTAATGACAGCCATGGATCGGAAGCACACGAAGGACTGAAATAAAGTTTAAATATATATATCTATTATTCCAGGGTCATTTTCCAATTTATTCAAGATGATCTTCGCCCTCTCTATCCTTCTAACTTTTAGTCCTAGAGTAACAAGTTGCCTCACACATTTCACGTACGATTTCATTTTCAAGTCTTTTTTTTTCACTGCTTTTTGGACTGTTATAGCTGAAATTCCTCTCCCACGTGCTAAAAGTCTCATGGATTGAGTTGTATCTTTTCTAATTGATCTCTTTAGCTCTAAGTTGAAATGATGATCACTCTTACTGTTGTAACAACCTGATCCAGTTTTCCGCTACACTGTTCCCTCTTTTTTAAACGTATTCACCGTTTTCTTGATGTTTCTTGAATGCACTTTGAAGATGAAAGCAGAATATGAATCTTGGTATCATTACTGAGGGCCTAATGATCTTTTCCTCTCACCATTTCTCAATTGGGAAGGCAGTGGCTGCTCTCATTTTAGCTGAATAATTCAAAGGGCTTTTTCAGTGATTCTCACGACAAATGATGTCAAGATGGCTATACGTCTTATCTGGAAATCTGGAAAGAAAAATCTCGTTTTGTTTAGTGGTTTTTTAGATATTAAACTTTTTGTGAGATGGACAATTATTCTGTCACAAGATTTAGATAATATTACTGCTACACCGGGTATATATATATATATATATATATATATATATATATATATATATATATATATATATATATATGATGGATTCTCCCATCAAGTTCAACGTATGAGGTTCCGACGACCACGAACTAATTATCTGCATGCCTATGACGGGAATGACTTTTAAGACCGGCTCGAGAATTGCACAAAAGACCACAAACAGTACTAGGAGAATGTATTGTATCCAAGTACAGCAGGAACACTATTAGATGTCTTATTTTGCTTTCGTGTTTCACGTAGTCGACTGATGTTTACATCTTGATGATTCATTATTCCTGAATGGCAGCTAGAACGATACTATGATCTCTTCATAACTACCTCTTCAAAGTTCTTGAATAGAATGTTGACGCAAGAAAGGTTGCAATGCAGCTTATCTTTCCACTATTGTAGATTTCATTAATTATTTCTGTAACCTTGTCCTTCCCGAAATCATCCAAGATTGCCAGCATCTCTATCAAAATTCCGTCTGACCCTGCCACTGTGTTTCTGTTTAATTTGGCCAA
>OZ038513.1:44028648-44116148 GCA_964036315.1 Acanthosepion esculentum | reverse complement strand
ATCTTAAAAGTACATTTGGGTAATTAAAACAATTTAAATTAAAACAATATTAATTTATCTGTTTATATCTCTGAGATGAGGTATTATGATTACTTACATTATTTACATTATTCGAACTGTTATCCTCATCTTCATTGCCATATTCACAACGTTTAGGCCGTTGTACGCTCCGGCCTTAATAAGGAGTTCTAGAGAAAAGCAATGAATAACAACAAAAAATTGCAATATAAATTCTGGTTAAAAATATTCAATAATAATAACAGAAAGATTGCAATATGAGCATTGGTAAAAATGGTTGCTGAGACATTAGGTTTATAAGTCCCAGAAATTCATACACTAATGTCCTCAGGGACACATGGCCCAGTGGATAAAGACGTTAGATAGATCCAGTAACTAGACCCAAAGAGTTCGGTTTGAAATTCCAATCACCTGAAGAAGGCCGAAGCTTACATTGGCCGAAACTTTGTTAATATTGCAATGAAGACGTACAGACCAAATAATGTAAGTAATATTAATTTAGTTAACTTCAAAATTACCAATTTTCATTTTTTTCCAGACAACGCCATTTTCTGTCGTCAAGCGATAAGAAACTTATTTAAACTTTTTTTAAACTAAAATAAAAACGTCTACGTCTACGTCTGATTCTGACCATACCTGCCACATCTGCTTCCTGTGAGAGATCATTTTCTTCACTAAAGCGTGTAAATAATTATATGAGGTGTTCCCAAACTGAAGTGCGATTAAATAATTTGGTTTTCATATCCATGAATAAAGACCTTTTGACGAAGATGAGGCTGGTGCTAATACTTTTTACAGGAAAGTGATAAATGAATTTGCCAAAAAGAAATGAAGAATTGAATGGATTTACAAATAAATTTTAATAATTCATTATTTTAAAATTTCACTGTTTTCTCTCGTATCCAGTAGCGGTCATCAGCGTCGCCAGGGTATTACTAATGGGGTGGGGGCATCAAGTCCATTGGAGAAGAGTATCAAGTCTGAAGCGGACCCTCTTGCTAAAAGTGAATTATCTCATATTAAAATTAGTTCACGTCACATTCACAGATGTTTGGTTGGGATGCAAATAATTTACTGGAGATTGAGTTCCGCCTTTTCCTTATCCACCTTGGGGATTAGACTGCATAACGGATTGAAAGCCCAAGTCACACTTCGCCACTGATATATATATATATATATATATATATATATATATATATATATATATATATATATATATATATATATATAATTTTTTCATATATATATATATATATATATATATATATATGAAAAGATTATATATATATATATATATATATATATATATATATATATATATATATATATATATATATATTTAGTTTACGAAAAACTAGGTAATCCGTATGGGTAGACCCAAGGAGGATAAAATCCAGAAAACTCAATGTAAATCAGAGTTAATAATTTAAATAAAAACAGACCACTTTAAGGTTCCATGTTATAAATTATTTCATGTAATAAATTATTTCACCACAGCCCTTTTAAAACCCTAAAATTTTTGTAATAAAGTTTAAAAAAAAAACTTTAACAAACATATAATTAAATTCCTTATAAACTGTTTAAACATTCAAATTTATATCAAACATTATAATATTTATGAACTCTCAAAGTAAAGCAAAACAACAGCGCCTATTTCGGGCCTTTCATTCCAAAGAAAGTTAATGACACTTTCTCTCATAACTTCTTTCTCTCTTTTTCTCTTTATGCCTTTTTCTCCTCTTCGCCTTCCATATCGACTTTACTTCCAAAGGTTGAAACGAAAAATGAAAACAAATTTACACATTTTTGACGGGCATTACTAAGTATATTTAAATTAACGAAGTGAGGAAGTGAGGGGGAGAGACATGATTGAGTTAGATGTAATTTAAAATTTCTATTCTTTCAAATTTAAATTGTTTGAGGAAATCCAGACATTGACACATTTAATCGGTTAACTTAACGGAAGTTATATATTGATATAGAAGAGGGAGAGGAGAAAAAAGTCATAAAGGGAAAAAGAGAGAAGGAAGTCATGAGAGAAAGTGTCACTAACTTTCTTTGGAATGAAAGGCCCGAAATAGGCGCTGTTGTTTTGCTTTACTTTGAGAGTTCATAAATATTATAATTTTTGATATACATTTGAATGTTTAAACAGTCTATAAGGAATTTAATTTGATGTTTGTTAGCGATTTAATTTTTTTAAAACTTTATTACAAAAATTTTTTTGATATGAAATAGTCGATTAGAAAAATATTCATAGAATTTACATTAAAACACTAAAAATTTTATTTTCAAATATAAGTTTATTTCTAGTTGTAATTGATTATTAAGGTGATATCTCTATCAGTTTGAATTTTATTCATGAATTTAATTTGCGACTATTTTTAGATTGATAATTTCTCTTACTTAAAGTTTAGTTTTTAAGTTAATATGTAGTGATATTTCAAGGTAATATTAGAGATCTTGCTCTGTCATATATTGTATACACATCCATGCAAGTTTCACATATACATACGTTCTTTTACATGTGCAGTCACTCATACGGGTACACATGTACCGATATACACGGGTAATTTCATGTATTAATACCTACATATATCTTTTTAAATGTTTACGCATACTTACACGTACATGTATACTAGACTAGATACACGATTGCCTCAAGTCGGAATCGAAACCCGACTGATTTGGTATCAGCCAGAGACTCTATCTCTAAGCCATTGGTAAAGGTGAATTTAGACGTATTTATTTTTAGATAAACACGCTAGTCACTGGGGAACTCGATTCGTCTGAACGAAGAGTCTTGCATCAGCAGCAGTAATAGTCACTGTTTACAAATTCACTATTCACCCCAAGAGCTCAACCGAAATAATTTTTTCGGGAGCATGTATATATTATCATCCACAGACAGACTGTTTCGCTGTTTCAGAACTCATCAGTGTTGGTAGACATCCGATTGCCTCAAGCCAGGATTGAATCGCGACTGATTTGGTATATATATATATATATATATATATATATATATATATATATATATATATATATATATATATAGTGTAGAAATCGGAGTGATATGTTGATTCCGATGTCCAAACTGTCTATATTTTTAGACGCTCTATCTCCAATGCTGATCACTCTTCACCTCTAAATATCGCAAATTTACCCGCACGCAGACAGTGTCGAATGACAACGTTTCAAAAGATAAAGGTGTCGAAAGACAAAATGGCGAATGAACAAAATATCGAACAAAGTGTCGAGTGCACAAAGTATCGAACGAACGAAGTGTTGAATCGGCAAAGTGCTAAACAGGAAAAGGAGTCGAACTGACTAAATGACGAAACTAACTAAATGACAAAAATTTTAAACTAATATAAAATACTCCGATGAAACAAAAAATCCTATATAATTGTTGACTTTTTTTTAACCAAGATCTGTATTCAAACTGCAGTAAAAAGTTAGGTTTTTTTTACTTAGGGTGAAATTACATTTGTTTTAAAATAAAAATAGTTTTTTTCATTCATGTGGAAATTACAACTGTAGCAAAATATAATTAAAGATTGTGAGTAGTGGCTTTAAGATATTCTAAACAATAAAACTTATAGAATGGCTTAATTGATAATGTGAGCCGAGTTTTGAAAATCATGACGATTTGTTCGTTTTTACATTTTTCAACATTTTTTCCTCTTGAAATTTGTCTTTTTGACATTATGTCCATTCATCATTTAATCAGTTCTTTTTTTCATTCGGCACTTTGTCCATTCAACATTTTGTACGTTCGATACTTAGTCCGTTCGACATTTTGTCTGTTCGTCATTTCGTCCTTCGACACTCTGACCTACTACCAATTATATATATATATATATATATATATATATATATATATATATATATATATATATATATATATATATTATATATATTATCTTTTTTTAATATTATAATATATATATATATATTAATCTTAGATATATATTAATCTTACATATATATATATTAATATTATATATATATATATTAATCTTACATATACATACATATATATATATATATATTAATATTACATATACATACATATATATATATATTAATCTTACATATATATATATCTTAATCTTACATATCTATATATATTAATCTTATATATATATACATATATGTATATATATATTAATCTTACATATATATATATATATATATATATATATATTAATCTTACATATACATACATATATATATATTAGTCTTACATATACTTACATATATATATATATATATATATATATATATATATATATATATATTAATCTTACAGATTTGTATCACTTTTGACGTTATTTTCAGTGTATTCTCATATTTGAGTAAACGCTCCGTTTATTTATTAAAAAGTTTATTTATTTTCGTCTTCCGACTTGAATATTTGAGCGCATATTTTCTTGAATAAGATTTCACCAAACTCCAAAATCGCATTGAAATAGCAAAAGGCGCCATGCAAAAGCTAAGCAAAGTATTATGAAATAGGAAAATTCCGTTGGAAAAAAGGAAGAGTGCTGAACTGTTACGTAATATCGCACCTCTTATATGACAGTGAATGCTGGACAATATCCTTATAGATGGAAAAGATGACTTGAAGCAACAGGCATGTGCATTTGCAGAAAGATAAAGAGACAAGTGAAATTTCTCAGGCACATAATGAAGAAAGAGAGCTTGGAAAATTAAACACGGGACATCGTGAAGTGAACTGAGATAGCGTTAAACAGCGAGTAACCTACCTAACGGGATTCTGTAAATGGATAGCAGAACAGGGTTTGGGAGGGAGAGTAAGGGGATAGACATTGCTTATAGCTATAAAGGATAGGAAGATGTGGAGAGGCTTCATCAATCTAACTAACCAGCTTGTGTAAATGGATGACAGAACATGAATTTGGAGGGATAGTAAAGGGATAGACATTGCTTAGACAAAGGACAGGAAGTTGTGGAGAGCCTTGATCAACCTGCCTAACGAGCTTGTGTAGATGGATGGCAAACAGGGTTTGGGAGGGATAGTAAGAAAATAAACATTTCTTAGAGCTAGAGATTGCTTAGACAAAGGACAGGAAGTTGTGGAGAGCCTTGATTAACCTACCTCACGAGCTTGTGCAAATGGATTCCGAAGCAAGGTTTGGGAGGGATAGTAAGGGGATAAACTTTGCTTAGAGCTATAAAGGATAGGAAGATGTGGAGAGGCTTCATCAATCTAACTAACCAGCTTGTGTAAATGGATGACAGAACAGGAATTTGGAGGGATAGTAAAGGGACAGACATTGCTTAGACAAAGGACAGGAAGTTGTGGAGAGCCTTGATTAACCTACCTCACGAGCTTGTGCAAATGGATTCCGAAGCAGGGTTGAGAGGGATAGTAAGAAAATAAACATTTCTTAGAGCTAGACATTGCTTAGACAAATGACAGGAAGTTGTGGTGAGTCTTGATCAACCTACCTAACGAGCTTGTGTAGATAAATGGCAGAACAGAGCCTACCTAAGAAGCTTGTGTAAATGGTTGAAGAACAGGATAGCCCAAAGACAAAACCTACTGAGCATGAATGTGTGTTGTTCTGGTGAGTCATGATCGTTCATGTCCTGAAAGGGCGCGGCACGAAGAAGAAGAAGAAGAAGAAGAAGAAGAAGAAGAAGAAGAAGAAGAAGAAGAAGTCCGTGAGATTATAAAAAAAATATTTGTTGGCTTTTATCGTTTTTGTCACAAATTTATATTTAATCCGGTGACGATCTGAACAATCTCATCCACTCAGTCGGAAAACAGACAATGTCTTCGATATATTAAATACATACGACAGTCGTAATCCAATGGCAATACAACGTCTCTATGACATTTAGAAAAAAAAAAACACGAGAAAGACAAAAAGTCGGCTCTTCGCATCCCCTCAACACATCATATACACCAGCCAATATGTTTTACGCTTTATTCTGACCACACACACACACACACACATATATATATATATATATATATATATATATATATATATATATATATATACCAACGTTTGGGGTGCGACTTAAGTTTCAGTGTTTACCAACTCATCAGGCACGAAATATTTCGTGCTTAATGAGTTAGCAAATAACAAAATTTAAGTCGCACCCCAAACGTAGGTATATGTATATTTATTGATATATATTTCTTAGCTCTGTCTATACGATTGCTAATATCTAGTTATTTTATTTATCCACCTCTATACATACATACATACATATATACATACATATATATTAGGTCACCCCATAAGTTCTGTCCGAATTTTAACTTTTTGTTAAAATGAAAGAAAATTAAAGAGTATTTTATAATGTCTAATGGAGCTGAATATTATTTTTATGTTTAGATGCATTTTAAACTGATTAAATTTTATTTCAGAGAACAATAAAATTAAATTTTGTTTGATTAAAACCCTGCTAACATGGCAGTACCCAAGAATCATTTGAGGCACAGAATGCTTTATGAGTTCAAGAAAGGAAACTCAGTAGCCGAAGCGGCTAGAAACATTCAATCAGTTTATGGAGAGGAACGTGTGAATGAAATAACTTGCAGAAGATGGTTTGCAAAATTCAGAGGTGGAGATTTCACCCTTGAAGATGAAGATCGAACCGGACGTCCAGTTGAGTTTGATGAAAAGTTTCTTGAAGCAGCCCTTGAAGAAAATCCTGCTTTATCAGTTGAGGAATTGGCAGTGGTTCTCAGTTCAAACCATGCAACTGTTCGTCGTCATCTTCAACAACCTGGAAAGGTTCCTAAACTTGGAAAATGGGTTCCTCATGAATTGTCTGAAAACAACCCCAAATCCCAAGTTGACATCTGCTCTTCTCTCCATTCTCGCCAACTTGTTTCACCTTTTTTGGATAGACTTGCGACTGGCGACGAAAAATGGGTCTTTTATCGAAATATTAAGCGTCGTAGACAGTGGCTTGGTAAAGGGGAAGGACCCCAGCCACAACCGAGAAGGGAACTTCATGGACAAAAGGTTCTTTCAATCTGGTGGGATTGCCAAGGAATAATCCACTTTGAATTCTTACCACCTAATGCAACAATTAATGCTCAAATATACTGTCAGCAATTAGAGCGTTTGAACCAAGTTTTGAGGAAAAAAAGACCTGCTCTAGTGAATCGAAAACGTGTGATGTTTCATCAGGACAATGCGCAACCACACACAGCAAGAATCACGTCACAAAAGATCGAAGAACTTGGTTGGGAGAAAATTCCTCATCCACCTTATTCTCCCGACCTTGCTCCTTCAGACTACCATTTGTTTCGTAGCTTACAGAATCATTTGGAAGAAACAGCTTTTGTAACACAGGAAGAGGTTAAAACTGACATTTGTGAGTTATTCGAATCAAAGCCAAAAGAATTTTACAGTAATGGAATTAGTAAGCTTGTTAATAGATGGAAGGAAGTCATAGATAATCAGGGAAAATACATTGTTGATTGAATCTGTAATTAAATGTAACATTTGGTCACTTGTTTCAAAATTCAAAATTCAGACAGAACTTATGGGATGACCTGATATATATATATATATATATATATATATATATATATATATATTACATTAAGAGTATATTTACTTTTTTTAATATCACGTCTATTCAAGTATGAGGCGGTAACAGATCTTTTTTTCTTTTCTTTCTTTAAATCGGTATGAACCCATGCAAGCCAGTAAACCCCCTAAGACACAAGGAGTCAGATTAAAGTTGGCTGGAAAAATTACAACCTTGAAGGTGAAAAATCGAAAACATCGATTTTTTTTTTACACTTTGCGTAAAAATCAAAGGCAAAGTTTAATGTCTGTAAAAAACAGTGTACACTCAATTGAGAGTGTTGAAATCTAACGCAAAAGATTATTAGAATTATAAAAAAAAATATATTATAAATAAAAATTATCGTATATTATTATTGACTGTCCATGGAAGAGGTTCCTTTCTTGCAAGATTGAGAACGCAGAAACGGCCCTTTTCAGAATCACCCCCTTCAAATTGTTACCCCCATCCTCAATTACACTCAATTGTTGTTACTAATATTGATTTTCAGGTCGGCAGACTTTAAACTTAAACGGCTCCAACTGAACGGAAAAACGAATCCCAGTAATGAATCAACCGTTCGAAGACGTGTTATACTGCTAGTTAGTATATGTAGGGGAGGGGCACGTGACCGAGTTAATTTTTTTTAATTTAATGATAATTGTCGAATGGAGACGAGTTCAGTTTTGGAGGCCTTAATAGGATTTTCCTTTTTATTATATATGTTTTGCCATGACTTGTTTCGAAATACAAGGTATCCAAAAGAATGCCATAATTTAAAATGCGAATATCTGAGTAACTACA
This sequence comes from Acanthosepion esculentum, assembly GCA_964036315.1. Lineage (NCBI taxonomy): Eukaryota > Metazoa > Mollusca > Cephalopoda > Sepiida > Sepiidae > Acanthosepion > Acanthosepion esculentum. The sequence goes on along the minus strand of OZ038513.1, from coordinate 44,107,763 downwards.
TGTCTAAAAAGAAATTAAATAGGCTTTATGTTGAACAAAAAAAGATTTACCTATAACTACAGAATGAACTCTTCCTAACACTATGTATACTACGCCTCTCAAGAGAGAGGGACGAATCGAGTCGAGCCGATAGTAGTTCACTCCAAACCAGACTGACAGTCATACTAACACCTTCCTCATCTTGTATTATTTTTCCGTGTAATATATATTCATTATTTCTACTCTTGTGTTCGTGTTGTTCTTCCTTGGTCCTAACCTGGACCATAACACATGGTAAAATCACTTTTCAATGCATTTTCATAGTAAAATCCCTTTCCAATGCATTTTCATAGTAAAATCCCTTTCCAATAGATTTTCATAGTAAAATCCCTTTCCAATGCATTTTCATAACAAAATCCCTTTCCAATGCATTTTCATAATAAAATCACTTTCCAATTCATTTTCATATTAAAATCCCTTTCCAATGCATTTTCATAGTAAAATCGCTTTCCAGTGCATATCCATAATAAAATCCTTTTCCAATGCATTTTCATAGTAAAATCCCTTTCCCATGCATTTTCATAATAAAATCCCTTTCCAATGCATTTTCATAGTAAAATCCCATTCCAATGCATTTTCATAATAAAATCACTTTCCAATGCATTTTCATAATAAAATCACTTTCCAATGCATTTTCATAATAAAATCACTTTCCAATGCATTTTCATAATCAAATCACTTTCCAATGCATTTTCATAATCAAATCACTTTCCAATGCATTTTCATAGTAAAATCCCTTTCCAATGCATTTTCATAATAAAATCCCTTTCCAATGCATTTTCATAATAAAATCCCTTTCCAATGCATTTTCATAATAAAATCCCTTTCCAATGCATTTTCATAGTAGAATCGCTTTCCAGTGCATTTTCTTAGCAATATCACTTTACAATGCATATATTTTCCAACTCGAAGAACTCTCCTTGGTTACGGACACGTTGTCGTTGATTCTATCGGAGCGAGACTCCCACCCTGGCAGTCGACTTCAGTCTAGTAAGTTTTCTGGCCAGAGATATCATGCCTAGCATTTTCTAGAGAAGACGTGGAATATTTGCTCACCAAATATTTTGTAACGAATCACGAGGTTCATTTAAGATCTTTGCTGAATCATGGATACTTCTGCCGTGTAACATTATGTATAGGAAGTAAAACAACTTAGAAGTTTCTCTCTCTTTCTGTCTCTCTCACTCACTCTCTCACTTTCCACAAGGATTAGAACAAGGATTAAGAGAGGTAGCAAAATGACAAACCTTACTAAGAGCCACAAAAACCGCAATTTTTGGCTAGCCGGAATCACATAGAAGGAGGAGTTAATAAAATTTCCTTATAATGGGTAATAAAAGTAGTCAATTTATACTATATGCGTTGTGTTGTTTAACGCCACGAAAAGAAAGCTTCCAACCTGTGAGAAGATATTGAATTTGATTTTCAGCAAGAGACGGGGTTAGTATATTGTCCCCTAGAAAGCAGTGAAAACGACTCAGTCCATTTCAGGACAGCGGCAACAATTGACAAGGAGCACTTCGAGACACTACGACGATCGTTGGATGTAGAAAGAAAGTGGTGGAAGGAACATTGTCCTAAAGACACATGTAGGCTACTTTTAATCTGCCTCGTTGAATCATGTCATGTCCTCTGTTTATTTCACTCTTAGTAACACCTTGCGTTTCGGTAGCTTTTATCGCCTTGCTTGTGGTGAAACCATATAAAAAAATCTTTTCATACTTCCTTGACCCAACCGGTCCTGGAGGAAGTTGTCTAAATTAATTTTAACTCGTGCCTCCGGTGGTTACCTCCCCTAGACATTACCTCTCTTTCGAGAAGGAGTTGGGGTCATTACTCGTCGCTTGAGGCGTCCCCAATAAGAAACAGACTAAACGTAGCTTACATGCGGTGCGAGCAAGACAGCAGCACCCAGCGAGAATTGAACGGACAACTCAGTCGAAATGGATCTGAAAAGACACGCTCGCTAACCATTTAACCACGACAAAGCTCCTGAGAAGTTGCTTCTATTAAGCACCTAAAATCTGTTTTTTTTATGATGATCTTAATGATGTAAATTGAAATAAGAGATATGTATTGCGTTAGGAATGTTAGCTTTACGAGGTGAGTTCAAGTTCTAATTCAAAATGGTTGTAACATTACAAGAGAAGCCTCTTTCAAAATACATTACCGTCCTGGGTATGACGATAAACTACATCCGCGGCCTGGGTAAGACGATAAACTACGTCCAGCAGCAAGGCCTCTGATCAGGAAGTTTTGAGGAGCGTGGAACCATCTCTTAATTGCTGGCGTTCCCAGGTCCACCCTGACGCGGAGTGGTGGCACCTGTTAGGGTCCAAACCTTAGGCAAATAGTTGACTCCACAACCTGACACAAAACACTATGAAAGTGTTAAAATAGATTTTTATACCAGAAATACTTTTAAAAAAATAAGTATCAGCAATAACTATTTGAAAAAAGAAAATATTACCAGAAATAAAAATCTTGCCAGCATTAAATAACCCATTGAGGTTAATATGCCACAAAACAAAACAAACCAAACTATAAATTTAAAAAAGAAATATTACCAGCTATACATTTTTGGAACAAAAGGAAATTTTGTCGGCATTAAATAACCCATTGTGGTTGATATGCCGTAAATCAAATCAAATAAAACTAAACCAAACCAAAATTGTGTAAAAATAGGTTTTAATACCAGAAATACTTTGTAATAATAAAAAATAATTAATACCAGCAATAATTTTTTAAGGAAGAATTATTATCAGCAATACTTTAAAAAAAATACCAGCAATACAAACAGCTATACATTCTTTGGAAAAAATATGACCAGCTATAGATTTCTTCAAGGAAAAATATTCCCAGAAATAGATTTTTGAAGAAAAACATTACCAGCAATAAAAATTTTGTCTGCATTAAATAGCCCATTGGGGTGTTTATATGCCGTAAAACAAAACAAAACAAAGAAAATACATTAATATCCAATAAGTGTTTAAGTTTCTCGACAGCAGATCTTGAGCAAGTGTTTCAGTCAAATGCATGGCTAGATAATAGATGCAACTGTTAGAGATCAGGATTCAAATTCTGCAAACCGCGTTCGAAAATATTCTTGGGAAAAAGTATGAATCCATCCGACAGTTTTTGGGTAGATTACCGAAGTCCCACTTCAAACTGTTATCGTTTGTGACATTCTGAGCGAGTGAATATATATATATGTATAAGTGGCTTTTTTCGGTTCGAATTTAAGGGATGGGGTGTTATCGGCGGATTAACTCAGCATCCCTGAGATTTCGCTTAACTGACGATTAAAATGTCAAGTCACATTTTCCAATAAGCCATCGAAAAAGTTTTAGAGGGGATTAAAAATAAAATTGTATATCAGGACAATATTGGCATTGGTGCATGCAGTAAAGAAGAGCTCGAAAGTAAAAACGGAGCAAGTTTTGAGAAAATTAAATAGTATGGGTATGACAATTAATCGCGATAAATGCGAGTTTAATTGTGAAAAAATTTCATATCTTGGATATCAAATATACAAAACCAGTATATCGCTGGATGGTAAACTCATAAATAAGATATCAAGGATAGCCGCACCCCAAAAATTAAAAAAAAAGAGTTAAAATCTTTTTTAGGCTTAATCAATTTTGATAACTAATATCTAACACAATATAGTGGCAATTATAAGGCGGTTATTAATCACCAGATCTGTTTGGATTCATTACTCTTGCCAAATATTGTAACAGAATGCCATGAGGTTGCTTTGCTAAAGTTGACCTTAAGTCAGCATATAATCCTATAAAAATTGATAGCAAGTTTCAAGAAGTCACCACAATGAACACCCTTATTAGATTAATAAGATAGACTTGTCTGTCGTTTGGAATAAAAATGTCAAATCAAATTTTCCAGAAACCCATGACAAATGTTTTAGAGGGGATTAAAAATATAATTGTATATAAGGACAATATTGGCATTGGTGCATGCAGAAAATAAGAGCTCAAAAGTAAAATGAAGCAACTTTTGAGAAAATTAAATAGTATGGGTTGACAATTAATCGCGATAAATGCGAGTTTAATTGTGAAAAAAATTCATATCTTGGATATCAAATATCCAAAGACAGTATATCGCTGGATGGTAAACTCATAAATAAGATATCAGAGATAGCTGCATCCAGAAATAAAAAAATATTTTGCATCTTTTTTTCCTTTTTTTTTTTTTAGGATTAACAAATTTCTGTAATAGATATCTATAGCGATATAGTGACCTTGTGGAAACATTTAACGAAATAAGGAAGAAGAATACCGAGGTTCAATGGGAAAAAAAGACAGGAAGTTGCTTTCGAGAAATTAAAAAAGCACACATAAACAAACCAGTTGTTAACATTTTCAACCCAGCGAAGCAATAAACATTACCCACTGATGCCAGTGACTGTGCTTTAGCCGCAATATTGACTCAGGAGGATCACCCTGTAATGTACTTATCCAGAAAACATCGGCGAATTATTCAAATATTGAGAAAGAGGCATTGGCGATTGTCTGGAACACAGAAGGAGATAGAACATTTTTGTTGGGAAGGAAGTTTCTATTAAAAGCTGATCATAAACCTTTGGAATTTATATTCAACCCCAGAAGAGAGATTCCAAAGGTCGCATCAACCAGGATATTGAGATGGGCGGCTAAGCTTGTGGCGTTCCACTTTAACATCGCATATATTAAAGGAAATATTATTCCACATGTTGATGCATTATCTCGGTTAAATTTTGAGAATGAAAATGTTGAACCAAGTGAAAATTGTGAGAATAGGATTTTGCATTGGATAGAAATGGACGTATTACCCTTAAATCAGCTTAGGTTGGGAAGGAACTAGGCAGGATCCAGTGTTGAATAAACTTATGAATAGAATAAAGAGTAATTGCTTTATGGCTGAGAGGCTTTATAAAGAGTTAAGATAGAAATTGACAATGGAAAAAAGAATTATATGTAATGGAAATATCATAGTACCTTCACAGTCTCTGAGAAAAGAAGTAATTAAAGCTGTGCATGATGATATAAATGGGTGTACATTGGCTACACAAATGAGGTTAAAATTTCAAGCATGGTGACTAGGCTATTCAAGAGACATGGAAGAGTCTGTTAAAATTGCCCCAAGTGTTCAGAAATAATGAATTTTAGGCAAACTAAAATTCACTCTTGGCCAAAGGAAATGGAGCCATGAACATGAGTACAAAGACCAATTTAGAACCACAAGCTCAGTTGTTGCTCACCCTGTTTCTACTGATTCTAAGTCTGCATTACCCTGACTCAGGGATTGAACTCACAATTATTAAATAATCTATCCATGTCAAGCATAAAATCTGGTATTAATTGTAAAAATTAAAATAAAAATCATATATATATATTTTAATTGGTTTTACCACAGTCAAGGCAGTAAAGCCACTAAAACATTAGACACGGACGTATTACCCTTAAATCAGCTTAGGTTCGGAACAAGTGTTGAACAGAATTATGGATAGAATAAAGAGAAATACATGTAGTATGGCCGACTGGTTAGAAGGTTCGCATTCTGACCATGAGACCTGAGTTCAAATCTCACCGAGGCCGATCAGACTTCTTGATGTTATCGGACTGGAGGGGTCGATTCGGAAAGTGCCGGAAAACCATACCACGAGTTGACCCAAGCCTTGTGAGTGAAATTGGGTAGACGGAGCCCATGGTCGATAGATGTTCTAGCACAAAGTCACAAGTCATCGTGGCAGAGCGCTTGAGGGTGCTGGCCTTGTTCAAATTGTTGATTACGCTCTTTCCCAGAAACTGTAATTAAGGACTGCTCAACATAGTTGCAGTATAAACCACAGGTGGGCCCTGTGAGTGTTGAATAAACACAAATTGGCTAACCGCCTAGTAGACGGGTATCCTCGAATACGAGTGGCCAGCTATACATAGATGGAGTTATTGCCGTATGGCTGAGAGGCTTTATAAAGGGTCAAGACACAAATAAGCAATAAAAAAGGGAATTATATGTAATGCAGATATAGTACCTCCACAGTTTCTGAAAAATGAATTAATTAAAGACGTTCACGATGATATACATGGAGGTATATTATTTACGCAAATGGAGTTAAAGTTGCAAGCATGGTGGCCTGGCTATTCGAGAGACGTGGAAGAGTGTGTGCTAAAATGCCCAAAATGTGCAGAAATAAAGAAATTTTAGCAAACTAAAATTCACACTTGGCCAAAGAAAATGGAGCCGTGGACACAGATATATATGGATCATTCCTACATTAAAGATATAGGACTATTTCTGATGTCAGGAGACTCGTGTTCAGGTTGTCCTGGCGTTATTTATGTCGCGGATAGAAAAGCCACTACTATGAAGCGGGTGTTGAGGATACTGTTTTCGAGAAATGAAGTTCCAAAAACCTTGGTTTCTGACAATGCACCTGAGTTTAATGAAGAAAGTTTATATGCATGGTTAAAACCTATTGGCTGCATTCCATACAAAACACCATCTTACCACCCACAGTGAAATGGGATTGCAGAGAGAATAGTTCAAGCGGTAAAAATGGATTAAAGGCATTATCTACAGTGCATTGTGATATAGAGAATTAATTTACCAGACTACTCCTAAGTTATAGAGCTAAAGACAAATAAGAGCTTCGATTACTATGCCATTTGCAACAAATGAAAGTGTTTTGTACAAAAAGAACAATAATTCAAGTCCTGAAAAGGCGAATTTTGTGGGGCAAAAGGGATTTAACATAGCTGTGTTAGCAAAGAAGGGGCAAGTCATACTGGATCACGAAGACCCATTTGGAGGCACAAGAGAGCAAGAAGTTGTGGAAAAAGATGCGGAAGAGGAAGCAGAATAATATACGCCGCAAGAAAGGACGAATGAATCCAGTATTGAGAGTGATGAGGAAGACCACCAGAGATATGAAAATGAAGAACAGAAGAGGGAAGGAGAGAATCGGTGTATCCAGTAGTAGTGAGGAGCAATCTGGAGATGAGAGTGACCGGAGATATCATGATGATTCAAACAGGGAGAATCAATCAAGACCTACATCTATAAAAATAAATAAATAGACTCACCCTGAGAGACGGGAGAATGTGTCCCAGGGTGTTTCGTAGAAGCCAAAGATCAACTAAAGATCTATTGTCTCTTAGGTTCAGGGAGATGTAGTGATATTTAAATGAGGTACTGTAGAGACGGTAGAGTAATGGATAGCAGCTCGGATTGAGGAATTGGCGAGCCGAGTTCGAATTCCAGTCGAATTCCCTTGGTAAAGGTATGAATCCTCCCCGCATCTATGGGTAAATAGACCGGGTTTGATAGTCTTAGGTGGCAACTACCGCAGAAAGAAAAAAATGCAGGAAAAAAATCTGCCTCATCAGTCATGTATCGGAAGATACATGATCGCCTAAGCGTGTATCACGCATGGCACATCACCTATTGACTAAAGCCAGTACCGCTATACCTAAGGGAGAGTTATCTTCTCTTGACTCGACTGCATCTATCAGAGAGAATACCTATCACAGCACTACGTCTTTGAACTCAGAAAGTGCAAGAAATAAAAAAAAATCAACTTGTTTATTAATCCTAGACTAGCATAAAAGCATACTATTGAAAATATTAACCAAATACAGTGTAACTCGGATATAAGAGAGTTGTCGGGATCAGAGAAGAAGTATCTTATATCCGGGTTTCTCTTATATCCGGGTTTGGTCTATTATATATACATTAACGCAGGCTCTAATTTGGGACTAGAGAAAATCGCTCTTATATCCGGGTTTCTCTTATATCCGAGTCTCTTATATCAGGGTTACACTGTATAACATTTTCTGTTAGAAGTATGAGGTCAAAACGAAAGTGTGAAATGAAGGGGGTGGTTTTAATAAAGTCGTGGGGTGTTGAAAAATTAAACTCCCTAAAAACAAATTAAATAAAATGTTCTCGACATTTAGGTACCAAAGTGTAAATTAGCAAAATAGACAAATCGCAATATCTAAGAAATAGCATGACCCGTAAAAATTTCATGGTTTCCCTATTTTCATTTTCTGAGGAATCATAGCTTAATGGTTCAACAAGTTCCTTGCAAGTTCTGCGACTTTAAAATACCCGTGAAATTTCTCCTGTCTGTGCTTCATAAGTTTACCAAAAAATTGCCGTAATCATCATAAATATGGATGAAGGGCATTATTTGAAGTAAGAGGGTACAAATAAAGTTTCAAAATCGATACGTTTTTTAATTCACTGAAGCAAACGTTAAATGCATGTGACCAATCGGGTTCGTTATATTCCATTCCCTCCCCCCGACTATATATGTGTATGGAAAAATTATTATCATTCTGACAAAAAGATCTTAATGCAATATTCAATCACAAAAAAGAATTGTTCTTAGAATCCAAAAATATGTTTCGTCTTTAAATAAACCACAAAGATTAATAAGCGTCAAAATCAAATCAATCAGTCAATAAACGCTTCCTGTCTCATCAATTTCTTTCTTTCTTATTATAAACTCTTTTTCTTTCTTTTTTCCATTTCTTTCTTTCTTATTTTAAATGCTTTCTTTCTTTTTTATTTCCATTTCTTTCTTTTTCTTTCTTTCTTTCTTTCTTTCCATTTCTTTCTTTCTTATTGTAAATACTTTCTTTTTTCTTTATTTAAATTTCCATTTCCATTTCTTTCTGTCTGTCTTTCTTTCTTTCTTTCTTATTTTAAATGCTTTCTTTCTTCTTTATTTCCATTTCTTTCTTTTTCTTTCTTTCTTTCTTTCCATTTCTTTCTTTCTTATTGTAAATACTTTCTTTTTTCTTTATTTCAATTTCTATTTCCATTTCTTTCTGTCTGTCTTTCTTTCTTTCTTATTTTAAATGCTTTCTTTCTTCTTTATTTCCATTTCTTTCTTTTTTTCTTTCTTTCTTATTGTAAATACTTTCTTTTTCTCTATTTCAATTTCAATTTCCATTTCTTTCTTTCTGTCTGTCTTTCTTTATTTATTTATTTATATCCATTTCTTTCTTTCATATTGTAAATGCTCTCTTTTTCTTTCTTTCCTTCTTTCTTTCTTTCTTTCTTTATTTCCATTTCTTTCTTTCATATTGTAAATACTCTCTTTTTCTTTCTTTCTTTCCATTTCTTTCTTTTATATTGTAAATGCTCTCTTTTTCTTTCTTTCTTTCTTTCCATTTCTTTCTTTCAATATTGTAATTGCTCTCTTTTTCTTTCTTTCTTTCTTTCTTTCTATCTTTCTTGCTTTCCATTTCTTTCTTTCATATTGTAAACGTTCTCTTTTTCTTTCTTTCTTTCGATTTCTTTCGATTTCTTTCTTTCTTTCTTTAAACAGCGTCCATTTTCCTTGTCTTTTCCCCACAATCAAAACGGAATAGTTCTTTATTTACCTGAGGTAATGGCAGAGCGTAATAAATGTGCCCACTAACTTACAAATAGAGGAACAAGGAGAATCATAATGTGGTTTTACTGCGATAAAGTCTTAGCTTAAACGACAAATTTAAGCGCCGACAGAGTAAATCCAGAACAAATGAAACAGCTCTGTGATTTCTTGTCTCCGTTATCAACAACTGTGTTGTTGCAAGTCTACGAATTTAGGGACCCATTTGGGAAATTAGATTTTATTTGACAGCTGTCAGAGATTTTTAGACACCGGCAACGTGAGATTTGCGAGTCTTTTTCCTGTTAGAAGATGTTTTAAATGAAGACGAATATTTGCGTGTCCAGTTTTATGGGCAGAGCAAAGCCTTTATTTTCTTTTCTTCTTCGGTATTTTTTCTTGTAACCGATTTCACCCCAAGCAAGGCAGTAAAGCTACTAAAACTCAAGGGGTTACAGTGTATCGAAGAGTTAGAAACAGAAACATTTTTAAAGAGCGAGAACAAAGTATAGATTAATCAGGAGGACAGTAGATTACGATTGACATTGAATTTAAACTTTTGCAGATTAAAATTGGCTGGAAAGTAGGGAGCCGGTAGGGAGCCGGTAGGGAGTTCGAAAAATGAGAAGGTGGTACTTTAACATTTCCCAAATCTAACCAAGTGGTCAACCGTCAGAATCTTTTTTAAACCCCTTTCTTGATTGAGCTGAGAAAAAACTGCTTCCGCCCCTTGGAGAAAATATCTATTTTAATCAAAAATTATCTGGCCAAGTTCGTGAACATGACGGCTTATATTTCCCTTTGGTATCGAGTTTTTGACCACATGTAAGAACCAAGGGGGAGGTATGGTGGAGTAATGGATCACGGCTCGGAGAATCGGAGTGCCGAGTTCGAATTCCATTCGGATCCATTACATTCATTTACGTGCTAATGCCCTTGGGAAAGGTAAGAATAATCTTCTTCTCCGCCCAGCTATAGGTAAATAGCAGGACAGATTGGGTTCTATAACCTTGGATGGTAACTGGTTTAGGAGAAGGAAAAACTCTGAATTCAAAACCGACCTGGAGAGGGTTGGGCTCCGTCAGGCTATCTTGCCCAAGAAAAGCTACTTCTATCTGGCTGCAGTACACATGGTGCCTCTACTACACTACGGGTCACAGGATAAAAAAAGAACTAACATTTTATATGATGGCCAGGAAAGTAGTCAAGCCTTTTTATCTTAAAAAATGTACAATATCGGTTTCTTGCCATACTCACTTTAGCTTTGTGTCTAGGTAAAAGACACAATTTTGAATACACCTTATGAAATTAAACAAGCTTGTCCACTTAGAGGCGGCGCTATACAATCTTTTTACCTACTACATTTACTCTCATTTAGCCTTGTTGATAAATTTGTATAATTGGATACAGAATCAAGTAGCCTATATATATAATGAATTCAAAAAAGTAAAGTGTTCCTTAGAAGGCAGGAAGCTATGGAGAGCCATGATTGGTTTTGTCAAGTTCTTCCCATTTAGAAGTGTGGCGCTATACACTTTTCTTATCTATTCCATTTACTCTCATTTAGCCTTGTTAATTAATTTGTAAAATCAGATGGATAAACAACTATCATAAACAGCGAATTAAAAAAGAGAAAGTACTGATTAGGGCAAGAGAAGTCAGGAAGAGGTGGAGAGTCATGACCGGTCAAGAGATACAAAAATACAGAAAGAGAGAAGACGGTTTAAAAATACAACGGTTTATCCAATAAGCTGTACATCTTATCCACAAAATATTGTTTTCCAGATCCAAATCCTTCTGTCATTTTAATATTACGTCTTTTTTAATCTGCTTTGATTTGATTTTTACGGCTTATCAACCCCTTGCAGGTTATGTAAACCAGAAATATTTTAGCTTGTATTTTTTTTTTTAGATAATAATGATTTAATGATACAAGTCTTACTATTTAAGCCTGGGGATGGGGTGGGGCGGAGAAAAGGTGGATTCATTTCTTTCCTAAGGGTTTTTGAACGTAAATGAATAGAACGAAACAAACTGGTACTAGAATTCGGCTCTTCGAACCATTTAGCGTTACACCACCCGCACGTCCAAGGTTACAGCAGCTGGTATTCCCAACCGGTCACCCGTCTAGGTACTAACCAGGATAAATATTTTTAAATTTTAAGATTTTTTTTTTTGATAATAATGATTTACAGATACAACTTCTACTAATTAACCCACAGTTTGGGGAGAAGATATGCATTCATACCTTCCTCAAGGTTATTTGTGCGACTATAATGAACCTGAATGGAATTGGAACACTATTCTCCGATTTCCATTACACAAACCGAACATCTAAGCTTACAGCACCTGGTATTCCCAAGCGGTAACCCGTCTAGATACTGACCAGGCTCGACATTGCTTAACTTCGGTGATTGTATGGGAACACGTGTTTCAATGTAATGTGGCCATAGGCCTCATAATTCTGAAGTTTCAAGAGATAATTAAATATTGTTGTTGAATGAATTTGGTAACGAGGAAGGAGGGTGTGGACAGTCTGATACTCACTGGTCAAATAGAGGGAAAGAGAGACAAGGGAAAACAACGCGTGACATACCTGGAGGGCTTAAGCAAGTGGATGACAGAACATGGCCTGGGGGAGGTGGCAGAGGGAAGGAACTTGTTGAGAGCTGCAAGGGATAGACGGAGATGGAGAGCCATGATCGCCTACATCCTGAAAGGACACGGCACATAGAAAGAAAAGAAGAATTCTGTTTGATCATTGGAAGAAATCGATAAGAAAATGACATACTAACAAACAAAATTATTAGTCAAGTACATAGGCTCCATTGTTTTAACAACTTTCTCCTGTCATTCTACAAGCTTGTTGATGACATTTTCGTAGAAACTTCGTGTATTTGTTAAAAAAATGTTGTGATGTTGTTTTCGACTGGGTAGGACGATAAACTACATCAGATAGCAAGACTTCTGATCGGGAGGTTTCGAGAAACGTTAAACCACCTTTTAATTGTTGTTGTTCCCAGGTCCATCCTGAACCAGGATGGAAGCACCTGTTAGGGTCCCAGCTATGAATAGTTACTCCACCAAAACTGGGGTCAAAACGTGTAAAAATAGGTTTTAATACCAGCAGTACATTTTTGTAAAAGAATTATTACCAGCAATGAATTTTTAAGAAAAATATTACAAGCAATACATTTTTGATAAAAAGTATATTACCAGCTATACATTTTTTAACAAAATTATTACCATCAATAAGAATCTTGTCGGCTTTAAATAACCCATTGAGGTTGATATGCCGTAAAACAAACCAAACCAAACCAAAAATCGATAGTACATTTTGTTTTGAATATGGATTATCACCCCTTTAATAATCCACACTCTAAAAGCTGTACTTCCGCTTGTCAAGTAGACGACAAGTAGTAGAATTCTTAATTGAATAAAAGATTACTAGACAGAATCTCTTGTCCTGTTTTCATTACACATTTTTATAATAAAATGAGCAACTATAGATTTTTATAGCAAAATGACAATTCAACACTAAAATATATAAAATACTTTTTTATAGTAAAATTTCTAGTAATATATTTTATGATCTACAAACTACTATATCTAAAAAAAATCGTAACTTTATCCTGAAAGTATAAATTTATGGAAAAAAATATCTGTAGTTGAAAGCATAACATTACATAAAAAATATTTAGATTTCAGCATTAAATGGTTCATGAGAGGTTGATATGCCGCTAAACAAAATCAACCAACCAATCGACTGGCTGACTTATTTAAATTGTTCTGTAGAGACTGGAACAAATAAAAAACCCAAAGGAGCCAAGTCAGGAGAATATGGCGGCTGATGGAGGATTTCCCATTTCAAATCATTAGGCTTCTGTGAGGAATACCAGCTGCTGTAAGTGCGGATGAAAAATGACACCTTTTCGTTTTGCCAAAAACGACCATTTTTCTTGAAGCTAATTTTATTCAAATGGCGAATGGTAGGAGCGATAACGATTTTCAAACTATTGGCAATCTCTTCCATCGAAATGTTCCGTCTATTCTCCAAGATGGCAAGCAGAGCATTTTCATTGACATCGGAAGCGTGATAGATCATCTCGGTTAAAGTCATCCCGGACGAAATCTGCCAAACCACATTTTGACCGTCCGAATGTTGGGATGCTGTTTTCGACTGAGTGACTTATCATTTAAATTGTTCTGTAAAAAGCGGAACAAATGAAAATCCGAAAGAGTCAAGTCAGGAGAATATGTTAGGTGCTGGCGGGTTAGGTCCCATTTCAACTTTTTCAGCTCCCTCACTCATCGATCAAATGATTCTGGTTGATTGATTTGTTTTCTATGGCTTATCAATTCTTTGCAGGTTATTTAGAGCCAGAAAATATTTTTAGATTGTAAGATTTTTTTTTGGTGGCGGGAGATAATAATTATTTAGTGATACAAATTTTACTAATTAACCCATAACTGGAGGAGAGAATAGGTGTATTCATACTTTTCCCTTGGGTATTTCCGCGTAAGTGAATATAACGAATCCAGTTGGATTTCGACACTTCGATTAACAATTTTGGCCCATTATACGAACCGCACACTCAAGCTTACATCACCTGGTATTCCCAAGCGTCACCCGTCTAGGTACTGACCAGGATCGACGTTGCTTAACTTCGATGATCGTACGCGAAACGGTGTTTCAACTTGATGTGGTTGTAAGCCTCAACATTCTGAGGCGTCACAAAATAATTAAAAAGACATTGTTGTTGAGAGAATCCGGTGCTTCTATTTGAGTATAATAGATCATTGGAAAAAATATGGCCGTAAGCCTTTTTAGTCCGCATGACGAGATATGCGGAGAGATTTATTGAATCATGAACGAGCCGCAGGGTAATTTTTCTTGATTTTCTGGAGGTGGGCATGACATAATTGGGATGATACAATGCAGTAGCAATAATAAATTGTGCCCTGTAATCATCAAGCGAATACTAGCTCTGTTTTAAGAATCACAAGGCCTTACTTCTTCTGTGTACCGTGAACCATCAGGACGCGCTCGACAATGGCTCACCATAAATACCTATCCGTTATAGATCTTAGAAATGTTTGTCGTTTACCATCCATCCCACAAACCGTTCCGCCATCCATTCAAAATGAGGTAGCCCGCTGCCTCCCCTTTTATCTCTTGCCTTCGATACTTCCTGTCGGTGTCAAATTTTCCAAGTCCTTCTTCCTCATAATATCAGATTGTTTACACGCTTCATCCATGGTATTCTTAGTTTCCTTCTGTAGAACCATATATCTGTTGCCTCAAATCTGTCAGGAAATTGTCTAGGAAGCACTGTCATATAGGAGTATTGACACTATATACTTCGCTCTATTCTGTATTTTTAACATTTCCTTTTTTTTTTAGTTCTTTATTTTGGAAATAATTATTTGCTATTCCAATGCGCCTTCGCTTTTTGGTGTCAAATTTCCCGCTCTCTCTTGAGACCCTTCCCAGATATTTAAACTTCTAAATTTATGTCATTTTGACCTCTCCAATTCGTTATTAGCATTTAGGGTCTTTTACATTGCTGTCAACCCTATATTCTGTATTCTTACAATTTATAGTTAGTCTTTTCTTCTCCCTTTCCTTTGATACCTTTTATACGATTCCCTGAGTTTTACTTCTGTGTCTTTAATCAACACAGTGTCATCCGCCTGTCTTATATTGTTAAGAGTGTGACCAGCGATTCTAAATTCTGGCAACCATACATTCTGTCTTTTTAAAATTTCTCCTCCACACTGTAACTCCCAAATATTGATAATTCAATATTACTTTTAAAAAAATATCATTCTTCGTTTTTAAATAAGGGAAGGATGGAGAAACTTGAAGATGTCTCAAGGTTTGAACGTCTTGCAACTGCTATCACCGAATGAAAACATTGCTTGTGTTCACCACATATTGATTGATGACAGGCGATTGGCTATAAATCAAAATGGCAATATTATTAGGAAATCCCCTGAGAGAGTTTAAAATATTCCGTACAATGAACTTGGCATAACAAAGATTTCTGCTAGGTGGGTGACGAAGGTTTCTGCTCGGTGGGTCCAACGTCTTTTGAAACCTGATCAAAAGCATACCAGGCTGATGACATCGCGGGAAAATCTGATATTGTTTGAAGCATATCCAGCCACTCCCCTAACGTTTCCTAACCCAAGATGAGTGTTGGTTTCATCAATTTGACCCAGAGACAATGACACAATCCATGCAGTGAAAACACCACTCCTTAACTGCTCCAATGAAGGTCACGGTCGTTTCATCTGCAGTCAAGTTGATGGCCTAAGATTTTGGAATACACATGGCATTGTGTTTATTGACTATCTTCAAAAAGGCCACACCATCATTGAAGAGGGCTATGCCAACATACTGAAGCAGTTACGAAAAGCTATCGAGCTCAAACGACCAGAAAAACTGACGAGAGGGGTCAGAACAATGTTTCCGCACGGAAGTCTTTGGTTTCAGTACAATATGTTAGCTTTATTACTGATATTGAGCGCTTTCCAATAAGTACTGTACATACAAAATAATATATATACATGTACACAGGTTTATATATAAATATCTACATGGAAAATATCAAATATCTTGTTAGAAGATTGGCCTACGAACATATCACGTTGCAACTCGGATTCTCACAATGGTCCCCCGTTTAGGTACTGACCAGGCTAAATGTTGCTTAACTTTGATGATCGTGTGAGAATCCGAGTTGCAACGTGATATGGTCGTAAGCAAATATTCTTTCTCTATATATATATACCATGGGTTTTGCAGTAAATCACTACATCATCCATAACTTTTGTATTATCGTCTCAAATTACACCAAAATCTCAGACAATAACAAGTAATATCGTATTTATTGTCTATGAAAATTATAGAATATAAAACAACTTTGATAAAAAATTATATCTACTTTCTAAGACGCTGAAAA
The DNA here is from genome assembly GCA_964036315.1 of Acanthosepion esculentum. Lineage (NCBI taxonomy): Eukaryota > Metazoa > Mollusca > Cephalopoda > Sepiida > Sepiidae > Acanthosepion > Acanthosepion esculentum. The sequence continues at coordinate 44,091,377 of OZ038513.1, read as the reverse complement.
TTAGTTATTCATGCGTTAGAAATATGGAGAAAATTATATCTTCCCATAATTGTAAAATACTTAGAAACTACTGTAATAATGAAACTCAATCTAGTGACCCTACCTGCAGTTGTAGGAATATAGGCCTTTGTCCTATCAGGGGTAAATGTATGTATAAAAATGTAGTGTACGAGGCATCTATCTTCCCCGAGGAAAATTTAAACGAGAAAAAAAGATATATAGGTATATCCGCGGGTGATTGGAAGCAGCGTCTATACAATCATAGACGCTCTTTTAGATATAGATACCTCAAAAAACAAACTTCCTTATCCAAACACTAGTGGGATCTGGTGGATAAGGGACTAACCCCACTTTTCGAATGGAGATACTTATCAAAAGCTAGTACCCCTAATAACTTCCGTGATCGGTGTGATCTGTGCATTGCGGAAAAAATGTTATTATTAAAGATAAGAATCAAGATGAGTTGCTAAATCTTCGTAGTGAGATCTTTTCTAAATGTAGGCACAAAAACGATTCAAAACATAAACATGGTTTTGTAACGTGTTGTCGCTTGTGACATTTCCATCTTGGTTCAATAACATCGGACATCGGACATGACTTTTTAACGGAATGACTATTATCTATATGTATCTTTGCGTATGTTTATGTGTTGCGCTATGTATTTCAAAATTTTGTTATTCTTTTTTCATGTGGTGATATATGTGTGAGGGGGTATGTAGGTAGACGTTTCCCCTGGTAACTGATTTGCAAAATCAGATAGTATTATGATATTTATATACCTAGGTATATAAACAAACGTAAAAGATAGATAAACGTTACTCACTCAGCCTGTTTTTAATATTTTTAATATTTTTATTATTTTAATATTCTTAACGTTGTCTTCCTCAATGTTCTTGAGGTATAAATTAATTTAATTCCACCCGTATATTTTTATATGTTAAATGTATATATGGACGGATATGGTCCCCGCCAAATTTTTTTAATTTTTAATTAATTTTTAGATTTTGAGAAATTTTTTAGGTTGTACATTTTGAGTTATATATTCATATGTGTGTGTGTGTGTGTATATATATATATATATATATATATATATATATATAAAAGTGGACATGGAAGTCAGCACTTAGAGGCGACAGTCTGTTTCATGCTAGTGCAATCGTCAGGCGACTAGTGCTGTTATTTTTCTCGGCTATTTATACCCATAATGCACCACTGACCTTATATAAATAGCCGAGAAAAATAACAGCACTAGTCGCCTGATGATTGCACTAGCATGAAACAGACTGTCGCCTCTAAGTGCTGACTTCCATGTCCACTTTTATAATTACACACGCTCTATCTCTGATATTGAGCACTTTATCCCATAAATATAGCACACTTTAAGACTATATTTCTTTATATATATATATATATATATATATATATATATATATGTATGTGTGTGTGTGTGTGTGTGTGTGTGTGTGTGTGTGTGTGTATTTAGTTTACGAAAAACCACGTAATTCATATGAGTAGACCCAAGGAGGATAAACTCCAGAGAGCTCAATGTAAATCAGAGCTAACAATTTAAATAAAAACAGACCACTTTAAGGTTCCATGCAATAAATTATTTCTACACAGCCCTTTTAATGGACCGCGGATAATCAGACTTTACTTCCAAAGGTTGAAACGAAAAATGAAAATAAATTTATACATTTTTGACGGGCAGTACTAAATATATGTAAATTAACGAAGTGAGGAAGTGAGCGGGGAGAGAGACATGATAGAGTTAGATGTAACATTTCTATTCTTTCAAATTTAAATTGTTTGAGGAAATCCAGACATTGACACATTAAATCGGTTAACTTAACGGAAGTTATATATTGATATGGAAGGGGAAGAGGAGAAAAAGGCATAAAGAGAAAAAGAGAGAAAGAAGTTATGAGAGAAAGTGTCATTAACTTTCTTTGGAATGAAAGGCCCGAAATAGACACTGTTGTTTTGCTTTGAGAGTTCATAAATATTATAATGTTTGATATAAATTTGAATGTTTAAACAGTCTATAAGGAATTTAATTATATGTTTGTTAAAGTTTTTAAAAAAAACTTTATTACAAAAATTTTGGGGATTTAATATGAAATAGTCGATTAGAAAAATATTCTTAGAATTTACATTAAAACACTAAAAAATTTATTTTCAAATATATGTTTACTTCTAGTTGTAATTGATTATTAAGGTGATATCTCTATCAGGTTGAATTTTATTCATGAATTTAATTTGCGACTATTTTTAGATTGGTAATTTCTCTTACTTAAAATTTAGTTTTTAAGTTAATATGGAGTGATATTTGAAGGTAATATTAGAGATCTTGCTCTGTCATATATTGTAAACACATCCATGTAAATTTCACATATACATACGTTCTTTTACATGTGCAGTTACTCATCCAGGTATCGATATACACGGGTAATTTCATGTGGTGAAATAATTTATTACATGGAACCTTAAAGTGGTCTGTTTGTATTTAAATTATATATGTGTATATGTAGATATATGGATGTGTGTGTGTATATATGTGTATATGCATATATGGATGTATGTATATGTAGGTAGATGTAGATGTAAATGTGTTCATATGCGTGTGTGTGTGCATGTTTGGGTATGTATACATATATATCTGTATATAGGCGTACATGTACGTATGTATGTATAGTTAGACGGATAGATAGAGGGATTCATCGTTTACCTGTTTAAATGGGTGGGTGTAGGTACTTGTATGGAGATGTGTAAGTTTTTATGTATATATTGTTTATGTGCACGTATGTGTATGTCCGTATGTATATATGTGTGCAGATGTATATATGTGTACGAGCGGATGTGTATGGATGTATGTGTATATGTATGTATATGTGTGTATGTATGTACATATATGTCCGTGTATGTGTGCATGTATATATATGTGTGCATGTATATATGTATATGTGTGTGTGTATATATATATATATATATATATGTATATGTATGTATGTGTGTGGGTATGTACTTATGTTGTTGTGTATGTGTGTATACGTATGTATTTTTGAACATAGAAATTGAGGTCCTCGCTAGGTTAGATAATCGTTATTTTTATATTTTTATGTTTATATTAGATTTGTAACCTGTTGTCGATATTACCTTTGTCAAATTTTCTTGATTACGCAGCGGCCCTTTTATAAACGCCATTCGCTTTTTTGTTCCCCCACCCCACCTCCTCCCACCCCTTTTTCTCCTTCTTTTCCTCTATTTCTCTCATCTTCTGAACTTTAAGATTATATCGTCTATTGTGTGTGTATGTCACCAAGAAATGTATACACTTTTCCGGTGTATCTTTGGACATTTGAAAATTTCACTTAAACCGTCTTTTAGCCCCTCTTTACAACTTCTCTAAATTTTAGTCCCCCTTCATCTTTAGACCTTCCTGTTTTTCTCTCGTCTGTTACCCCTCTCTATAGATCTCATTTGCTCTAGCGTTCGTCCCACAATCTCATACATACACTCTCACTAAATTGTATTTATTTTATTTTTTTCTCGGAGTTGTTTTTTCTGTTGTCTTTTTGAATTTGTAGGTCTGATGAATTGGATCGTTTTCACGATTCCAATGGAATAAATTATGACTATAGAATATTAGTGTTTAAGTCTTTTTATTATATCCTTACTCTGTCCTAGACATTGAGTTCTACCTAGATTCTATCCTCTTGGAATTATTTTTTATTCACATATGTATGTGTATGTATGTATATTTATTTATATATTTTAGATATATGATTGCATATGTATGTGTATATTTTCCACTAATATTATCAATCCATATATATATATATATATATATATATATATATATATATATATATGAAGAAATATTTTAAGGTGTGCTATATTTATGGGATAAAGTGCTCAATATCAGAGATAGAGCATATGTAAATATAAATATAAAAGTTAACATTGAAGTCAACACTCAAATTTCAAATGTTTCTTTCTGATTGTAAGTATACAAGTGACCTTTATATTTATATTTTCGTTAAAACTGACTCGTTGCTACCACGCTCTGTCCATGGTATTTGTAGCATTCTTCCATGGAATATCACATATCACATATCTATTGCCTGAAGTCTCCTCTTCATCTGTGCAGTAATTGTCCAGTATTCACTTCCATATAAGAAGATTGATATTAAATAGAATTCTATCATCCTTTTCTTTGTTTCCAACGAAATTTTCCCTTTTCTTGAGACTGGGTTTCCTCTCAGAATCTTCCGCTATTCCTTTGGATTTTGGCATCACGTTTTCGGTATTCTGTTAAAGCCATTTCCAGATGGTTAAATTCCTTAACTTTTATTCTCTTATTTTCTTTTCTTTGTTAACTTTATTCTGACGTCCCCACTTCGTAGCACGCATCTCTAGTCCCTCTTGCTAACAACTTATACATTCTATCATCTTACAATTGATAATTAGTCCTTTCATCAAGCTTTCGTTTACTGCCTTGCCTAGAATCACCTACAGTTTTCTGTATATGCCTTGCACACGGTACCATCTTTATATCTTATGTTAAGATTGCCAACCAATAATAAATCCTGTTTGGACTTCTAGTTCGCTTAGCTTCTCTTCCCTTTAAAACTTAAATAAATCCGGTGAGAGGACATATCTTTGTGTTACGACCCTTAATATCTTGGGATACTTGCTCAATTCATTTTCTTTACCTATGCAGTTGATATTTCTCCATTCAGTGTCTCCGGTTATTCCAATATCTTTCCCAAGTAAATAAAGTTTTCCTAGTAGTTCAAATAGCTCTTTGTGTCATACTTTATGAAATGCTATTGCGTAGTTTATGAAACGTCCTTCTATATTTATACTGTTCGCTCTGGCATTATCCTGTTTATTCAGAACCTGACCGATCATGGCTCTCCATATCTTCCTGTCCTCTGTTGATCTCGGCAATACTTTCCACTTTATGATCTCACCATCTCTTTACGGTCCCACTGCGACATATACGACCATGAAAAGTGAAACCATGAAGTAGAAAGTATTACTGAAAGCTAGCGGAAGATATGGAGAGACATGACCAGTCACATTCTGAAGAGACACAGCACATAGAGAAAGAGGGAGGACAGTTTTTTTTTTTTTAAATACAACGGCCTATCCAATAAGCTACGCACCTACCCAGCAAAATGACGTTTTCCAGATCCAGGCTGGTCATGTTAATATTACGCCGTTTTAGCCTATATGACGAGATATGCGGAAAGTTTTATTGAATCATATATAGAAGAGCCACAGGGCAATTTCTTTCAAGATTTTCCGGAGGTGTATATGGCATAATTGGAAAGAAGAAAAAATAATTCTTTCCTGCTTCTGAATGCAACGCAGGTAGCCACAAGAAAATTCTACCCCTGACGCGAAATGCACGAGCAGAACGCTCCAATCATTCCCAGCGATCTTTCTGTTGGATATTGGCCCCAGGCTAAAGATATTTACTAAGTTAACAACATCGTAACATTCGGCCTGGCTGCGAAATGACATTAGTTGAGCAAATAAACAGAATTTTTTTTCTTCTGAGGAGCAGAGTCACTCTTATTTCATGAATTATAAGCGTGAATATACTCATTTTTATTTTTATTACTCACCTTTGGTCGGTTATCTTGGCTTACGGTCACATCACGTTAAAACAGCGCTTCACAGAAGTTAAGCAACGTCGAGCCTGGTCAGTACCTAGAATGGTGACCACTTAAGAATACCAGCTGCTATACGCTTGGGTGAGCGGTCTGTTTAATGGATAACGACTCGGAAATGGAATTCGGGAAGCCAAGTTCCAATTCCAGTCGGGTTCGTTAAATTCGCACAAATACTCTTGGGGTAGGTATGAATTCACCCCTTCTCCCCAAGCGATGGGTTATTTAGTAGTACTTGAATCTGAAAATTATTATTACTTCCTCCTCCCAAATTCTTACAATCTAAAAGTATTTTCTGGGTTTAAATAAATTACAAATGTTGATGAGCCATAAAAAAATCAGTTAATCAAGAAAACAAGTTATCTGTGTATTGTTGGAAGTTCACTGATTTTCTTGTAACTCACTAAACTTTGCGTAGTTTGGCACAATGATATCACTATGAGTCCCCTTGTGAGGAACGAAATCTTTATTATTAATCTAGATGCACTGTTTGCGATAAGCTTCCACATATATATATATATATATATATATATATATATATATATATATATATATATATATGCAGATATGTAGAAAAATAGGAAAGAACACGTTAGGTAAATAAGCCGGAGCTCGTTAGTATTTTTGTTTTTATTTTTTAAAAACAGTGCTTCATACAGAAGTAGATCTTAAATTTTAATTATTTAAAAAAATATCACTCCTTCGCTACATAAGAATTCTCATGTTTCAAAAACGATAGCCGAGAACCTCAATATAATTATTGAAATTAAATTGAATTAAAGTACCAAGCCCTGTTTCATCCTCAAGTGGAAATTCAGGAATAACCAATCTTGAAAATTACGCATCTTTATAAGCATGTTTATTCGCAAAATTAACTACTATAGAAACGGTTGGGGCGACCGTTTTGATAAGGGGACTAAGAGTTAATTTTTATCCACTTCTCAGTCACCTTCGGAAAGAAGTCAAGTGGAGGTAGGGTGGGGTGTCCATTTCAAAGCGGATGATGGCATTCGTACGCACATCGTCTGGTCAGTCACAGCAAAAGATAGCTTTTGGCGCCATAATATGTTGTTAAGTGTCTAGAGAATTTTGTTTCATGCTAGTGCAATCGTCAGGCAACGTTGCCTGACGATTGCACTAGCATGAAACAGATTGTCGCCTCTAAGTGCTGACTTCCATGTCCACTTTTATATTTACACACGCTCTATCTCTGATATTGAGCACTTTATCCCATAAATATAGCACACTTTAAGACTATATTTCTTCATATATATATATATATATATATATATATATCAAATAGTGGTGTAGTTCAATTTATATTACAATGAATCATTCATACAAAAAGTAAATTAGTAAAGTTAATCATAAAAAAGGGTGAAATCCTTTCGCAAACAAATTTTTAAAGGTGCTTAAACTAACAAATCACTCGATCAATACTATGAACCTTGTTTTTAAAATTATAAACTGTATAAGGTCTTTCTTTAATATGCAAGTACTTTCCACTGTACATTCAGTCATCCTCAAGCATGAAAATTATGTGTTGTTGTTAACGGATACAAACTTTTGGAACGTGCAGTCGCAACGCTAAGGTTGATTTTTTTTAAATTACTCTATTTATTGAGCAATTTAGTTCATGCCACATTGACTGATAAACTCCTACAACAAAAAAAAAAAATTCTCAATTTGTCATATTTGTAAAAAACGTACTTTTTAAAATTTTCAAAACATTCAACCTTAGCATTGCGACCGCACGCTCCAAAAGTTTGTATTCGTTAACAATTACACATTAAAAAAAAACCTCATTTCGATTCACATTTAATTTTTTAATTTAATGCACATTTAAAATTTGTTTGCAGAAGGATTTCGCCATTTTATATCATTAACTTTACTAATCTACTTTTAATATGAATGATTCATTGTAATATATATATATATATATATATATATATATATATATATATATATATATATATGTATGTATAATAGCACACAGTATGTGTTTTCGCTGAGCCTATATACACATATATATATATATATATATATATATGTATATATATATATATATGGAAATAGATTCAATCTCACATATTCTTATTTTTAATTTATTTTATTTAAAGGTTATTTTTGATGGGTACTCATATTCGAGTAGAAGCTCTGTTTTTTTATTAAATAAATTATAACAATATACATATATATATATATATATATATATATTTCGTAATATACTTAAAAATTACGTAACTTTTGTTGATAATATATAAATACGTTGTTGATACTATATATATATATATTGATACTATATATATATATATATATATATATATATATATATATGTATATATATATATATGTATGTATGTATGTATTTGTGTGTTACTTCCTTTGTATTTATAGGGACAGATAAAAAAGACGAGATTGAGATAGAAGGAAAGATATGAAGAGAGCGAAATAGATAAATTCCACAACTTATGCGTGTTTGAGTGTTTGCGTGTATTTATATTTGAGTGTTTGCGTGTATTTATATTTGAGTATTTATGTGTGTGCTTGTGTGTGTCCCCCTGCATTTATAGAGATACATAAATAGGTAGTTAATGAATAGACTGCGATAGATAGATAGATAGATAGATAGATAGATAGATAGATAGATAGATAGATAGATAGAGAAAGAGAGAGAGAGAGAGAGAAACAGACAGAGACAGATATGGAATTTTCCAATCAACCTTGCATAGTGAATGTGCGTATGATTAAACGCATTTTCCCAACTAACCAGGAAAGGCAAAAATATGATGTTCCGCAATGCTTTTGTAATAATATCGATTTTCAGACTATTTCTTCCGTTCCTTCCAATCAGTCGGTGGTGATCGGTTCTTACTTGTCCTCGAGGTCGAACGATAAATAACTCATTGTGCTGAAACTTGCTAGAATTCCCAGGACCCTGTCCTTACCAAGAAAAGGGCCCAATAACTATTTAAGAACAGGAAAATATATAAAATGTTATAGATTGGTTGAATCTGTGGAAAATGGAGCATCATCAGTGTTTGTTTATTTTTCCTTTCTTTAAGGAGGCCAATTTGTGCTTTAATTTCCAAAAACTGCTCTGTGAGGAGGTGGAGGTGTGCGGCTGTGGGTGTAAGTATTAGGAAGCTGCAGGATACAGACTTGTGAGCTGCGAAAACCAGATTTGGATTTTCCAAAACTAATGAATGAATAACAGAAGCGATAAATATAAGGAAAGCAACTAGTTTAACTTATATACTTATATTTCTACCGCCTTGTTTGTGTTGTTATTATATAATAAATCCCATAATAATTAATGTAAGGGTAGCAATTATTACGTACTTTTATTTCATGGATTTATTATTAATTGTTAACATCTATTTCTTTCATCTTATTTCCGTCACTTGTTATCACAAATCCTATGATAATTAATGTAAGGATAGCAATTATTACTAACTTTTAACACGGATTTCTTCCATCTTATTTTATCGCTTTTTATCACAAATTCCATAAAAAGCAATGAAAAGGTAGCAATTATTATTAATTGTTAACATGTATTTCTTTCATCTTATTTCTGTCAGTTTTTATGACAAATCCCATAATAATTAATGTAAGGGTAGCAATTATTACTAATTTTTAACACGAATTTCTTCCATTTTATTTTGTAGCTTTTTCTGACATATTCCATAAAAATTAATTAAAAGGTAGAAATTATTATTAATTGTTAACATGTATTTCTTTCATCTTATTTCCGTCATTTTTATCACAAATCCTATAACAATTAATGTAAGAGTAGGAATTATTATTACTTATTACTATTTTTAGCACATATTTCTTTCATATTATTTCTGTTGCCTTTTATTGCATATTATTTCTGTTGCCTTTCATCGTATATTCCATAATAATTAATGTAAGGGCAACAATTATTACTAATTTTTAACCCATATCTCCACCGCTTTATTTCTGTTTGCTTTTATCGTAAATCCCATAAAAATTAATATGAGGGTAGCAATTATTACTAATTTCTAACTGGAGTTCTTCTATCTAATTTCTATCGCTCTTTATCGCGAATCGTTGATTTCATTCATACGATACATGACTGTCGAGGCAGATTTTTTCCCGCAGTAGTTTGCCATTTTTTCTGCAGTAGACCAGTTGTCATCCAAAACTATAGAACCCAGTCTGTCCTACTATTTACCCATAGCTGGTGGAGAAGAAAAGGATTCATACCTTTCCGAAGGGTATTAGGACGTAACTGAATGTAATGGATTCGATTTCAATTCGACCCTCCGATTTCTCAATCTGAGCCGCTATCCATGACTCCACCGTGTCTCGATTAGCAGGAAACAAAATTCATCACTCACACAGAGCTGGATATAATTACACGACACGTTATATAAATAGCTTGTAAACATCAGATAAAAAATAAATATTAAATACAAAATAAATCTAATATACGCAAATTTTAAAAAATCATACCTGAGGCTGGAAATAATTATACGACGTATTGCAAAATGTTTATTTTCCAACGTTTGCCAGAATTTTTTAACATTTATTTTGATATACGTTCGTTTGAAATGATACTAGAAGTTGTCAGTGATTTGAACATAGCATACAAATTACATTTTCTTATGTTTTTGAATATTCCAAGTAGAAGAAAAGATGTAACTTTTGACTTGTTATGCAGAAATGGTGTTCTCTCTCTATAGAGAGTGCGATGGATAAATTGTCGTCTAAATTACGTAAAAATGAAACTCTCACTGGCATCTCATTTTAACAGATATATTTACCAAAATTACACAAACATATCTTGAAATACTATAGAGTAAGTTTATTCAATAAAATCGCCAATGGCTTAAACCACAGCCAACAGACGACTTCGGAATCTCCTGCATCTCTTCTGGACGGCCTCCTTGTTTCATTTCGTGAATGCTGCTATAATCTTTACCTTCAGTTCATCTTTTGTGTTACAAGGAGTTTTGTTGGTTTCTGGCTCAACTGCGCCCAACAAATAATAATCAAGGGATTTGTAGTCTGGGGAGTTAGGTGGTCAGATATAAGGGATGATGTAGTCGCAGAAATGGTCTGACGGCCATGACAGGGTTCTCCTGCTTGTGTGGCATGGTGCAGAGTCCTCTTGCCAGATATAGGGGCTTCCAGTAGCCACCCTCTTGACCCAGAGCAGCACTAACTCCTCAAAGTACATGATGTAGGCCTCCGTGTTGAGTCTGAGGCCCTGTGGAAAAAATTAATGTTGCATAACATTGCCATCACTAGTGATCACTCCAAACACCTTAGTAATCACCATTAGACTCATCCAACTCTTTCCAAATCCTCTATACTGTCCTTAAATTGACATCCAAACACCCATGTTCGTATTGGAGCTTGCACGGTGAATGGCAAGCATTACAGTATGCCGTTTACAAATTTCTAGCAGTGCGAATTGCGTCATGGTGCTCTTTTTCTCACAGACGGTGCCCAACTGACCTTAGCGCAGTCGACTAAATCAAAAGCAAACAACAAACACGAAATTAAAAACATAAATGGCAACAATTTACTCATCGCATCCTATATATATATATATATATGTAGTCATCCACAGACAGAGTGTTTCGCTGTATCACAGCTCATCTGTGTGGATAGACATCCGATCCCTTCAAGCCGAGACCGAAACCCGAATGATTTGGCATCGGGCGGAGATTCTAACCCCTAGGCTATCCACGTCCGACAGGAAGAAAGGCGAATTTTTGCGTATTTATAAACATTTTCACAAACACGACAGTCACCTAGAGGAGTCAATCCAGCTTGGAGAGTCTTGCATTATCAGCAGTAATAGTGACTGTTTTTTTGTTTTTTTTCCCACAGTGCTCAACGGAATTAATTATTTTTCGGGAGCTAATATCGTCTAATATATATATATATTAGTGATATCTCACGAAAATTGAACAGAGCATGAAACGACATTCTTTTCAAGAATGCGGAAACGACGATGAAGTCCACGCATATTAATAGCGACCTGCCGTCGTCGCTGATCTCTGCGAGGCTCCGAAATCAATTTGTACGTCATGTCAATGCATGTGCCGGGGAATTCCAAAGGGAATCGAGAAACTTTATACATTAATTGCGACTGGAGGACGAAGAAAAAGAAGAGGTTTGGACCAATGAACAATGGAATAAGTTAGTGTTACCTGATGAAATTAATGCAGGGCTACCGGCGCTGAGAATGAAATGAGAGAGCCATATATATATATATATATATATATATATATATATATATATATATATATATATATATCAAAGTGTAAGAGGACGAACAGCAAGACAATACCCACCTGATGAAACGTCTAAAAAAGGTTTTCCCCTTTTCTGACGTTGAAACAAAAACGTACAATTTTGTAGTGGATATGTGCATGCTCTAATGTAACACTACATAATATATATATATATATATATATATATATATATATATATATATATATATATATATATATATGTGTGTGTGTGTGTGTGTGTGTGTGTGTGTGTGTGTGTGTGTGTGTGCGTGCGTGTGAATATAAACCAAATAATTAGATATTAGCAACTGTATATATGCGCGTTAGTGTGCATTCGCAGCTTAATTTTATATAAGGTATAAACAAAAGAGTGCTCAATGTTGTTAGACAGAGCTAAGAAGTATTTATTAATAAATATACATATACCTACGTTCAAAGTGCATTGAGTTGGTAGACCCAGTTTCCTTGGTCTACCAACTCATCAGACACGAATTATTACTTTTGTCAATTTTTCAATTTGTGTCAATGTTTTGAACAGGAATGGACAACTGGGGAAAGAAAGAAAGAAAGAAAGAAAGAGAAAACTAAATCCGGAAAAACCGGGGAGGTAGTAAGGAAGACATAAATTAGTGTACAATTAGTGAGGGTCAGAAAGGATAGAGAGAGGGGAAGGACAGAAGATGCCATAGTTACAGGAAGTAATGTGATATATATATATATATTAATGTGGATAAATCAAATAACTAGATAATAGCAATCGTATATACTTACGTGCGTTAGCGTGCATACACAGGTAAGCGAATAAATATTTACTCAATTTAATTTAAGGTGTAAACAAAAGAGTGCTCAATATAGTTAGACAGAGCTAAGAAGTATATATTAATATATATACATAAACCTACGTTAGATGTGTACCTTAAAGTTTCATGGTTTTACCAACTCATTAGGCACGAACTGGTCTATTACACTTGTTTTTAAAAATACTGGATCTCATGAGAGGAACTCTAAATTATATATATATATATATATATATATATATATATATGTGTGTGTGTGTGTGTGTGTCTGTGTGTGTGTGTGTGTCTGTGTGTGTATTGTCATGAACAAATCTTCAATATCACCTTGTAATTTTCCTATCTTCAAGTTAAAAACAACACAGAAACACGTAATTTATGAGACTGACTTAATTTTACTAACAAATTGAATTTTTTATTAATTTCAAAGAAAACATTCCATAGGTATATGACCTCGATCACCTCCTTTGCTTTTGATTACTGCTTAAATCCGGTTGGACATGCCCAGAATCAAAGTGTTTACAGTAATCAACCGAAGTTTCTTAGCTCATGATTTCTGTAATAGCCTGTTTCGATACTTTTGGTACTTGAACGTTGTTTTTTATTCCGCAACTTTGCTTTTGACAATTTCCCATAAATTTTCAGTTGGGTTCAGATCAGGATTCCTTCTCGGTCAGACCAGTATTGTCACTTTTATTATCTTTGTTATGGGAATTTACCCATAATAATAATGGACTATTCCGGACATCATAAATACTGTGCCTCAAGAGGGAGCAGTCAGTCAGAGTCGAGGGAGACAGAGTCACACGATTACTGTAAGACATTGGAATAGTGATACTTGTCGAGACAACATAGTTCACTCTAACCAAATCTGATAGTAATTTCTAATACTTCTACTTCTTTGTATATATTTCTGTTTGTAATATATCTGTGTTATTCCATACCTGTGTTCGAGTTATTCTTCATTGGTTCTACCTTGGACCATCACCGTGGTACAAGGAACTTGTACCATAACAATCTTCAAAAGATTCTGAACGACCTTTAACCGGTGACATAGAGCACCACAATGCGTAAATATTGTGCACCGACTAATGTTCAGAAGCTGTTCCAGTTTCCTCCGCGGTATTTTCAAATACCTTGCAACATGCATCGTTGTTCCTAGAGGCAAAAAGCTGAGTCCAGCTGTTCCAGATTTGGACATGGCACCCCAACTCATTTTGCTTAAGTGGGTGCTTCATAGCCCCAATCGTATAATTTACAGCAAATCTCTTACCTTGGGATCTTCTAATGTTTTTTTTATGCATAACAAATTGCTTCAAATTAGATTTATCTGAAAAACATTACTTTGCTCCAATCTTCAGCTGTGCACGTTTCATGTTGCCAGCTTCTTGGTTGGCTGTTGGCTGTTGGCTGTTTTGTTTTATGGCATATCAACCTCAGTGGATCATTTAATGCCAACAAAATTTTTTAAATAGATCCATAGCGATAGTTTGGTAAAATAGGTCTGTATGTATACATATAGATTTGAACCATTTTTCAATTACACATATTTTTGAGTACAACCACATGTATTGCTGGTAATATTTCTTTTCTTTTTTTCGAAAACGTATTGCTGGTAATAGACTTTTTTTTTTCAAACATTAATTTCTGGTAATAATTTTTTCAAAATATTTTAATATTAAAACCTATTTTACACTTTTATGCTTTTTACCTCATTTTCGGGATTAACTATTTTCCCATAGCTGGAACCCTAACAGGTGCTACCGCCCCGAGTCAGGGTGGACCTGGGAACATCAGCAATTAAGTGATGGTTCCACGCTCCTCAAAACCTCCTTATCAGAGGCCCTGCTGTTGGACGTAGTTTATTGTCTTACCCTGGACGCGGATGCAATTTGTCATCATATCGGGACGCCCCAATGGGTGGGGTCTTACACCTCTGCAGAGGTGCAGTCGGCGTATTCTACAGCCCCAGTCGAAGGGAGCTAGCCTCTTCGATTTCATAACTACAATTTGTCGTAGGTTACAAGCTGGTTTGAATGATTTCAGACCGAACCCAAATCTCTTACGACGTGAAACTTTCACAGAATTGTAATTTGTACAATTTTGAAGAAGGTAGTACGTATCTTCTTACAAGAACTTGTTGTGGATCATGTAGCAATAAACTTCCTCAAATGGCCATCTCGGGCACTGGTTTTTCTTGGACGTTCATTTCTATTTGTCCTGAATTTTGGAAAACCCTGATAGGAAGTGTGCAAAGCGGTTTTACTACAGCTTATTTTGACACAAATTCACGTTCAGAATATCCTTCTTCGCGTAGAACTACAATTTGTGCCCTTTATGTAGCATTCTTTGTCCTTATTTCTGACCATATTCTAAGCGTAATTGACTACACAAATACTATACTATCACAATGGTTACTAATTTGGCAGTGACAAAAGGTTTTTGACCATAAATCATGTGTGAATAGAGGCTGATGCAATAACAAAGCTATTGCATCATGAAATCTTATATACAAGGGAATGCGAAAGAAAAACGAAAATAACATTGTTGCAGCTAAGTGGTCTTAAACATTTGTTACTGATTGCACACACACACATATATATATATATATATATATATATAGTCACGCACAGACAGACTGTTTCGCTGTATCACAGTTCCTCAGTGTGGCTAGACATCTGATTGCTTCAAGCCGACATCGAAATTCGACTCAGTCTTACCCCTAGGCCATCGTCGCAAAGGAATGCAATTTTAACGTTTATTTTTCTATACGAAATACACCAGAGATTCGGAGAACTCAATTCGCACTTGAAAAGTAAAGCTTTATATATATATATATATATATATATATATATATATATATATATATATATATATATATATCCTAATGAGCCAGGTATTACCAACCTAGGTTTCACCACATGGGATCACCAGGGTGACCAGGCTAAAGAGGAATTAACGAGGAACAAATTTATTGATAGGAGTTTGCCCTGATTATTCCATGTGGTGAAACCTAGGTAGGTAGTAGCTGGCTCATTAGGATTTATTTCATTTACCTTTTCTCTACTTAGCGTATTGAGCACTCTTCGTTTTAACTTTACGCACCGGTTTATTTTTTATTTATTTGGACCAGAAATTTAAGACACTGGACGATTTTTTTCGTCCTGTTTGGAGGTTTCTGCTTATTTCATTTTTTTATCAAATTTTTCCTCGGATGCCAATTTGTTTGAAAACTCAGCTATCCAGCTTTTTTCACACATCAAGTTTAAATAGATTTACATTATATATATATATATATATATATATATATATATATATATATATATATATATATATATATATATATATATATATGTGGGTAGGATTAATAAAATTACCAAATTTGTCATAGCCGATTGATGTTATATTTAGCACCACTATTCCGAAGTTTCGTAGATGAACCTTTGTGCAATTGTTCGGTTCACACGTCAGAAGATACCAGAAGATAAATAGAAAAAGGATTATCAATTTAAAATGTTTCAATTTTATTGAAGTTTTAATAAAAGTGAAACATGTTAGATTGATAAACATTATCTATTTGTTCTTCATCTTATCGTTCTGTCCGATTCCGATCCATATTTGATTTGTATGTGAAAGCAATTCATATATTCTGATCTCATAGGTCTTTTTATATTGTACAACCTTACTGCGCACCGTGATATTGATATAACTGACATTGGTTTATACAGGGACGATGGTCTTATGGTTATTAGAAACTCTACTAACTTCAAAATAGATAAAATTAGAAAAATATTATATAAAGAATTTAAAAGTATGGGTTTAAAAATTACCTTTAGCACTAAATTAAAAAAAAGTTAACTTCCTTGATATAACATTAGATTTAAAGAAAAATACATACACAGCTTATAAAATACTCAATACCAATGCTTTATATATACACCCTAAATCAAATCACCCCATCTATAATTAAACATATACCTTTATCTATCCGAAAAAGAATAAGTACAAATTCAGCAAATGACAAGATTTTCGATGAACATATTAATTTCTATAATAAAGCTCTAAAAGAGAGTGGCTACAAAAACCCAAAACTAACTTATATTAAAAATGAAAATAGTAAGCATAGAAAAAACAGAAGTCGAAAAATAATTTGGTATACGCCCCCATACAACCAAATGGTGAAGAATAAATTAGGACAAAAATTCCTCGCATTAATAGTCAAGCATTTTCACAGTGAAAGTAAACAAGTACTATTTTCAATAAAAATACACTAAAATTAAATTATAGCTGTACTGAAAACTTAGAAAAAATTATCAAGAAACATAATGCTAATATCTTAAATAAACACTTATGCCAGAACCAAAAAAGTTTAGACAATGGAAAAATAAAAATAAAAACTGATGAGGATAAACAAAAATTATGTAATTGTAGAAACCCTCAAAACTGTCCTCTACAAAATAAATGTCGCACGGAATCATTAGTATACCAATGCAATATATCTTCTATTGAAAATCCTGAAAACATAAAAATATATATAGGTTGCACTAGCCATGAGTTCAAAAAAAGGTTCAACCAACATCAAAGTTCGTTTAGGATAAATAAATATAAAAATCAAACATCTCTCTCAAAGTACTTCTGGCACCTAAAAGAATCCAATAAAACACCTACAGTAAAACGGAAGTTAATAAGAAAAGCTAGAATATGTAGGTCATTAAATGACCCATGTCCTTTGTGCATACATGAGAAACTATATATTACTAAATTTATGAAAAATAAAAATTTACTGAATCAGAGAAATGAAATAGCTATTTTGTGCCGTCATTGTCAAACATTTTCTTTAAACAATATTTAAAAATTAAATTTTAAAAAATGCGACCTGGTAATATACATACTTATATTTGATGTGAAAAAATAATTTTTAATACTGTAAGTAATTCCATTACATTTACTTGTTTTATAAAAAAATATATTTGATTAAATTTAACAGTAAAAATATTTTAAAATTGTTTTAAAATTGTAATTAAATAAAACTGATTCTAACCTAAACATCTTTTAAAATTGTAGTTAAATAAAACGTATTCTAGCCTTAACACCTCTCTCAAAGTACTTCAAACACTTAAAAGAATACAATAAAACACCTAAAGTAAAATGAAATTAATATGAAAAGTTAGAATATGTAGGTCATTAAATGATTCATGTCCTTTGTACATACATGAGAAAAATATATATTACTAAGTTTATAAAAAATAAAGTTTACTGAATCAGCGAAATAATTTAGCTATCTTTGCTGTCATTGTAATAAATTTCACTTAAATAATATTAAAATATAAAATGAAAAAAGTGAAAGCTGGTGATATACATACTTATACTTGACATGAAAAAATAATTTTACATACTGTAAGTAATTCTAATATATTTACTTGGTTTTAAAAAGAAATATAGTCTATTAAAAATTAAAATTTTTTGAATTGTAATTAAATAAAACATATTCTAACATAAACATCCCAAAAAATCTTAAAGTGTACAAATAGAAAAAATTCCGTAAGAATTTTTTGCCGTTAACAATAAATTAAAAAAAAAAACCAGACGACATGCATTTAGCGGATGTCAGAATTTGTTGAAAAATACATACCTACCCATCCCTAAACATAACCTCTCTTTCGAATGTAACTATTAATTTATACAACAAAAATTGAAATTGAACACGTTACCACCCCTTGTCTGGATGTGTGGATTTCTCTGTATTCTTGGAAATACTGAATTATGAATCTTTGCCGTGCCTTTAATACTGTAAATTTAAAAATAAGTTACTCCAAAATTCGCTTGGGGATGAAATGGAACTAATGTCTTTAATTTAATTACAAAAACCCCATTTTTGAAACATGGTTATTACTGTGTAGCGAAAAAATATTTTAAATGGGTTAATTTATAATATTAATGCACTGTAAATTTACATTGAGCACTATTGTGTAAAAATAAAAGTATCTATAAGAACACCGGATTATGTATCTTACTGTTCTCTTTTTATTTATATATACATACATATATATATATATATAGAGAGAGAGAGATTTTCCAAGCGTAGGTCGAAAGTATGTGGCACCCAGTGAGGATCGAACTCACTATTCAGTCGTAACTGTTTTAGCAAGACAAGCTTGCTAACCATTACACCACGCCGA
The DNA here is from genome assembly GCA_964036315.1 of Acanthosepion esculentum. Taxonomy (NCBI): domain Eukaryota; kingdom Metazoa; phylum Mollusca; class Cephalopoda; order Sepiida; family Sepiidae; genus Acanthosepion; species Acanthosepion esculentum. The sequence goes on along the minus strand of OZ038513.1, from coordinate 44,072,454 downwards.
GGTGCCCCAATGTATGTATGTATGTATGTATGCATGGCAGAAAGACGTTTAATGTAGATAGGACTGATGGAATACAACGATACTAGAACTACATTCGGACTGAGAAGCAAGTTGACTCAAACGTCTTTGGGACATTTTCAGCCAAGTACTACTGTTGCCATATCTGCTCTGGTGCCTCTGCTGTACATCACGAGATTCTTGACAAAATACAAAGAAGGGTCTTTAATATAATCTACTCTGACCAGGCATTTCGACTTCAGTCACTTTCTCACCTACGAGACCTGGAATCCCTCCGTCTTTTCTACAAAATCTTTCATGGCAAAACTGCTGTGAAGAGCTTTTTTTCCCTGGTGCGCCGACTGTATGAATTTAAGCGCGCTACTAGATTGGCATCTAGGTCCCGCCGTTTTACTGTTGCAGTAACTAAATGCAATCGCCACTTCTACTCTAACTGTTTCTTTTCTCGTAGAACTCCTTTCCTATTTCTTGCTTCCCTGCTAACTACAATCTTCAATAATTAAAATCCAACGTCTTTTTGAGCGCTGTTCCTTTTTTGCCCTTTCCTAAATCTTCCCTATTCCCAGTCTTCTCATTCTCTTTCACACCCTGTAAGACTCCGCGTCCTAGTGGCAATACCGCCTTGCATGGGGTGAAATAATTAAAAAAAGTACAAGGCTCGATGTATGGTGAGTAAAAGTAAGAAAATGTCCAGAAGTGTTAAAGAAGAGCCATGATCTATTTGATCACGGCCATATTTCGAACGGACATGACGCAGTCAGTCATAAATTTAATATCAGCAAGGAATTGTTCGACCACGAGAGGATGCAAGTTATAGACAGATTGCAATTCCGCTAAGAACTGGTCGGGTGTCCTCTCAAGAAATGACTATAATCGAAGAATAGAGGAACCGTCCAATCTGTATTTGAATTATTTACACACAGTCTATTTTCCTCATGTTTGTAACATAGCTGATTGATGTTATATTCAGCACATCTACTCCAGAGTTTCGTAGACGAACCTTTGTGCAATTATTCAGTACAATTGTCAGAAGATAAAGAATAAATAGGAAACGATTAACAATAAAAAATGTGCCTTCCGGCCTTCATCAAGTGTTGTCGACCGTGTAACCTTAAAAGAACTTCTATTTTAACCACTTATTTAACTTTCGAGTTTAATTGTTCGCGTTCCTCTATGTCTTGGGAAATCTCGTACTTAATACAGTTCACTTATTACACTGTGTCCAAGATTGCACTACTTGGCCCTGGGATTGAACTCAATTACTATGGCATCAAACATGCGAACCAACCTGGCAGGCCACTAGTCAATTATCCCCTGGGACATTTCAGTGTTAAACACGTGAAGTCTAAATGTTGCTAAGATTGATGTGGCTACTGCTGCTTGCCACGCTTGACTGCATTCAAGTTCTACACTCAAGATTGAGTTTTTGAAATTTGCCTTTTTTTTATGTTTTGTACCCTTTTAACACTAAATTGTATTTTAATCGTAGTTCATCGTTTCTTCCCAGTTTGTCTATTATCCCGCGATTCTCGTTAACACTGTACTTGTCTCCAATGATTCTTCTGATGCGAAGTTGACTGAAAAATTTTACCGTTTATATATATATATATATATATAAACAGAAAATATATTAATATATATATAACAGAAAATATATTAATATATATATATATATATATATATATATATATATATATATATATATATATATATATATATATAATATATTAAAATAATTGTCAGACTTAGTCCATTTCATAATATATGATGTCATTTGTTCACGTTAAGATAAGCTTAGAGCAGTGTGTGCGTTCGAGAGAAAATATAGGAAACATGTAGTTTAAAAACAGTAATTTAACCTTGCTAACCAAACTCTTCCTTTGTAGCTAGATGGTATAGCACGTAAGGCTATATGACAGTTCCGTGTAGGATACAGGTTCGACACATATTTTCGATGAGATTTCTCGAACATTCAGTCTCGTAAATGTTGTTAATACTGTTTATTATAAACAGACCATTTACTTTAATATTTTTATCTATAAAAAATAACGCATAAGAAAATATATATATATATATATATATATATATATATATATATATATATATATATATTACAATGAATCATTCATACATAAGTAGATTTATAAATTTAATGATATGAAATGGTGAAATCTTTTCGCAAACTAAGATTTTAAAGTTGAATTAAATTACGAACCACTCGATGAATGTTATGATCCTTGTTTTGAATAACTACATGCTGTACAAGTTCTTTTTTTAATCTGCTAGTACTTTCAACTATACATACAGTCATCATCAGACATGGAAATTGTTTGATTTTTGTATATCCATGTAGCATCGGAGACGAAAGATTAAATGCGAATGGAAATATGTTTTTTTAGAAATGTGTATTTGTTAACGGATACAAACTTTTGGCCCGCGCAGTCGCAACGCTAAGTTTGAATTTTTGGGAAATTTAAGAGGGTGCGTTTTTTTTACTAATATGGTAATTTGAGAAATATATATATATATATATATATATATATATATATATATATATATATATATATATAATCAATGAAAAGACGAGAGGAAAACTATGCTTAGATTTAGCCGACGCATTTCGTCATCCGACGGATTTTATCAAGGCAATTGTGATGATTTTATTTTGCAACAAGTATATATTTGACAGTTACTCAAATTGTTTTTAATTTAATAATAGTCATAAGCGTTCTTAACTTTAAAAACCATCATATTTGCTTTGATAAAGTCCGTCAGATGACGAAACACGTCAGCTAAAAATTCAGTATAGTTTTTCTCGTCTTTTCATTCGTTTTGTCACTTCTACAGATATACTCCATCTGAGAATACTTACACATACACACACATATATATATATATATATATATGTGTGTATATATATATGTGTGTGTGTGTGTGTGTGATTAAATATAGTTTTAAGGTATGCTATATTGATGGGTGAAAGGGCTCAGTATCATAGGTTATATAATTATAAAAAATGGACACTGAGCGATAACACCAAACGATGACAGTCTGTTTCATTGTTCAACATCAATGTTCATGAAGATTGCAGTGAAGTAGGAAAAAGACTGTCGTTGATTTCCGTGTCTACATACACACAGGCACACACGCGGGCACACACACACACACACACACACACACACACATATATATATATATATATATATATATATATCAATAAAAATACATAATACCCTACGCCGACAGTAAAACTCGGAGTTTCATGCCTAATGCAAACTTCACTATATATATATATATTTATATATATATATATATATATATATATATATATATATGCAATCTTCACTATATATATATATATATATATATATATATATATATATTATGATGAAAGACCTATGACAAAGTGTAAAAATTTTTTGTGTGACGCGTCCCTTAAGACTTCATTGGGCTATTTCCACACACACACACACACACAAAGACACGGGGTGTCCCTAAAATCTGGTCACATAAGCAAAAATGCATATTTTCTAGAAATGAAATATCAACAACATTTTATTGGTCATATATATATATATATATATATATATATATATGAAAATTTCTCAAAGTTAACTTTTAGAGAAGACAATATTTATAAATAAATGCCAATAAGAAAACAGTAATTGCTGACGCGTTTCGTCCAATGCGAACTTTTTCAAAGTTACTGTTTTCTTATTGTCATTTATTTATATATATATATATATATATATATATATATATATATATATATATATATTAATACATGTCTCATTAAATAATATAGATAAGCGTTGTCTATATATTTTATGTAAGACATGTATTAATGAAAAAATGCTGCCTAAATACACACAATATATATATATATATATATATATATACATTCCCTGCAGTTCGAAATTTTGATGCCACCCCTGGTAATTTTTTTAATTAGCCATATGTCGTTTTTTAGTACTTTAAATAACAGAAAATTATTATATATTGTTAAAAAATTGAGACATGATTTTATTTTATAAATTTTCTTATGACAAAAAGAAAATAAGTATTTTATTATTAAATTTTGTTCTCGCCAAAATATCCTCCTTCAGCCTTGATTACTGAAACACAAATATGGTATTCGTTGCAAAATTCTATCAAAGTATGAGTTTGATAATTGATTCCATTCTTTTTCAATGACTCCAAGAGCTCCTTTTGTTTTTTTTTCTCTCTCTTCTGTCAATTTCATCCCATGCTAATTATGGGGATGTCTTCAAACTTTTGAACTGTAGTGTATATAAGAGAAAGAAATACACTATTATCGATTTACTGTTCGTAGGGTTCATTTTATCTTCTTCACCATTGTCTTTTTTCTGAAGTCAAACAAAATCTACGCAATTCAAGATGGCGCCTCACCATTACCTTACTAGTGATAATTGAAAGGTAGCAAGAATTGACTTTTCATCTTTACACGAGGTTTTATAATGCCCGACCGCCTCGCACGAACAGCTTTTATGGTGTGGCAAGTGGAAATTAACCCGCAAGAAAGAAAGAAAGTATTTATACGAGCGGTCCCTTTCCACTCATTCGCTGACAGCTGTCAGCCTCTAAAACATGGCATACAGTCATTGATGTGCTAACAAAACGAGGCTCAGAGTCCTGGCTGCAAGAAAGAAGTTGAATTTCAATGTAATAAAATTAATACCTTAACAGGCAGTAATTGCAATAAAAGTATAGAAATATAATCCTTACATTGAAACGGGGATGCACATGAATTTTGCACATGAATTGTGAAGCAAGTTGCTAATTGCAGTGAATGGATTGGAACCATCGATAAAACGGACACTTCAGAATTTACGGCTAATTTTAAAACCGTTTAAATAGCATGATTTGAGATTTTCAGCTTTACCAAGGATAACATTACTATTAAACGATATATAAAAAAACTTTCTTGGCAGACGTGTTTCCGAGAAAGAAACACATAATTTCTATCTCAGCCTGGTCGTATATACTTCAGCCTGATCTTTCCCAATCTGGTCATATATATCCTTGTCTGGTCCTAACTATCCCAGTCAGGTCATAGCTGTCGAAGTCTTCTCCTGTTTTGCCCGTATAATCATATTTATCCCAGTCTGATCATGCCGGCCTCAGTATAGTCATGTATATCTTAACCCGTTTATACCTATTCTAGTCTGGTCATATCTACCTCATATCTAGTTCCAAGTCTCCTCATATCTATACCAATCTGGCCCTCTCTTTCCGTGTCTAGACATATATTTAGTAGTATAGTCATATCTATCAAAGGGTGATTATATCTATCCCAGTCTGGTCATATCTACCTCATATCTAGTTCCAAGTCTCCTCATATCTATACCAATCTGGTCCTCTCTTTCCGTGTCTAGACATATATTTCGTAGTATAGTCATATCTATCAAAGGGTGATTATATCTATCCCAGTCTAGTCATATCTACCTCATATCTAGTTCCAAGTCTCCTCATATCTATACCAATCTGGTCCTCTCTTTCCGTGTCTAGACATATATTTAGTAGTATAGTCATATCTATCAAAGGGTGATTATATCTATCCCAGTCTAGTCATATCTACCTCATATCTAGTTCCAAGTCTCCTCATATCTATACCAATCTGGTCCTCTCTTTCCGTGTCTAGACATATATTTCGTAGTATAGTCATATCTATCAAAGGGTGATTATATCTATCCCAGTCTGGTCATATCTACCTCATATCTAGTTCCAAGTCTCCTCATATCTATACCAATCTGGTCCTCTCTTTCCGTGTCTAGACATATATTTCGTAGTATAGTCATATCTATCAAAGGGTGATTATATCTATCCCAGTCTGGTCATATCTACCTCATATCTAGTTCCAAGTCTCCTCATATCTATACCAATCTGGTCCTCTCTTTCCGTGTCTAGACATATATTTCGTAGTATAGTCATATCTATCAAAGGGTGATTATATCTATCCCAGTCTAGTCATATCTACCTCATATCTAGTTCCAAGTCTCCTCATATCTATACCAATCTGGTCCTCTCTTTCCGTGTCTAGACATATATTTCGTAGTATAGTCATATCTATCAAAGGGTGATTATATCTATCCCAGTCTGGTCATATCTACCTCATATCTAGTTCCAAGTCTCCTCATATCTATACCAATCTGGTCCTCTCTTTCCGTGTCTAGACATATATTTCGTAGTATAGTCATATCTATCAAAGGGTGATTATATCTATCCTAGTCTGGTCATATCTACCTCATTCTAGTTCCAAGTCCCGTCATATCAGTACCAATCTGGTCCTATCTTTCCAAGTTTAGACATATATTTCGTAGTATAGTCATATCTATCAAAACCTGATTATATCTATCATAGTCTGGTCATATCTACCTCATTCTAGTTCCAAGTCTCGTCATATCAGTACCAATCTGGTCCTATCTGGTACCAATCATATATTAGTAATGTCGGTCCGATCATATTTTTCCCAGTCTGGTCAAGAGGATCATAATCTGGTCATATAGTTCTCAGTCTGGTTATAGTGATCTCAATCTATTCATATATTTCTCAGTCTGGTCATAATGATCTCAATCATGCCATATCTTTCCCAGTTTAGTCATAATGAATTCATTCTAGAAATATCAATTCTAGGCGGGTCATAGTGATCACATTCTGATCATATCTATCCCATTATAGTCAAATTGACTTCATCTAGACATATCTTTCCCAGTCTGTTCATAATGATCTCCATCTTGACATACCTTTCCCAGGCTGATCATAGTGGCCTCAATCTGGTCATATCTATTCCAGTTTGGTCAAAGTGATTTAAGTCTAGTCATATCTTTTAAAATCTAGTCATAGTTATCTCAATTTGGTCATATCTATCCCAGTCTAGTCATAATGATTTAAGTCTGGTCATATCCATCCCAGTCTGATCACAGTGATTTCAATCTGAGCATATATTTTCCAGTCTGGTTATAGTGAACTCAGTCTAGTCAAAGTAATCTCAGTTTGGTCATAGTTATCTCAATCTGCTCATATCTATCCCAGTCTGGTCATAGTAATCTCAGTCTGGTCATAGTAATCTCAGTCTGGTCATATATTTCCCAGTCTATTCATAGGAATCTCAATTTGATCATATCTATCCTCGGCTGTACATAGTGTTCTCAATCTGGTCTTATATAATGAACTGAGATAGATATGACCAGACTGGGATAAATATCAAACTAGCATAGACGTGAGCCGATTTAGATAGACATGACCAGACCTGAATAGATATAATCAGGCTTTGATAGATATGACTATACTACGAAATATATGTCTAAATATGGAAAGATAGGACCAGTTTGGTACTGATATGACGAGACATGGGACTAGAATGAGGCAGATATGACCAGTCTAGTCATATTTATACCAATCTGGCTATATCTTTCCCAGTTTCATCATAATGATCTTAGTCCAGTTATTTCTATCCTAGTCTGATCATAGTGATCTTAATTTGGTCATATCATACCCAGTCTGGTCATAGTTGTCTCAGTCTGCTTATATCAATCACAGTTTGGTCATACAGCGTGTGCAAAAATATTTGATGCATTGCAAAATGTATATTTTAACATAAAGCTTTAACATTATGATAAAAAATGTCAGTGTTTTGTGCCATATTTTTCGATATTATTTTCATTTTCATATCTGCTGTATTAATACGAGGAAATCTCGTAAAGGAAAGCGAGAAGAAAAGCCTAACCATTAACTAAGATGACAAGATGTGTCGTTGTCAGTACGGGAGACAGTCTAGGGCTGGGCTGGGCTCGGCAACCTTTTGCTAACTATGTGCCGACTTAGGGTTTTAAAATCATTCAGTGTACCAACAGCATACGTATTTTTATACAAGTCAAGGTCAATATACCTGTTCTACAATATATTTTATATAGTAATATATAGTAATTTATATAGTAACATATAGTAATTTCTATTTTATATAGTAATATATAGTATATATACTCACTTGTCAGTCAGTTGTGTGCCATGCGTGATACACGCGTAGGCGATCATCTATCTTTCGATACATGATTGACGAGGCAGATTTTTCCCGCTGTAGATTGCCATTTCTTTCTGCGGCAGACCAGTTGTCATGCAAGGCTATAGAACCCGGTCTGGCCCGCTATTTACCCATACCTTTGTGGAGGAGAAAAAGAGTATTTATACCTTTCCCCAAGGGTATTAGGACGTAAGTGAATGTAATGGGTTCGACTGGAATTCGAACTCTGCTCTCCGATTCCTCAATCCGTTACTATCCATTACTCCATCGTAATATTAAAACTGGAAAAGCTAAATATCTTCTCTACGTTGTAGTAGTTACTGGTTCGGACTTCGTGATGTCATTTGCGTCTGCGTGCCATTGGAAATTGCTTGGCGTGAAATTGTGGCACGCGTGCCTACGAATGGGGACATCAGAATCAAGCAGGGGCTGATGCTTACCTATCTGGGTAGTGATCCACGGACAATGTGACACAAAAGTCTGAAAGCACATCATAAATATGAAAGGCAACATCCAGAAACTGAGTAAAGTATTGCCAGATAGTAAAATTTCGTTGGAAACAAAGAAAGTGTAAAATTGCTAAGCACAATGTATCCTCTTACCTGACAATTAATGATGGATAATTTCCTCGCGGATGAAGACTGAACTTGAAGCGACCGAGATACGCTTCTACAGAAAGATGCTGAGAATACCAGGTAAGGTACATGTTAGTAACGAAGAAGTTTTAAGGAAAATGGGAACTAAAAGTACACGTATACTTACAATCGGAAAGAGTTAAAGTTTCTGGAACAATGAGCGGCAGCAAGAAACAACGATAGTAAGATAATTAACAAATTTGTGTAAATGGATTATATAGCGGAAAGTGTCAGGGATTATAACGAGACAAACATTGTTTATAAAAAGACGCAGTGGAGAGCCATAATCGCCCACTTTACGGGGAGAAACGGTGCATGAAAGAAGTGTTATGAGTACTAATCATTGATTCAAATGCCAAGTTTTGAAGGTTTACGTGAAAATAAAAAATATAAATTAGCTGAAACATTCGGCAACACTGTATCTAGTCGATATATATATATATATATATATATATATATATATATATATATATATATATATATATCACTGTTCGATGTTATTTCAGCTTTTAATATTATCTGGCATTGAAATGAATCTATTTATGGCACCTACCCTGAATCCATCATAAAAATTCAGAATATGAAATCGATAAATTTTAAATATCTAATACGACGTTGTACATTATAATAAATTTCGTATTGGAGATAAGAACATTGAGCACGGGTTAGGTTGCTGTGCGGTGGAGTGGAGGGGGTCTGTCCAACACCGTAAAATGCGACAAAAGCAAAAATATTAACCCGAGATGTAACTTAAAAATGGCCGTAAGTTCTAGGTCCTTATTTTGATGTAATGCTTGGCATTTCTCAACTTTTGTGGAACACTTGAAATAGTTTTCATGTTTTATGGAAAACCGGCATAAAAATTCTTATATACCATTATCTATCTCTCTTATATATTTATCCTAATTTATGTGGTAAACATATATGGACACCGTGCGTCCGTCCTGTACTCGAACGAGTCATTCAGTGATACACCAATCCGACACGTACAAGTCCTGTTCACTAACCTGTGAAGACGGTTTTACATTGACGCCATATAGATATCGCTAAATACATTCATTATGATTATTACTATTTTAAATAATATGAGGTTGAAATTTTTATTACAATAATCAAGGATTTTCCAACAATATGCCGTATTTGTATAGTAAAATTAAGAATATAAAATGAAACAAAAATTACTCACAAATGTATTAGCCTATTTATCGCTGTTTCTTCCAGAATCCTTAGAGACCTCTTACGGAATCGTAGGGTTTCGTGGACACACCAAATGAGAAATATTGGTCTAAACTATCAGCTATATTCATTTCAAATCAATGATTAAAAAAAGCCTTCTAACGAATGAATCCTTTAGTTCTTAAAGAAGACAGTCCTTCATCAGACAATATAGACTGATGCTAAAAAGCGTAAGGAGCTTTACCAAATAATGAAAATTAAATCATTTGAGGACTTGCAACCGCGACAAAATGTGCTACTAAGTGTAAAAACAATGCGATAATAAAGATGTTAACTCTCCACATTAGCTTAAATAAAAGGTTTTGAAGAAAATTCGGTAAAGTTTAACATACGTACCCGCAATAAAAAAGTGTGTCAAAAGGAAGGTTTTTTTTTTCTTTTGACACCAGTTTTTCTTTTTAAATTACTGTATACAAGTTTTATTGTTTTGGAAATTATTTTTACAAATTTAATAAAACCACAATATGTGAAACTGGATTTATGCACTCTTTTTTTTCTCGAGAATTGACAACAAAAATATTAAAAATTATTCAGGTAAATAAACAGTATAATGAACAAATTAATGGAGTTTAACATCTTTGCTGTCATTTCTCGAGAAAAAAGTATAAATCCAAATGCTTGCAGCCTATTTTACTGAATTGATGAATTAATTTTTACTGAATTTATGTAGCAAAAGCAAATGAAAAAAAATTATAATTAGCTGTTCGTAGTTATGTGTTTATTTAAATTTTCTTGTTCTTTCGTTCACTGAAAAATTTACTTTTCATTGTTATTTCTTTATAATATGGTAACTAATAAATATTGCATTGTAATTGGTGCACATACGAGGGTCATTCAATAAATAAGGTGAATTTTTCGGTATAAGGACTTCTAATACAGATAGAAGCTTACATTTTTTTTCAACGTAGTCTCCCAGCACTGTCACACACTTTTCCCATCTGTGCACAAGCTTCCGTATTCCCTCAGCGTAAAAATCTTTGGACTGGTGTCTCAGCCAGTCGCTCACAACACTTTTGACTTCATCGTCACTTTTTAAATTCGTGCCTCTCGTGAACGCATTCAAGGGACCAAACAGGTGAGTGTCTGAAGGGGCAAGATCTGGGCTGTAAGGGGGATAAGGGAGCAGTTCTCAGCCCAGCTCGTTGATGGTCTGCACCGTTTGGGCTGCTGTGTGAGGCCTTGCGTTGTCATGATGCAAGATGACTCCATCTGACTGATGACCCCTGCGTTTGTCCCAACAGATAAGCTCAAAGTCCTTGCAATGTCATCCACTGTCACCCTTCTGTCAGACTGAATGAGGTCATTGACTGATTCGATCGCCTCAGGAGACCTCACTTCTTTAGGCCTCTCAGGCCTGTCTTCATCCTCAACACTGCTTCGTCCTTCTTTAAACAATTTAGCCTACTTGTAGACATTTTTTTTCTGAAACATATGGCACCATACACAGTTGACATTCTCCTATGAATTTCAACTGGTTTGCACCCTTCAGCGACCAAAAAGTTGATAACTGACCGTTGTTCAATCCTGGAGCATGATTCTTGGTCGGCCATCTTTGTTAATCGCCAAAACTCTCAAAGTTTTTTTTTAATCTGCAACAGAAATTAAATCCATATGAAAAAGAAGTAAAACAAAAAAATAAAAAAGCTGAGGGAATACGGAAGCTTGTGCACAGATGGGAAAAGTGTGTGACAGTGCTGGGAGACTACGTTGAAAAAAAATGTAAGCTTCTATCTGTATTAGAAGTCCTTACACCGAAAAATTCGCCTTATTTATTGAATGACCCTCCTAATATTATAAATTTGTAAATGCGTTGGGAACAAGTATAAATCAAATATCGATCGGAATCAGACTTTAAGAATGGATTTAATAAAGGTTAGTGATGAAATGTAATGATTTTGACGTATGTTTATAGTTTGTAATATTTTTATTCGTAGACCCTTGAAGTTATTTCTTCGTAAAGAATTATGTTCTTTTGTAATTAGGGTCGGATTAGAAAAAATCATTTCAGTTTTATCCCTGTATATTACGAGAGAGTTTGAAAATAGGAAACATTTATCATTCGAACATGTTTCACTTTTATTAAAGCTTCATTAGAGAATAAGATATGGAGAAAAAGAAGGAAAGTTCTAGTATTTTTACTTTTGTGTCGTTTGATTTTCATTGGTCAATTATCATCCACGTGAATTCGACTTGTTTAACAAACGTTAATATAATATGAGGCATTCTGAATTCAAGGAGAGACAACACGTCTCTTCGAAGTTTAAAGAAATTAACGGAATCCAAGCAGAACTAAAGAATCATAAATATTGCTTTATGTATGGAATAATTCTAGTTTGTCTATGTGAGATTCACATGATGATGTATATTCGTAAATGAAGGTGTGTGTGTGTGTGTGTGTGTGTGTGTGTGTGTGTGTGTGTGTGTGTGTAGTAGATATTATGTTTGTTTAATTTTGCATGTTGGTTTGGGAACGTTTTTAGATAAACATGTTTTAGATAAACATATGATAAATTCTTTAAGAATGGACTTAATAAAGGTTAGTGATGAAATATAATGATTTTGACGTATGTTTATAGTTTGTAATATTTTTATTAGTAGACCCTTGAAGTTATTTCTTTGTAAAGAATTACGTTCTTTTGTAATTAGGGTCGGATTAGTAAAATCATTTCAGTTTTATCCCTGTATATTACGAGAGAGTTTGAATGGTTGTCTGAACATAAATCCCTTTCATATTCGTAGATACGAACTTTTAGATTTTGTGATGTCTCACCGGCATAAATGCTTTTACAGTGTAAGCTATTTTACCTGCATCTGAATTGGTGTTGGATTTATTTTTCTTCCTAATTATATCTCCGACTGTCTTGGACGTTGAAAATATTAAAATATTATGGTAAATAAACAATCTAATTAATTGATATAATTTACTTATTTTATTGTCAGTTCTGGAGAAAAAAAGAATATATAAATGGCCGAGGGAGTATGCAATAATAGCGATACCATGAGAAAAAGCCTTCATTTGATACATCATTTTATTGCAGGTTAATATAGTATGAGGCGTTCTGAATTCAAGGAGAGACAACGCGTCCCTTCGAAGTTTCAAGAAATGAATGGATTCGAAGCCCAACTGAAGAACCGTAAATATTGCTTTATGTATGTAAGGGTGTAATAATTCTAGTTTGTCTATTTTAAACGCTGCCGAAAATCCTTATATTAGGAAGAACGATAACAGTTACCCAACTTGAGAAGTCTAATGTCTTGAAATATATTTTAAGACAAAAGATTATTTAAATTTCAACCGACAGTAATAATGCTATGTGTTCGGTCAATGTTGAATGATTCCTGCAAAAAAATTACCATTATCTATTTCAATCTCTTGTTCATTTCTGTCTGTATCCACCGGAATCTCTTATCTACCCGGCTTGTTTATACCCATCTCAGCCTGTTCGTATAAATTTAAATTTCTTCTTTCAAACTTAAAGACGCCCGGGTAAAGTCAGAATATACAACAAAACTTGAAGAACTTTTTTTTCCCAATAAAGTCAATATAATGGTTTCGATTCGATCTAATACGTATAAAGTCTTCCTTTGAGAAAAGTAAAACGTAAACTATTTTGGTATTTTAAAATAGACACGCATCTCTATCCATGCAGACATTTGCTTACAAGGAAAGGGAATTGTTTCGAAAATTTGGAAATAGGAGAAAGTGAAATAAGTATGCAAATAACAGGATCTCGCTCGAGAGCAGCACCACTATAATCCTCAGAACCCTCCAGAAACTTATGCAAAGAGTTACAATCCTAGGGAAGACAGGATTGCTTAAGTCGTCAAGAAAGGTGAGGATACGGAAAAGGATTTGCGTGAAAGTCTTAATTGTTTATTTGGTGGAATGAAAACGTTCGCACAGTTACCAGCGGATTATTATTAACGCTCAATCTTGCCTGCTTTTTACATGCTTTCACTGTTAGATTTGGTATAAATTCTTCTCATTTTCGTGTTTAGGGCTGTTTTAGCTAATAGTCATGTTTCTCTTTACACATGTCCTCTACGCAACCTCCAGCTCACTCATTTATATATCTCTCCTGAGTTTTATCTATACATGTTTTTTTCTTCGCATTTGGCTTGTTTTTGTTTTTGTCAGTAATATTTTTAGTTTTTAACTGTAATAATTGTAATAATTAATAATAATAATAATAATAATAATAATAATAATAATAATACTTATCAAAATATTTGTCAGTAGCATTTTAGTTTCCTTGCTGTAATAATAATAATTATTATTAATAATAATCATCTTATAATTGTGCTTGTCTCTCCTTTTTTTTAGTCCGCACGACAGTTACGCCCTGCCAATATCTCGTACATTATGGGTTATTCCATTTTTATCGCGCGGAAAGAAGAGAAAAGACACTACTTGGTTTCAGTGAGAAAAAGAAAGAGAGAAAGAAAAAAGAAATAAAGAAAGACAGAAGCGTTTAACGGCCGTTTCAGTGAAATGGAAAAGTTTTCAATTTCAAATCTTTTTATTTGTACCCCACTACTTCTTAAAATAACAACCAGCATTCATATTTATTATTATTATTATTATTGCAATATTTTGTTAAAGTTGTTAAGCTTAAATATTTAACGATGCGATAGGATTATTTCTACGGATATTTTATTGTTGAAGAACTCGCCATGTTCTTATTCAATCATTAATTAAGAATTCAGGTGTAATCAAAATAATGGAAAACGAAAACCGTGACATTTTCACTGGTCCTTCTAGTTGTTATTATTGTTGCTGTCATTTTTAGATTATATATATATATATATATATATATATATATATATATATATATATATGCAGGTATGCAGAAAAATAGGAAAGAACACGTTAGGTAAATAATCCGGTGTTCCGTAGTATTTTTGCTTTTATTTTCAAAAAGACAGTTCTCCATACAGAAGTAGAGCTTATATTATAATATTTTTTGTTTTAAAAATATGATTCCTTCGCTACATAAGAGTTCTCATGTTTCAAAAGCGAGAGCCGAGACCCCTGATATAATTTTTGAAATTATGTTGAGTTAAGGTGTCTGGTTACGCTTCCTCGTCAAGCGAGAATTTGGGAATAAGCTATCTTGTGGTTAGCGCGTGTTTATAAGTGCGGTCTCTTGGAACATTAGTTGCTATGGAAACGGCTAGTGTCGGCCATGTTGGTTTGGTGGTCAAAGAGCTAAGAATTAATTTTTATCTACAGACCAGTCTCTTTAGAAAAATTTATGTCAAGTTACATTGGGGGGTCTATTTCAAGACTGATAGTAGGACGCCTAGCTGCTTAAAAGGCAATTTTATGGCTTGACGAGGAAGCGTGACCAGACACCTGAACTCAACATAATTTCAAAAATTATATTAGGAGTCTCGGCTCTCGCTTTCGAAACATGAGAACTCTTATGTAGCGAAGTAATCATATTTTAAAACAAAAAATATTATAATCATATATATATATATATATATATATATATATATATATATATATGTATATTATAATTCTGTTTATCCCTATCTTACCTAGAACGACTGTAATGCCTTACCAGTACCTAATAAATAATAGACTATTCCGTTTTGATCACGTGGAAACGCGGAAATTACATATCAGGGATGATTCCTGGTTTCATTGAAAGAAAGAAAGAAAGAAAGAAAGAAAGAAAGAAAGAAAGAAAGAAAGAAAGAAAGAAAGAAAAGAAAGATAGAAGTGTTTAACGTCTGTTTCAGTGAAATGGAAAAAGTTGTCAATTTCAATTTCATTTGAACCGTCTTACTTCTTAAAATAATGACCAACATTCACATTTATGATTGTTATCGAAGTATTTTGTTAAAGACGTTAAGCGCAAACATTTAACGATGAGATAGGGGGAAATCCATGGATATTTTTATTGTCATAGAACTCGGCATGAGCTTATTCAAGCATTAAATTAAGAATTAAGATTCATCAGAAAATTAAAATAAAAAGATCGTCAAATTTTCAATGAATTAAAAATAGTAGTAAATGATAATTCAAGAATAAAACAGTTTTCGTCCATCCATATTACGCCGTGTTTTTATTTGTGTTGTAGGAAGAAAACGGAAATGCGTATTGCGTCCAACATGTTAATGCGGAAAGCATTTCAGCGTGTCGCTTGACTTGCATTGTAGATCAAGAAATAAACAAGTTAGTATCATCGTGCGTAAATCAGGAATCTATTACGTTACACGAGTTGGTCAGAATGGTGTCGTCTATGTGATTCTCTTTGCTGAGAATGAACTGAGATGGTCGGTAAATTTGCCATAATTTCTAAAATTTCCGCCACCTGCTTCTGTAGAAAAAAGAAGAGCCTCCTTACCTTTTCTTTTGGATGCTGTATCTGAAGAAAGCTGTACTACTGAGCGGCCGAAAGATTGGTCCAAAATCAAAGAATGAATTCAATACTCAGATGAATTGTTCATAACATGAAAAAGAATTCTTTTGAGAAGATGCAGAAGTCCGTGACAAGAGATATCGTCTATATTTTGTTAGACGTGCGCGTTTCTGGGAAGTGTTTTAACAGAGGAAGGAAAGTGCGACACTGAAATTCGAAGGCTCATTAGGATAGCAAAAATGCCTTCCAAAAGCTAAGCAAAGTATTAAGAAACATAAAATTTCGTTAAGAACAAAGGAATAAGTACTGAACTGTTATGGAAATACAGTCCTCCTATATGACAGTGAATGCTCGACAATCTCCTCACAAATGAAGAAGAGACTTGAAGCAACAGAAATGCGGTTCTACAGAAGGATGCTGAGAATACCATAGACAGAACTTGTTAGCAACGACGAAGTACTTGAGAAAACGGAGGCAAAAAGGACACATTTACTTATATCAGGAAGAGACAGTTGAAATGTTTAGCGGACATAATGAGGAAAAAGGACTGGGAAAATTTGATACTCACAGGACAGATTGAAAGCAAGAGAGACAGAGGAAAACAACGCATAACCTACTTAGCGGTCTTAAGTGAATGGATGGCAGGACATATTTTAGGAGAGATAACAAAAAGACAAAATGTGTTAAGAGCTACAAAGGAGGGGAGATTGTGGAGAGTCATGGTCGTTAATGTCCTGAAGGTGTACGTCAAATAGAAGATTGTGTGGTGGGTAGATGTGTATGTGCATTCGTCAACATTCTGGAACACAACAGATAGCAAAGGACGACCAGAGCGTATACGACCAAAAAATTGTGAAATTAAAAGTAAAAAAAACGTACAAAGATGGAGGAGAAGGACAACTATTCATTGCGAACACTAATGGTGTCTCCAGAAAGGCAAAATTTTCTTTGGGCTCAAGATCGGATCTAATGTTTTCTCTGAAATTTAATCTTGCACAACTTTTTATCTTTCGCTTATAGACATTGTGATCAGTCGCTTTTTATACAAATGTTTCCATCAGCGTACATGCAAAGTTTTATGCAGTAAATAAATTCAGAAATAAGATAAAACGAAAGAAGATGACCAATTTCTAAGGCTTTAGTAATATGAACAGGGAGACAGAAAAAAAAAGAAAGACTTTTCGATATTAGAAGATAAGCCGTGTTCTGTGCTAAACGAATTATTTCGTGAAAATAACGAACCTCAAAACTGTGCGATGTTTTCTTGCTTTTCACCCTGAGCAAAGCAGGTTCTTTTTAACACAAAGCAAATATTAAAACAGTGTCACGCGAGATTCGATTAACTGAAGTGCTTTTTAGACTAATGCTTGGTCTGTGTTTCATCTACTCAGCAAAGGAAATGTTTTTATAAGACGGTTTGGCAAATCAAAGAAAGATGGACGAGAAAAGACAGACAATCGGCATAGATCGCAAGAAAGAAAGAGAGAGGGGGAAGAGAGAGCAAGAGAGGGAGAGAGAACAAGAGAGGAAGAGAGTAATGGATATGAAGATATTAAGACAGACAGAAAGAAAATAGAGAGATTGATACATATTGAAAGCGACAGGGAGAGGCAAATAGGTAAAGAGAGAGAGAGGGGGAGAGCAAAAGAGAAAAGAGAGAGATATACGAAAATATTAAAATAGAGCGACAAAAAGAAAGATTGATAGGAACATATCTATATCGACAAAGGGATACATAGATAGGTAGAGAGCGATTGAGAGAGATAGAGAGAGGGGGGAGAGAAATAGGCATATTGAAATAGATCGATATGAACAAACTGAGATAGATAGATAAAGAGAGAGAGAGGGGGAAATAAACATACTGAGATAGATTAAGAGACAAATAGACAAATACAATCATGTTGAAATCGTCATAGATAGATAGATAGATAGATAGATAGATAGATAGATAGATAGATAGATATATTGGAAGTTAAAGAATGAGGATAGATAGATAGATAGATAGATAGATAGATAGATAGATAGATAGATAGATAGATAGATAGATAGATTGCAAGTTAAAGAATGAGGATAGATATATAGATAGATAGATAGATAGATAGATAGATAGATAGATTGCAAGTTAAAGAATGAGGATAGATATATAGATAGATAGATAGATAGATAGATAGATAGATAGATAGATAGATAGATAGATAGATTGCAAGTTAAAGAATGAGGATAGATATATAGATAGATAGATAGATAGATAGATAGATAGATAGATAGATAGATAGATAGATAGATAGATAGATTGCAAGTTAAAGAATGAGGATAGATAGATAGATAGATAGATAGATAGATAGATAGATAGATAGATAGATAGATAGATAGATAGATTGCAAGTTAAAGAATGAGGATAGATAGATAGATAGATAGATAGATAGATAGATAGATAGATAGATAGATAGATTGCAAGTTAAAGAATGAGGATAGATAGATAGATAGATAGATAGATAGATAGATAGATAGATTGGAAGTTAAAGATAGATAGATAGATAGATAGATAGATAGATAGATAGATAGATAGATAGATAGATAGATAGTCGGACAGACAGACTGGAAGGAAAAGAATAAGGGTCGATAGATAGAAAGGAAAAGAGATCGATTGATAGATAATAAGCATTTTGCAAAGGAATATACCACGAGAAAATTCATACTTCGGCAGACAGATATGACCATTATTATGTTCAAGCAATTAGATTAGTATCGGAGATGAGCTACATGTCATTAATCAGACTGGAGAATTGGCGTTTCTTTTTATTCTTGCGGTAGACAGTTCTTTGTTCACGCCTGTCAGACTGCTTCTCCTTCTCTGTCTTTGTCTCTCTTCACCACCACCACCACCACCACCACCCTCTCTCTCTCTGCACACACACACACACACACACACACACACACACACATAAATATGATAAAATGATAATTTTTAATGTGTCGTATATTTATGTCTAAAAGTGCTCAGTATCAAGGTTACAGCTTATGTAAATATTTACGTACGCTCTATCTCCGATACTGCGCACTCCAGGAGATCAAAAATCTACGCCTTTTTTAGCTTCGCGTTTTCCGATGATATGAATTAGAACTGCTATATCGCATCAGTTACTATGTCTACTGCAAGGACATTTGGTTAACTGTGTCATACCAGAAAATTTTCCTCGTCAGAATCCATCCAGCATTTGTATCTGCAATGAATACTGTTGCCTTGTCTAGTCTGGTGATCCTGATACACGTGTTGAGATTCTTAACAAGAATCCAAAGAAGAGTTCGTAATGTTATAGATCTTGACCTGCTATATCGACTTCAGTAAATTTCTCACCGACGTGACATGGCTTACCTATATCGTTTCTACAAATATTTTCATAGCAATTGTTCTGATGAGCTTTCCTCCTTAGTGCCTCGACGTCATGAATTTAAGCGCGTTACTTGATTGGCAGCTAGGTCCCACCGTTTTAATGTCTGTTCTGTTCTAAAAGTTTCTTTTCTCGCAGTTATCGCCTGTGGAACTCCCTTCTGATTTCTTGCTTCCTTGGTAACCACAATCTTCAAAAATCGAAATGCAATGCCAATCGCCGTCTTCTGCCTTGCTGAATCCTGTTCTTTTATTGCTCTTCCTTCTCACTAAAGCTGTCTCATTCTCTTCTACTCCAACAAGCCTCTTGCGTCCTAGTGGCATTATCGCCTTGCATGGGGTGAAATGATTAAAAAGCCAGAAAGTGTGAACATAGAAGTCAATACTTCATGCTAACATACTGTTCCACGCCTCAAACGATCGTTAGAAAATGTATGACTACTTTTTATTAGGGCTCTCAATATATGCAAGTAATATATTACGGAATGTTGAAGAAGGGGAAAACCTGCTTGGTGTAATTATTTTTTTAAGAATATATATATATATATATATATATATATATATATATATATATATATATATATATATATATATATATATTCTAATGCTTCAGTTTGAGCGGCTTGGTGATAGTAGTCGTGGTTGCGGGGGGGGCACAGTCCTATGGTTACAGAGAACTTCAGTTGAGTTCCACCACGGAATAATGTGAGTGAGCGGCGCTATATTGAGTCTGATTTGCTATCACTTCGTCACCGAGGCCCGTTGGAACAGTTGGTATAATGTTTGCTTGATAACTCAACAGTCAGGGTTTCAATTCTCGGTAGTGGATGCGCACTGCTGATGAGTCCCAAATATAGGATGAAACGGCCGTCCAGTGCTTTCTGCATTCTGTTGAGGTTTCTTTCAGACTCAGTGAATTACTTAATTATAATTATCAAATCCTCCTTACAATTTCTATCGTATATATATATATATATATATATATATATATATATATATATATATATATATATATATATATATATATATCGGGTTTAATAGCAAAATTGTTCAAATCGTGTGATAGCATGGGATAATTGTTAATTCCACAAAATGTTTAATATCTAAAAAACTACTAAGCAAACTGAGTTTCTTTTTTTACAGGTTTTCATATAAGATATTTAGCCATCTTGACACCATTTGTCCTGAGAATCAGTGACAAACCCTTTGAGTTATTCAGCCAGAAAGAAAACAGGTTAAAATCGTTTTGTGTCAGTCCCACCTATTTCCAACTGAGCAATGATTAGAAAAATAAGTTAATTCAGGCGATCAGTAATGGTACCAACATTCATACTCTGGCTTCCATCTTCAAAGCCCATTCAAGAACCAGCAAGAGAACGGTGAATAAATTTAAAAAGAAAGGGAATAGTAGAGAGGAAAACTGGATCAGGAGGTCACAACAAGAAGAGGGATCATCATTTCAATTTACAGCTAAAGAGATCAATTAGAAAAGAACCAACTCAATCCATGAGGTGTTTGGCACAGGAGACAGGAGTTTCAGCTATGACAGCCCAAAGTGCAGTGAAAAACGACTTGTAAATGAAATCGTACGTGAAACCTGTGAGGCACATTGTTATTCCATAAGAGAAAGTTAGAAAGTTAGAGAGGGCGAAGATCATCTTGAATAAATTGGAAAATGATCCTAGAATAATATATATATATATATATATATATATATATATATATATATATATATATATATATATATATATATATTTGAACTCATCTCAATTCATAAGGCGGTTGGCAGTGAGAGAAGAGTTTCTCCTATGTCAGACCAAAGAGCAGTGAAAATTTGAAAATGAAATCGTACGGGAAACCTGTGAGGCACATTGATATTCCATAAGAGAAAGTTAGAAAGTTAGAGAGGCCAAAGATCATCTTGAATAAATATATATATATAAATATATATATATATATATTTGAACTCATCTCAATTCATAAGACGGTTGGCAGTGAGAGAAGAGTTTCTCCTATGACAGACCAAAGAGCAGTAAAAATTTGAAAATGAAACATGTGAGGCATATTGTTACTCCAATTGTTACTATGTTGGAAAATGATCCTGAAATATATATATATATATATATATATATATATATATATATATATATATATATATTTGAACCTAATTTTAATCCTTCATGAGCTTCCAATCCTTACTTATAATTAATTAATGATGAGCATATCATTTTCGTTTATGATCGATTTTACCACAATACTTCTGTTAGGCTTGGAGAGTAATTATACATTCTTATTGCTCAAAGTAGATTCGAATAGTGTTATAAAAACCTCGGAGAATTCCAGTAAGATATTTTTAATCATTTCTAAGATACAAAGGGTCAAATCTTAATCTAACACTTGGACAATTTTGCCGTTACACGAAAATGTTATTGTTACATCCAGTATATAAATATATTAAGTATATATCTGACCTTAGATTGCTGGATGATGTTGCCATCAGAAAGAGTTTATATATATATTTCTTCATCGGTTGAAACATTACAGCTGAAAGCTACTTGAAGATTGATTTTTCTTTTTTCATAACTCCAGAAAGGATTTACTTAGAACGATCCTTCAGGGAAGAAGGTGTATCTGCATATTTCTCACGTAGTTTTGGGTTATAAATTTTCCAAAATGGCGTAAGAAAGCGGAGAGTAACCACGTCTCCGGATATTAAACTTGTAGCATTTTCGTTTGTTTGTGGGGGGCCATATAAGAGAATCCGGATTTACATTTTAGAAAACCCGGAACACTTCGGGGTTTAAAGTATTTCATTAAAGAAGAGGCAGGTTTGATGACAGCTGAAATGTGTCAAAATGCCATCGGAGTTTTCTATGAAAGATTGTAAATTTGCATCGGTAATAGTGACACATCTTTTGAGTAGTTTACTTTTTGTTAGATTTATTAAAAATTCTCATTTCGCTTTTCTTTCATTTTGTTTTAAAAATATAGTATCTTATTTACATTCTGAACTCGCACACTTATATATATATATCTTATATATAATGTACAGCGTATGTATGTCTGTGTTTGTGCGTAAGTATTTGTCCTTTTACTCCGCTCCCACTGGTTCGATTTCAGCGACTCATAGCTCATTCAAAAGACCTAGAAAAGTTAGGCGCAGGGAACGATTTTCGTTGAGCTCAGATTCAGGGTTGCCAGATTATGCGAGGTTAAAAATATATATTAATTACTATACTAGCTAGCCATTATCGTTGCTTTCATGGTTCAAGGGGAGCAACTCCTATTTTCCTTTTCTATACAAAATTGCAGTGCACATTTTATTATAAACTAGCTATCGGTCGGCATTTCAGCTAGTTCCTGTGGAGGATTCTCGGTTTGGCCTTCATCACAATAGTTAGGGAGGAGTAGATGCGATAGGTATCAATAAACTACAGAAGAACACAAAACTGATCGCTGCATTTTAGTATTGAATTAATGTTTAAGCTTACCTTTTTAAAGTTCAATGATAATTCTTCTGCTGCCACTTAATTTAAAGACTATTTGAGGTGCGTAGATCTTTATTTTCCGTACAAACAATTATTCTTATTTCATGGGTGACGGAACAGGGGACAATTTATAAGGTAAAATTAATATAGTGTAAAGATGGGAAAAAAGAAATTAGAATTAGTTATACATTAAACATTTGAAGAGTTAGAGAAACATAATAGCTAATTAAGTGAAACCTATATTATGGAATCTATATGAATAAATACGAAATTGGATCATAATTAACCAACGAATTTCGGGTTTAAATAAACCCAACTTTACTTTACAGTAATTTATACGCTTTGTTTACTCATTCCCCCACGAGAATGAGATGTGACACAAGGTCTTTTTAAAGTGGGGCCCCGAGCGCGTGCACTCGGGTGTGGACAAAAATTGCTCTGAGCCCCCTTATCGGTCGGTTGCGCTGTCCCCGGTGCGAGCACCGATCTCTCCCTCTTGTGCAATGGGAGGGCCCGGCCTCTGGCAGCTCCTCCCCAGGGCTGGGCACCTCACAGTATTATTTTCTCAGTTGCCCGTCTGCCCTTTGACAGAGAAGCCCATGAGCGCACTCTGTCCAAGGACAGAGACGCAACTGAGAGATGATAAATAATGTATAGATTACATTATAGCAATTTACACGGTAAAGGCTCAATATCTATATTATATATTATATACTTCTAGGTGATATCACTCTTCAGGTTTTACTAATTTGTATATTGATTTTAAAAACGTGTATTTTATTAATTAACTGTCCTTCATTAGTGTTCTCTTATTCAAGGATTGCTTTGATTTTCATATACAAAAACAATTCTGTTTAGAAAGATTGTCTTATATAGCGCAGAAAATTGTTTGAAATTTGCTTTTTACTTTGCCTTCAGCAAGTTGGCATCTATTTGTAAATCTTTCCTTAACTATAACAAGCCAATTTATGAATGAAATGTTCATTTAAAATTTTTGTTTCAAATATTTCAAGTAGTGAATATATCTTACTTTTCGAAGCGATAGCAAGCGGGAGAAGCCTGCTAGTATAATATAAAATATTGGGGAAGAGTGAGGTTAAAAAGATTACTCGGCGTTAAGTGGGGAATGCAAAGATATTTAGAAAAATAGGAGGGTAGACGGTTATCATGCCTTAGAGATAAAAAAGGCACAATTACACAGACACACAGACACAGACACACACACACACACACACACATACACACACACACATGCACACACAATGGAAAGATAAAAAATACTACCAGAGAATCAGATTATATTATTAGAAACCAAGTAAAAAAAACTTCAACACGTTCCCTAGAGTGAAATACTTACCCACTATATGTAAGAACAAATTTAATAATAATATTCTGAAAGAATATATATATATACATATATATATATATACATATATATATACATATATATATATATATATATATATATATATATATATATATATATATATATTATATACCCTTGTGCATATTAATTGAAACAGCTGCTTTAGTTTCCTTTCTTTCACCATACGGTCAGTTTTTGACCCACTGGAGTGAGAGGCTCTAATCGATTTCATTTTTTTTTCTCCTCAGATTATGTCATTTGCAGTGGTGTTCAGTAATATGAATCTATTTTCGGTGTGAATGATTAAGTTTGTTTGGCCTTGAAAAATATTGCGTCATCCGTGATTGCATCAAATTTTCATCACGCCCAGACACTATTGTCCCGAATGTCGATTAATTGACCTACGGCCATCGTCTGCGAGGGGACGTTACTCTAAAGAAGCGCACGAAAATTGTAAGGCTGCACGAATACACTGGCAAACCTTACACCGTTGAGCAGATCAAAGTACTATAGACTGGCCTGGAAACTCTCCTGATTTAAATCCAATCGAGAATCTGTCGTCAATCTGCAAGGAACCACTTCGTGGAATGGACATACGAAGTACTAATATGTGTACTGGGTCATTTTTCATTTGAAAAATACGATAAGAAAGTAAATAATAACGGAATTATTCGTTTTGTTTCAATTAATTTGCACAAGGCTGTATACACACACACACACACACACACACACACACATACATACATATATATATATATATATATATATATATATACACAGTGTAACCCGGATATAAGAGACCCTGATATAAGAGAAACCCGGATATAAGATAGATTTTCTTTGGTCCCAAATTAGAGACATACTTACCTAAACAAAGTAGACCAAACCCGGATATAAGATAAACCCGGATATAAGAGACTTCTTATCCGATCCCGACAACTCTCTTATATCCGGGTTACACTGTATATATATATATATATATATATATATATATATATATATATATATATATACTACCAATCAAATGTCTGCTACCGATGAAAAAATTTGAATAATTTCTAAGTTCATAAAAAAGGGCTAATTTTGCATATTTTGATAAATAAATAAACCTATTATGCATATATGAAAACCCTTATATAAAATTCCAACAATTTTGATTGTATAAGCTTTGGAAATTTCTTTACAACCTGATACCTTTTCTGAACTGTAGAGCAGAAATTTACGAATATTTCAACGCCTCTTTCTTCCAGCTTCTTACTTACCTGTTAACTTTGATCTTCAAGAATTTAAACGCAATGTCAATCGATATCTTCCGTCTTCTACATCTTTGTCCTTTTATTGACGTCTCTCCTTAATAATATTTTTTTTCAAATATTCTCTAACACTCAGTAACCCCCTTACGTCCCTTCTTTGCGATGAAATCATTTTTAAAAAATACTAGCATGAATTACATGGATTTACTGACTTATTTTATGCTGCACTCTGCATTCTTCATCCTATG
Source organism: Acanthosepion esculentum (assembly GCA_964036315.1). NCBI lineage: Eukaryota > Metazoa > Mollusca > Cephalopoda > Sepiida > Sepiidae > Acanthosepion > Acanthosepion esculentum. Next base: position 44,046,407 of record OZ038513.1, on the reverse strand, counting down.
ACCATTCCCAGATAGTTATAAGAAAGCGGCATATTATTTTATGTGCTGCCTTCCTTCCAGGACGTGGGCGATCATGTTCTCCACAACTGTCAGACATTTACACAAGTTCTTTAGGTAGGCTATGTATTGCTTTCCTCTGCTCCTCTTGTCTTTAATATGTCATGTGAGTGTCGAAATTTTCAAACCCTCTTTCCTCCTCACGTGCCCTAGAAATTTCAACTGTCTCTTTCTGATTCTATGTATAAATAGGCAGGTCGATTTCAAAGTTGGGCTTTGAGATGATAAATAATGGCAAAATATTTTTCCAACTCGTTACCGTTTTTTGAGGAAACAAGATTAAGTTTAGGTTAAAAATATTAACGTTGCAATTTTATTCCAGTCATCAGTCAAAGCATTATAACACAGCCATATAAAATTTATATTTTTCTGAAGCTTTAAAAATATTATAGGAATATGATGCATGATACCTTGAAAAAGTCCACATTGGACGAAACGCGATGGGTAAAACAACATTTTTCCTATTGTATTTTTCATTAATACATATGAATATATACATATATTAAAAACACAGCTATACTTAAACATGAAAACAATAAACAAAAACTAAATATTCTTGAAGCTATATACATAAAACAGTTGAAACCTAACCTGAACAAAATAAACTATGAAATCTCCACAAATATTCTTAAATGCCTATAATTTATAACAGAAGCCATTGTTTTATACCAACGGCTTCCCATAATTCTCGTTTTCACTCTCGCGTGGTCATGTGTTACGTCATGAGCTGTGGTGCGATTTTCGTTTCCAGCGTCTCGGATGCACGAATTTATCTTGGAATCTTCCATGTAAACATAAACAGAGTATCATTATTGTTTTGTCCGTGTATTGTTTAATATATTGTAATGTAATTGTCATCTTTGATAATGGCTTATGTAAGCCGAAAGCTTAGATAGGATGAAAAAATATGTATCAATATTGTGATTTTCTTTCTTCTTTTAATGATAATGTCATTAAGCTTATCAGAGGATATGAAAAGAATTTACATAAAATAAATAGACAAAACTTGTCTATATTATTTAATGAAACATGCATCAATATATATATATATATATATATATATATATATATATATATGAAAAATTTCCAAGTTAAGCTGTAGAAAAAGACAATATTTATAAATGTAAAAGACAATAGGAAAACTGTAATATTAGCGGACGTGTTTCGTCCAATGTGAACTTTTTCAAGGCAAAAATGTAATTAATTTATTAAAACAAAGTAACTATTAATACCAAAACAAAATGTCCTTAGCAACTGGAAGAATTTAGAAAACGCTATTATATTCATATTGCCAATTGAAAATTATGTCAAGTACTGTCACGTGTGGATATATTGTTTTTATTGTTGTGTTTACGGATTCAACTATTTTTTTTATTTCTTGATACAGTTGTGTACGTTTGATTGGGAGAGTACTAATTCTTTTAGGAAAGGTGAAATAGGGAAAAAGCCTGGACGTAGATTAATATTTGGATAATATTAAATGGCGGCACTATTCTCCCAAACAATCGTACACAACAGTATCAAGAAATCAAAAGAAAATAGTTGAATCCGTCAACACAACAATAAAAACAAAATTTCCACACGTGACAGTACTTGACGTAATTCTCAGTTGACAATATGAATATAATAGCGTTTTCTCAATACTTCCAATTGGTAAGGACATTTTGTTTGTTGTTTATAGATAATACTCTGTTTCAATAAATTCATTTTGTTTTTTTGCTTTGAAAAAGTTCACATTGGACGAAACGCGTTGGCTAAAACAACAGTTTTCCTATAATACATTATTACTAAATCACTGTGCCATCAAATAAGACCTGTATTTGCTTCATTATGAGGTAATATATTATACAGTGCAGTAGGTTTAATGCAATTTTTCAATAAACAATTTGTCTTATAATTTGTGCCGGGCAGTATTATAGTGTTATATAGACTTGTATCTATTTTTTGATTTTATTAATAATGATCTATCAAATAATCTAATAAATTTTATTCCTTGAGAAATCTGTTTTTGTAATCTTTTACAATACTTTTACACAATTTTTACTTATTGAATACAATAGAAATTTGCATAAGGTATTAAATTTCTGGAAAGTAATAAACCTTTTTACCGAGCAAAAGGCTTGGGACGGGGGTATTGTGGGGACCTACCTACAAATGGACTCTTCCACACCTATATAATATGGCTTCAACTCTGAGTAAAGTCAGTCAGTTGCTTGTGGTGATTCATAATTAGAATTCTGGTTTTAATATATTTGCGATTCAATGTATCTAATACAAAGATATCAACTTTATTTGGATTTATTTTTGAAATAGTAAAATTTTAAAGTTCGTTTGTAAGCAGAAACTGCAAGAATTACGTATTTATGCACATTTTAGACGATCTTTAAAAACTTAATGCTCAAAAAGTAATAAAAGCTATGCATCTAATCTTTGGTGTCAGTACTTTCCATATAAAAATTCAGTTTTCACACCGAGTGCAATATCGAGTTTTGAAAGAAAAAGTGCAAAATCAGCATGCCTTAATCTATGAGTGCCAATCTTATTTCCATTTTCTCTAAAATTCTTTCGTTGCTCACGTGTTTATTCTAAGATTTGTCTCAGTAACATTCTGTAGAACAACATTTCTGTTGCCTCAAGTCCGTTCAACTGTGATGAAATGGTCCAGCATTCGTTGCCGTATAGAAGTACCGACATGGTCTCACTTAGAAATAATGAAGCATCCTCAACAAATAGTTAGGGCATGAAACACGATTTAAAACCTCACTGCAAACAACTACATAAGATGAAGGCTCTCCAATCACTCCTTTTTTTTGCATTTTCTCCATCTCTCTCTCTCTCTCTCTCTGAAGTATTTCTCCCTCTGAAGTATCTCTCTCTCTCTGAAGTATCTCTCTCTCTCTCTGAAGTATCTCTCTCTGTCTCTCTCTGAAGTATCTCTCTGTCTCTCTCTGAAGAATCTCTTTCTCTGAAGTATCTCTCTGAAATATCTCTCTCTGTCTCTCTCTGTCTCTGAAGTATCTCTCTCTCTCTGACGTATCTCTCTCTGAAGTATCTCTCTCTGAAGTATCTCTCTCTGTCTTTGTCTCTGAAGTATCTCTCTCTGAAGTATCTCTGTCCCTCTCTCTGAAGTATCTCTGTCTCTGAAGTATCTCTCTCTCTCACTCTGAAGTATCTCTCTGTGTGTCTCTCTCTGGAGTATCTCTCTCTCTCTCTCTCTCTCTGAAGTATCTCTGTCTGTGTCTCTGTCTCTGTCCCTCTCTATCTATCTCTCTCTCTGAATTTTGATAAGAAGTTGTGGATATTCATGATCACCCACATCCTGAAAGAACTCGACACATAACAGCGAATTTATGACAGAACGAAGACAAAGACAATGGTAAAGGGGCCAAAAGAAGTAGTAGAGAGCCGTTATCGCTCACTTCCTGAAAGAACAGGGCATGTGAAAGAGGTTTGATAACCAACGAATGTTCCTTTGTTTTTCTTCTGTTCATTAAACATAAATTGAAACAGCTAAAATCCGAAGACAGGTAGGAATAGCAAAGGGGCCTTCGAGATAATGTCCGAAGTATTAAGAAAAACAAAAAAGATGCTCTTAGAAACAAAGAAAAGAGTGTTACTCTGCTATGTAATATTTAATTTCTTATATGGCACAGTTGAAGAAAAGACTTGGAGCTATAGATGTAGTGGTTCTACCGATAAATGCTGAAAAGACTATTGGGAAGAACATATGAGAAAAATGGAAGGCTTTCGGAAAATAGGAATTACAAGGAAATTAATACATGTAATCATAAAGACAGATGCGGTACAATGAGATAGATAGATAGATAGATACCAACTAAACGAAGATAGATAGATAGATAGATAGTAGGAAAGAAAGAAAGAAAAAAGAAAGAAGAAAGTAAGATTGGTTCTCGGCGTTTCTCAATGATATTCAATTCAGAATTCATTTGTTAGCTTGCCAATTGGATTTAATTATTTAACTGATTTTCCTACCACTCTTTCCTTTATAATCAAACAAAACGACTGAAAAAATGCTGCCCTATGATTGAAAACAGAATTCATTTCTGTGCCTGTTGCATAATGCTGATCACATTGTAAAAAAAAATAAATTTTTAAAAATAAATAAAAACTCCCCGAAAATTCATTATGAAATCGATATAACCTCGAACAAAATCAAAAATTCCAACAGTTATTGATTTTTAAAAACATTATTCCATAGTGATTGGCAATTTTTCCTTTCCAATGAATAATATTTTTTAAATGAAAGAAATGAAAGAAAATATAATTCAAACGAAAATGTCGTGTCATTACGTGAAATAAAATGACCGCCATCTTAATTCTTTCGCTTCGTTCAGGGAAGATCTTTTGTAATATTTCCCCTTTGGCTGCTTATCGAAAATTCTATTCAATTCAAATTTGACATCATGGTTAATAATGTTTTCACTTCTAGCAAATGTGGAGCCTTTTTTCTGTTGACTTTATGAGTTGTTTTATAAAAGGGAAAGACAATCGAAAGTAGGGAAAAATTCCTGTTGGACTCGCTGAATTACAAACAGTGTCTTGGGAAATCATTTGCTTCGCCATTGAAGAAGTGAAAGCGATTGAAATTTTTTATACCGGAAATCAACACTGCGCATGTCAGACGCAAGTGTCAGACAATATGATACCAATACTTGCTAGATTTCAAAAACAGAATGCCGAAGCTCTTAATTTTTTCTAGTAATTCTTGCATTCATATGATTGATAATTTTATTTGTTATTTTTTTTAAATTCTTTCTTTTAATAAATAATTAAAACAATGACATACCGGGAAATAAATTAATGCTTACTCAACTCCATGGAATGACAACATTAGCGTTATACAAATTACTATTTTCTTTAGCTATCTTCTGGGACATAATACTGACTTTAAAGTAACCTTTCCAAAACCGAAATTATTATCTGGAATTGAAACAAGAACAATGATAGAATATACCTCGAATCCATCATAAAAATTCAGAATGTAAAGTTAATAAAATCTAAACATTTTATTATTCGTACTTTTTATAATTAAGCATTTTCATTGTTATTATTGTATTTTGAATCCATCTTACTTGTCCTAGCTCGAAGTTAAATATTATCGTGACTTTGGATTTGAGCACACTGTCTTTGTTCAATCTGTTGGTCACGCTATATTTTGAGCTCTCTCCCAGATATTGTAACAAACGTCTGCTCAATATAGTGATTTTCCAAGCGTAGCTCAGATGTGGCACAAGTATGGTGCACCCAGTGAGGATCGAACTCACTATTCAGTCGTAATTGTTGTAGCGAGACAAGCTTGCTAAACTTTTCACCGCGCCGGGGTGCCCTAATGTCTGCTCAATATAGGTGCAATATAAACACCAATTGAATGTTGAAGAAACACTTTTAATTCTTTCTTGTAATTCTTGCGATAAAACAATTGCTTTTTTGTTTTATTTTTATCTATTTTTATTTTTGTACATAATTAAAATCATCGTATACCTGTGATTAAATTCGTACTTTTAGGGTTACGCAAATGACTGTTTACTTTAGCTATCTTCAGGGACATAATGCAGATTTTAACGAATTTCGTAATTCGAGATGCAGAGCCGCAAAATTCCGCGTTCGACACCGAGAACTTTGCAGGATACAAAAGTTTGCAGGTGGAGATTTCAATACATTCCATTCCTTATCTAGTTTTCCAAGAAGAAAGTCTTAGGGGAAAGCTTTTCAAAACAGAAACTATTATCTGGAATTAGCAACCGAATAATGAATCCATCAGAAAAACTTCAGAATATAGAATTAACAAATTCAGAACTCTTCAAATATATCGGTGAATGGATCAGTTATAACAGATTTAATATAGTGAAATTGAACATGGGTAAATAGACAGCGATGGCCAAATTGACAAGAATATGGAGGCTCAGAATCAGCTTTCTAACTAAGTACAGTCTGTACAAATCTTTGGTAGTTTCCATTCTCCTATATGGATGTGAAACGTGGACGCTGTTGGCAGATACAGAGAGAAGGATCCAAGCGTTTGAGAACAAATGTTGACCATGTTCACCAAGTCTATGAATATAGAATCCAGCGCAGTACGTAATCTGTTCAATGAAACAACAACGTTAAAGATTAACACTCCCGAGTCAGACACTGAATCGGACCATATCACCAATACGAGTCTTCAATATCAAAGGCTGGCATTGAATATTCCGGAGAAAAAAACATGGCCGCCTTTAAACACGTCGTATTGAATATTTTGAGCCTTCTGATTGGTTAACCTTCTATTGGCTGGCTCACTAGTACACTAGGGTACCCAAAAACTCCAACAACAAATGCATGAGAAAACTCCTTGGCATTTTCTATTGGGAACAAAGATCCAATGAGTTTGTGTGGAAATGGGTTAAAAGTTTTGTGGGCCATCAGGAACCTCTTCTCGCCGATGTCAAACGGAGAAAAATCGGTTTGGTTTGGTTTGGACACATTACAAGGCACGACAGCCTGTGCAAGACCATCATGCAAGGTACGGTGAAAATGGACGTAGGAGAGGACGCCAGCGCAAAAACTGGTTGAACAATGTCAAACAATGGACGGGCAGGACTGTACCAGAATTGCTGATGGCTGCCGTTGATAGACCGTTGTGGGAAAGAATTAGTGTCGCTTCTACATTACAAAAGTCAAGGAGATGATGATGATGATGATGATGATGATGATGATGATGATGATGATGATATTGTACACAGCATTGATTGTGTTCGGAATATTTTTGTCCAACACTAAATAGCCTCGTTAGGTCAAGATATGCATTGTGTCCAACCCATTCAGACATTTTCTCAGACCAAGGATTAGAAGGACATATTACGAATTCTTAATTCTTGTTCTTTTGTTGTTCTCCCTCCTGTTCTTTTCCCCTCATATTCTATAAAACTCAGTAACCCCTAAACAGCATGACATTGTAGTAGCAATTGGAAAAATAAATAAATATCCCAAATGAATCTTGTAATAAATAACAGCGATCTTGTCTTCCCTCCGGAGGCCATTGTAATGGTAATGAAGTCGGGGGAAGTACTCTGTTTAATGAGAATGATCTTGAACAAAACATTCTTTCACAAGTGCTCCAAGAAGTAGAACTCCAGATATACCTTTCCAAAACATAGTCAAAATGTTGACATTCCACACTACTTCAAACAAAAAGATTACGAAAGTTTTTTTCACTGTTTCGCGCCGGACAAACGTTTTCGTCAGAATCCATCTTTTCAAACCATTGTTTCTCTCCAGAATCTATCTAAGACATTTAAGAGTCTACCGTTCGTTCATGCTTCCTGTATTACTGCCAAATCTGTCCAGGTACTTGTTATAGGAACTTACCCATAATATTAATAGACTGTTCCGTACCTCATAAATACTGCGCCTCAAGAGGGAGCAGCAGTCACAGAGTCACAGAGTGAGTCCTTTTTGGACGACTCGGCTAGACGGTCGAACTCTCTGCCTCTGAGGCAGAGGGGAACTCTCTGCCTTTGGGCAGAGAGGAACTCGGACGAGGCTCCGCCGAAGGGCAGAGCCTCGTTCGAGGTGGTTGACCACCCCGATCCCGTTTATACGGGATCTACGGGCTATTTTTGGCCGAGCCTACGGGCTCGGGTACCCCACTTTAAACCCGGCCTTGTGCCACATCTGTCCCTCGTGGGGAGGACACTAAATACTGTCACAGTGTGAGTCAGTCAGTCAGAGACAGAGTCGCGTCAGACGATTACTGTAAGACATTGGAATAGTGATACTTCGAGACAACATAGTTCTCTCTAACCTAACCTGATTGTTATTACTAACACTTCTACTTCTTTTGTACATATTCTGTTTGTAATATATCTGTGTTATTCCATACCTGTGTTCGAGTTATTCTTCATTGGTTCTACCTTGGACCATCGCCGTGGTACAAGGAACCTGGACCATAACAGTACTCCTGCTATATATTTAGAGATTATTGATAAAATTCAAAAAAAAGAATCTGCAATGTTATTGGTGCTAACTTGGCATCTAGGCTCCACTCACTTTATCATCATCATAACATAGTTTCCCTATGTCTTAAATAAATATTTTTATAGTAACTGTTCTGATGAACCTACCTGTTTGGTGCCGATACTTTATGAATTTTCGCCCAGTACTAGATTTGCAAAAAAATCTCATCATTTTATAATTGAAATGGCTAGATGTAGCCGTAAGTTCTATGCTAATAGTTTCTTCTATCGCATTTCTCACTTTCGGCTTCTTCCTTCCCAGTCATCTTCAAAAATGTAAATGCAATCTCAATTGTTATCTTATGTTTTCTTAATTCTAGTACTTTTATTGTTCTCTCTTCTTAATAGCATTTTCTCATATTCTCTGACAATCAGCAACCCCCTGCATAATATAAATATAACGTCAAACCAGTCCCTGTTATTGTTATACAACTCTAGAGAAATTTTTAGTCTATTATCGTTGAATTTTTTCTTATTGCAATTCCCCTCAAGACAGTTTATTATTTTTTAATCAAGCAAGGCAATAAAGTAACGAAGGCACGAGGGGTTACTGAGGGTAAAGGAAGCTGAGAAAAAGTTATTGAGACAAGAGTACAATAAAAGAACAGGATTCTGGCCTGCTATTTATTTAGAGATTCTTGATAAAATACAAAGAAGAATCTGCAATGTTATTGGCCCTGACCTGGTATCTTGGTTTCAGTTACTTTTCTACTTCCATAATGTAGTTTCCCTGTACCTTGTCTATAAATATTTTCATGGTAATTGTTCTGATGAACTTTGCTCTATGGTACTTATGAATTTAAGCACAATACTAGATTGACAACAAGGTCTCATCATTTTACATTTGAAATGGCTAAATGTAACGGCAGGTTCTATGCTAACAGTTTCTTCTATTACACCTCTGACTTGTGGAACTCTTCTTCATCCATCCTCAGTCAAATTTCATCTTTAAAAATTTAAATGCAATGTCAGTTGTCATCTTCTCTTTTCTTAATTCCTATTCTTTCATTGTTCTCGCTCCTTACTAGCATTTTTCCTCATATTCTCTAATATTCAGTAACCTTTTGCATCTGAGTGACTTTATTAACTTGCTTGGGGTGAAATGATTAAAAAAAGGAAACAACATGACACTGTAGTAGCAGTTGGAAAAATAAAGATTATAAACTATAACTATAAACAAATGAATCTACTAATAAAAAAACAGTGCTCTTGTTTTCCCTCTAGAGGCCAGTGTATTGATATCAGGAAGAGGGGGCTATACTATTGTCAGTGTTGGTTTGAGAATGATCTTGAACAAAACATCAACATTCTCTACCAAGTGTACCAAGAAGAACTTATGATAAACCATTCCAAAATTGGAATTGGAATAAAAGTAGTGATGGTATATACCCAGAATTCATCATAAAATTCAGAATGTGGAATTAATAAATCCTAAGCACTTCAAATACTTTGGTGTATGGATCAGTATATAAGGAACTTGAATACAGGATAAGTTATGTTAGGGGTATTTTTTTTCAACACTAAGATGTTACAAAACAAAAATATTAATTTGAAAATTCAAGTTATGTCAATCTAGACTTTCATATGGATATTATGCATGGTGTCCAACTCATTCAGAAATGCCTAAACTTTCATCTATATACAACTTTTTTTTTCAAATCATTGATTTAAAATGGCCTCAAGCAAAAAAGGATTCTTTAGGTCCTAAAAAGACAATTCTTCATCAGAATCTATAGACTGGTGTTAAAAAAATTACTTATTCAGAAATGCCTAAACTATCATTTATATACAACTTTTTTTTCAAATCATTGATTTAAAATGGCCTCAAGCAAAAAAGGATTCTTTAGGTCCTAAAAAGGCAATCCTTCATCAGAACCAATAGACTGGTGTTAAAAAAATTACTTATTCAGAAATGTCTAAACTATCATCTATATACAGGATGTCCCTAAAGTCTGGATATATAGGAAATCTCATTAAACATGTTTTTACCTCCACAGCTTAAACATGTTTTTGTCGAAAGAAAGAATTGCTGGGATATGATAAGGAGAAAGTGTACTCAATGAAAATCACAGATGCAACAGGCTTGATTGAACGCATAAAAAGTGAATGTGCTAAAATTGACAACAATGTGGAGTTGTTTGCTTCGAGTTGACGTGAATCTTGCAAAACACATCAACCTTTGCATCACAATTGATGGAAATCATATTGAAGTTGTTATTTGTTAATATTTCAATTCAATAAAATATTGTAGAAAATTTCCCTTCTTGAAAATATGCTTATTTGTATGAGTGCAGACATTAGGGACACCCTGTATATTTTCTCAGATCAATGATTAAAAATGTTATATAGGAATAAAATGTCGCTATCGACACTTGAGTGAGTTTGAACATAGCTCGCCAGTGAGCAAACACAGGAGATCCCTTTTATTGAATTAAGTGGATCACGTGACCATAGAGAAAACGCATAAGTAGAAAGGTGGCGTCTAATTGACCGCTTTTTCTCCTCTCTACGAACCACCATTTCTAGTTTATTCTATATTACTATAGAGACCGCTATTCTCTACTCTATTCACTATACTATTTCTCTATTTAGATCACTATACATGTTACTTGTCGAGCGAGTAATATCGAGCAAGTACTAATTGTTCGAGATTATTCGAAGGCGTCTGTCAACAGCATTGTTCAACGGAGTTACTCAAGTTGTATCTTCGCTTACAAAGTTTCTTCTACAACGAGCATTATGAAAATGGCAACGAGTGTTCGTTGACATAACAAAAGTGGCAACGAGTATTCGTTGACATCACAAAATTGACAACGAGTGTTCGGTGACATCACCAAAGTGACAACGAGTATTCGTTGACATCACAAAAGTGACAACGAGTATTCGTTGACATCACAAAAGTGACAACGAGTATTCGTTGACATCACAAAAGTGACAACGAGTATTCGTTGACATCCTAAAAGTGACAACGAGTGTTCGTTGACATCACAAAAGTGACAACGAGTATTCGTTGACATCACAAAAGTGACAACGAGTATGCGTTGACATCACAAATGTGACAACGAGTATTCGTTGACATCACAAAAGTGGCAACGAGTGTTCTTTGACATCGCAAAAGTGACAACGAGTGTGCGTTGACATCACAAAAGAGACAACGAGTGTTCGTTGTGTATATTAATTTTATATAAAGCATAAAGGAAGAAATGTTATTAGTTACATTAAAAATTAATCTTATCAACATATTTTAGCATATATCTATTTTTATGCCTACATGTAACCATCAATTCATTTCTTTTGTTAATAAACTAGTGTATTTAAGTGTTTTAAGATAACTAATTTTATAACAACGCAGAAATTACATCTATCGCTTTTCCCATTGTAAAATTTGGCTTTTTCCTACAATATCCCACATAGAAACGAAATTTACAGGGATTTTCAGTGGAAACAAAATCAAATTTCACAACGTTACCGTAATGAATGCTAGCTCGATATACAATATTATCAAACATACATTGGCCGTTTAAGGGACAGATCGTATTTTTTCGGCAGCTATTTTGTTTAAAAATTAACTTTGTTGTTTTTGTTGGACATATATCTGTTTAATATAATAATATTATTTTGGGATATTGATTTATCGATTTTATTAATGCAGCTATAGCTGATCTTAACATTATTTTTGTTAAAAATCTTTTTGTAGTTTTGGTGAATGGTTAAAGTGCTTATGAATTAAATTTAGGAAAATTCTTTTAACATTCGTTTTAACATTACGATTAAAAGGTGAGTTAAACCCAACGGTGTTTCTGTTTATTTTTACGTTTTTTGTTTCTTCTAAATATTCTAAATGTACTTTATGATTGCTTAGTTCTAAAGCTTTTATGTATTTAATTTTATTATTATCAAATATTTCTTTAGTATTGAAATTAGTAGATAATCTAACTTGGACTGATTTATGTAAATTATTTAAAATATTATAAGAGTAGTTGGATATTCTTTATCTTTGATTGTATAGATCTTTGGTATATGGCTTGTAATAACCAGTTGACCACTTTAGCATTTGTGGTTGTGGCAATATTAAGTCGTAATCTTTGAAGAAAATTATCAGTTCCTTACTCAGTCGGTCTATATTTCTTGGACTTTGTCAGCGCTGACGGATTTGCTATCGAGACAGGAGTAAATAGTAGTGTCATTTGCATAAATGCCTACTAATGAACTGATGACATTACGAAGATCATTGAGGGCCAAAATAAAAGAAAGAATTAGAAGAGAGGAAAATACATACAGAAGATATACACAGAAAGAAGAGAAGGGGAGAAAAAAAGAAAAAAATTATAAAGGAGAGAAATCGAAAGGGTAGAAAAAGAGAAAAAAAATGACATTTATGAAGATGATACTGATATTTAATTCCTTCTCTCAATAGCAATGATTTTCCTAATGTCATCAGTTCATAAGTAGGCATTTATGCAAATGACACTACTGTTTTTTTTACTCCTGTGTCAATAGCAAATACGCCAGCGCTTACAGAGTAAACCTGGCTACTTCTCTTGAAAAGGACCTCAAATCTGTGGTTGACTGGGACAGGAAATGATTTATAAATCTTAACGCCTCCAAAACAAAGTTATTTTCATTTAACCACCATAGTGACATTTTTCTGCCTGCCATCAGCGTGCATAACGCTAGACACACACTGGTGAGACACACACTGGTGAGACACACACTGCGCCTTCTTGGACTCACGTTTTCAACTCGTTTCAAGGGGAGCGAATACATCGAATCAATAATTGCATTCACGGCAAGCAAAGTTGGTTTTCCTCCTCATAGTCCATCTTGTACTTTTACAAATCTACCATTCGGCCGTCCATTGAATTCCAAACCTCCAGCTTTGGGTTAAATGACCTCACCAATTCTTAATTGGCCAAGCGCAGTGAGTACGGCTTCACCAGAGAAGGCATGGTCAATTAGGGAGGCGTTCCTTCAACAAGAAGTGAGAAGGGCCTGGATTGGTATCTGAGATAGGTTACTCTTAAACCTAGAGTAAATCTTCGAATTTGGAGATACAGATTTTGGACGCAAATTATTTTATCATATATTTATCTTAATTCTTTGAGTACACATCTTCGTCACTCCCTGTCTGTCTGTCTGTCTGTCTGTCTGTCTGTCTCTTTCTCTCTCTCTCTCTCTCTCTCTCTCTCTCTCTCTCTCTCTCTCTTTCTCGTTGTAAATAACTTATAACACAAGCACAGTATTATTTTGTTTTATTCAATGTCTTCACGGGAATGGAGGCGCAATGTTACAGATATTCCAAGTAAAAATAATAACCAATTTAATTTAATTTTCAATTTTCGACAAAAATAAAATTATCCAGATATTGTTAATGGTAATCGTGGGAGTTAATTTAATTGGGGAAACGTCAGTTGGTTTTGCTAATGAAGGGTTTTATTTGAAGCCTATTTGTATTCGATATTTTTAGGAGATCTTGTCCTCAAGGACACATGGCACAGTGGATAAAGCCGTTGGTTAGATCCAGTGACAGGACCCAAAAAGTGTGAGTTCAGTACCCGGTTAAGGCAGTGGAGAACTTGGAGAGGGAAATTAACAGGAGATAACTGATAACTGACATCCATTAAACATGGTACGTGGAACTAGAACAGTCTACCCCAGTGAACGAAATAAAGGGTTCAGTTCGACATTCCAACCACCTGAAGAATGCCGGAGCGTACAACGGCCGAAACGTTGTAATAAATATGGCGAATAGTCCGAATTATGTGAATAATGTACATAATACCTCATCTCAGAAATATAGACAGATCTTGATTTGTTTGCCAAACTAGTGAATTTCTAAAAAAAAAAGAAATTTGGCAAAATTTAACAAACATACCCTTAAAAAACGGCATGTTAAAGGGACGTTTTTTTTCTCTTTTCACTGCTATTATTTTATACTTTCTCTTATTATTTTTTCTGATACATTATTTCACATACGTTTAGATATATTCAGATATAATGTTTAGATACGTTTTTCAGATACGATTTATTTTCAGATACATTTGTTAAACTTTGCCAAATTATTCTCGCAAATAAATAATCGAATAAATAAATAAGTTATTTTTGCTGTCAATTCTCCAAGAGAAAAACGTATATTTTCAGATGCATGCTCTCAACCTATATTAGTGAATTTATGTGGCGAGAGTAAACGAAAGATATGCCCGGATAATACAAGTTTTTTTTTAAATTTACAATTGCAGTTACTCATCGTTATGGGTTATTTGAATTTTTCTGGGGTTTTTGACAGATATTTTTTATAAATGTATGAATACAAAAATTAGTTGTACAGTTATTTCTTTATAATATAATTAATAATAAATATTGTATTGCCGTTGGTTCTGATATTTTTATAATCTTGTAAATATAAAATTATTATTGTAAATAAATAGTATTTAATATTTTTCATGTGAATAAACGAAGATAGTGAATAAACGAAGATAGATAGATAGATAGATAGATAGTGAATAAACGAATATAGATAGATAGATATAGATAGATAGATAGATAGTGAATAAACGAATATAGATAGATAGATAGATAGATAGATAAACGAAGATAGATAGATACATAGATAGTGAATAAACGAAGATAGTGAATAAATGAAGATAGCGAATAAACGAAGATAGATATTGAATAAATGAAGATAGATAGATAGATAGATAGATAATAAACAAAGATAGATACATAGATAGTGAATAAACGAAGATAGATAGTGAACAAATGAAGATAGATGCATAGATAGATAGACAGATAGATAGATAACATTGAAATATATACGACTGATTAAAATGTGTCAAATTAGTTTGAAAATTACCTTGTCAAATGTAAAACTATGGATAGATATCTGCATTTTTATTGAATTTCTTAAGCATCTATCTATCTATTGATCGATCCAATGGGTGGCTACTCTCTTTTTTCCTATTAGGCCGGCTAGCCAATCCTTGTTGAAGACATCTACTCAGGCACATTTGTGTTTGTTCAACACCTCTAAATCCCAACTATAGTTTCTGCAGCTGAAACTTTTATTTAATTTCTTAAGTATGTATGTATGCATGTATCTACCTATCAATCTATCTATCTCACTCTATTTTTGACCTATCTATCTATCTATCTATCTATCTATCTATCTATCTATCTATCTATCTATCTCACTCTATTCTTGACCTGACTATCTATATATCTATCTATCTATCTATCTATCTGACAGTCTGCCTATTTGACTGTTTCCGCTCTTCTCTCTCTCTCTCTCTTTCTCCTTACCCCTTTCATCTCTTTCTTACTTTTATTCCAAGACATCTGCTTTTTCTCCTCATAATCTATTAACACTTCTTTCGCGCGCCAAATGAAAGCTCTTCCTCTACGCGTAGTATCCATAGCAACCAGGGATCAGATCACATTAGATCTTGTGGATATTGATTAGCGGTCTTCTGAGTGATGAAAGGTGGGGGGGGAATGAAGAACATCTGAAACATTTGCAATTGCGCAAGAGAGAAATTTAAAGTCGGCCGCCAATTTCCTGTGGACAAGTTACAGAAAATTTTAAACTGGGAAATAATTACTTTTCATTTAAATATCCTTTTTTTATATATTTTATTTTGTTTTAATTTTATTATTTAATATTTCATTTGATTCTTTGTATACTTGACTCGTCGTTTCAATTGATATTTCGACAAAAAATGATGAACTCATTATTTGCTGATGAAACTAAGTAAATACTCATAAATCAATATCGCACACACTTTATTTCCCTCTCTCTCTCGTTACTCCACCCACTATATATATATATATATATATATATATATATATATATATATATATATATATATATATATTTAGTTTACGAAAAACTAGGTAATCCGTATGGGTAGACCCAAGATAGATAGATAGATAGATAGATAGACAGACAGGTAGATGCGAAAACATTGAGACAGGTGCGAAAAGACTAAGATAGATAGATAGATAGATAGATAGACAGACATATATATATATATATAGATAGAGAGATAGATAGATAAACAAACTGATAGATGCGAAAAGACTGATATAGCTAGATAGATAGATACAGAAGATAGATAGATAGATGCAAAAACATTGATATATATATATATATATATATATATATATATATATATATATATATATATATATATATATATATATATATATATATATATTTATATATAGTTTACGAAAAACTAGGTAATCCGTATGGGTAGACCCAAGGAGGATAAAATCCAGAGAGCTCAATGTAAATCAGAGCTAATAATTTAAATAAAAATAAAAACAGACCACTTTAAGGTTCCATATAATAAATTATTTCACCACAGGCCTTTTAAAGGACCGCGGATCAGGTGGCTGACGATTGCATCTAGCATGAAACAAATTGTAGCACACTTTAAGGGTATATTTCTTCATATATGTATAGTTTTAAGGTGTGCTATATTTATTGGATGAAGTGCTCAATATCAGAGATAGATCGTGTGTAAATATAAAAGTGAACATTGAAGTCAACACTTAGAGGCGACAGGCTGTTTCCTGCTAGACGCAATCGTCAGGCCACGTCCAATATAAAAGTGAACATTAGCCTGATGATTGCGTCTAGCATGAAACAGCCTGTCGCCTCTAAGTGTTGATTTCAATGTTCTCTTTTATATATATATATATATATATATATATATATATATATATATATATATATATATATATATACTTCTCTGTATCCTTGGAAACAGGAATTATAGATTTATATGAGCGTTTAAAACTCAGTAAATTTAAAAATAAGTTATTCCAAAATTCGCTTGAAGATGAAACAGAACTAATGGTTTTAATTTAATTATATTAGTAAATTTGAAGTTTTTAGCTTCAGTTTTTGAAACATGGTTATTATTGTGTAGCGAAGAAACCCTATTTTAAATCAGTCAATTTATAATATTTATGCTCTGTAAATTTACATTGTGCACTGTTTTGTAAAAATAAAAATAAAAAATATCAATAATAACACAGGATTATATATCTTAATGTTCTTTCTTTACATAGTCATATATATATATATATATATATATATATATATACATATATATATATATATATATATATATATATATATATATATATATATATATATATATGTATATATAACCAGGTGTATCGTGTAACAGCAAAATTGTCGAATTGTTAGATTAATATTTGAACCCTTGTATGTTAGAAATGATTAAAGATATCTTATGGAATTTTCCGCGGGTTTTATAACATTATTGGACTATACTTTGAGCAATAAAAATGTATAATTACTCTCCATGCTTAACAGAAGAATCGTGATGAAATCAATGATAAACGAAAATGACAAGTTCGTCATTAATTGATCATAGCTATGAATCGGAAGCTTATGAAGAATTGAAATTAAGTTCAGACACACACATGCCCCCCCCCACACACACACATATATATATATATATATATATATATATATATATATATATATATATATATATATTATTTCAGGTTCATTTTCCAACGTTGTAACAACTGGAGTAACAATTTGCTTCACATGTTTCACGTACGATTTCATTTTCAAATTTTCACTGCTCTTTGGTCTGACATAGGAGAAACTCTTCTCTCACTGCCAACCGTCTTATGAATTGAGATGAG
>OZ038513.1:43981148-44026148 GCA_964036315.1 Acanthosepion esculentum | reverse complement strand
GTGACTCGATGCATTGATGTCGTCTATTGGATCCCTTTTTATCCGTCTCTGTCACATGACAGCTAATTTCAAGGAGTATGCAAATAAATTGAAATGGTTAGTTAATCGCTTTAATTCTTTCTATCTTTCTTTCTTTCTGTCTTTCTTTCTTTTAGTTTGCTTTCTGTCTCTCTCTATATCTATCTGTCTCTATTCATATCTATCTATCTATCTATCTATCTATCTATCTATCTATCTATCTATCTATCCCAGTCTGTTCATATCTGTCTCAGTCTTTTCATATCTATATGTCTATCTTTCTCTATTTATATATATATATATATATATATATATATATATATAAAAGTAAACATATAAGTCAACACTTAGAGGCGACAGTCTGTTTCATGCTAGATGCAATCGTCGGGCCATGAGTGCTGTTATTTTTCTCGGTTATTTATAAATACGGGTCAGTGGTGCATTGTGTGTAGTCATTTTTGACAGATATTTTACCGGAAGTCGTTTATTTGTTTATTTATTTATTTGTGTCAAATTATTTTGCTTGTTTTTATTTAATTTTATTTTTGTTTTTTATCCTTTATATTCATTTTATTTTTTTATTTTTTTTGATCGGTGTTTTTATTAACGTAGTAAAATTTGTTTATATAGCTTATTGTGGGTAGTCTATTATGGCGGCTGTTTTACCGGTAGTCTTTTATTTATTTATTTGGGTCAAATTATTTTGCTTGTTTTTATTTATTTTTATTTTTATTTTCTATCTCATATATTATTTATTTATTATTTTTGTTTTGATCGGTGTTTTTATTAACGTAATAAAAATTTGTTTATATAGCTTATTTAACAGTTTTGTTTTGTTTGGGAAGATAAAGCTATTTGTCGAATTTTGGGGTTGATTGTTGTGGTTTGTTCTGACTATTATTTTGGCGGGAACAGTTTTTAATTTATATATTTGGATTGATTATCTTTATTTGTTTTTTTCTAAACGGCTAGTTTATCGGTATCGGTTGTTAGTTTATTTAAATATTTGGATGTATTTAGATCAATTTCTTATACTTGTCGTTATTTATTTATTACACTGTATATTTTCTCTTTTTGGTTTTCGATTTTTAAGTAACGCAGTATATAATTTTTTATCGTTATTTAACAGTTATAGCTATTTTTCGTCCGATTTTTTGTTTTGATTTTTTATAGTCTAATATTTTGTTTATTATTTACTTTATTTATTGAATTTGTTCCTTATTTTTTATTCTATTTCGTCTATTCTAACAGGTGTGACTTGGTAATTTGTTTAGATTAATTTATTTTGCTTATTTTATTGTCATTTTGTTTGTTTATGTATTTATTTTTTCAGTTTTCGATTTTTAAGTTACGTAGTAAAAATTTGTTTTCAAGTCTGCATTTTGAGATTAGCTCGGATCTTTTATTTAATAATTTATTTTGGTCTGGGAAGGTAATGATAGCTATTTTTTCCTCCAAGCAAAGTTTTCAAGTTTTTGATAGGTTGTTGTAGGCTGATGATTTTTTCCTTATTTTCCAAGATATTTTGGGTGTGGTGTGCGTTTTGTTTTTTATTTCCCAGATATACTTAGAAAGCATTGTGCTGTTCACAGATTTACTATTTGTGAAAGATGTTATGTGTACATAATTTCTTTGTTTCCAGGGCCCTTCAGTTACTCCTATGTATACTTTTTCTTCATTATCTGGTGATTTTATCGTAGCTTGGTAGGTTACGTTCTTTTGTAAACAATTACCGTTTAAGGGACATTCGTTTTTTATTCTTCAGTTGCACGTGGATTTAATTTGTTCGTGTAGTTTGTTAATAATTTTCCTGTTGTGCTTTTTTTATTATTTGTGCCATGTTCTCGGTGCCACTGTAGCTGATTTTTACTGTGTTTTTGTTGAATATGTTGTGTAGGGTGCTTGATTCCGGGAAGTGTTTGTGTAAAAGTTTGAAGAATATTTTTACTACGTTTGTTTTTACGTTTTTGCTGTACGGTGGGTTGAACCATATGACATTTCTTTTCTTGTTGGCCTTTTTGTGTTCTGTGGTGAGTATGCGAGTGTTGCTGGAATCCGCTATCTTTTAGGGCTGTTTCGTAGTCTTTCTTAGCTTTGTTAAATATAGATTCATTGAAGGAATTGTCGGAAAGCCTGCGGTTAATCGATTTTGGTATCTGTTTGATTATAGAAGGCGGGTGGTTGGAAGATGTGTGTATATAGAGTGGTTTATCATTGGGTTTTCTGTATGGTTTGTATGTGCCTTTTCTTAGGTTGAAGGTAACATCTAAAAAATCTACTTCATTTAGGTTAGTTTTTATATCTATGTCGAATACGTTATTTTTTAAAATTTTTATTATTGCTTTTCTAGTTTTGTCTGTTTTGTTTGTTGCAGTTTCTTAAGATTATGAGACCGTCGTCCCTGTAGAGTCCTGTGTCATTTCTATCTATTATTTTGCTTAGTTCGTATAGTAAGTAAATACCTACGATTTCGCATGTCCCTGCACCGTCAAAGCTTCCCATTGTAGTGTCAAATATCCCATCTTTCTTTATCCATGCTTCTTCATGGTGAAATAGTAATGATTTAGGGGGGGGGGGCTTAATAATATCGATTTCGTCTGGACTTATTATTATTTGTTCCTGAGCTAAGTTGATGGCCTTATCTAACATGCGTTCTGTTATGGATGGGTAAAATTCTTTTATGTCTAATTGTAGGAAGTGGCAATTTTGTTTGTTATTTATGCTGTGGAACCAGTCAATAGTTGCTTTTGTTTTTTTCCACTGGTTTACTCCTAACTTCTTCCTAAGTTCAGAATTAATTCTTTCTTGTATCGTTTTACTTATTTTACCTAGTTCGCTTTTGGCTGGGTTTATGAGTCTGCATGCAGGGTTGGTTTTGAAATTTTCTCTGTGGTCTTTTAGCGTGATAAAGGCTTGCGCCTTGCTGATGCAACTTATTCGGTCTTCTAGGTCTAATTTTTGGGCGATTGCTTTAGCTCCTTTATTGATATCGTGTTCTATTGTTTTAGGTGCCTTTTTGTATGTTATGGTTATGTTGTTCTTGAGTAATTTATTGTGCGTAGGGGGGCATATATATATATATATATATATATATATATATATATATATATATATAGATTGTGTTCATTATCTATCTCAGTCTGTTCACATCGATCTATCTATCTACTATATCTATATATATATATATATATATATATATATATATATATATATATATATATATATATATACAGAACTGATCAAAAGATATTGGGACTGGTGCTATAAAACAAAAACTCCTATGCATATCAATTCTGAATTTAATCTCCATCGAAGTAGTTACCTTCTGAAGACAGCCTCGATTCCATTGATGTAAGCATTCCTGGAACTCCTTTTTGGGATAGCGTACAGATACCTCACCGCATTCTCTTAGATTTCCTCGACGTCATGAAATATTCTTTCGATTGGATTTTATTTTTCAGGGAAAGTAGCAAGGGTCGAGATTTTAGGAAGGTGGTGCTTTTCAGACCTGAGTAATGTTGTCCTTGGCCCAAAACTGCTGCACAAGACAAGGTCAATAATGGAACATCTGTTGTGGGGTGAGACGACCGCACCCTACACAACTTCCTTCCAAACAACGGGAGTGAGCAAAGACGTTATAACCTAATGTGCATGCGCGACAGTATTCATGTTTAATCTCTGGCAAACGGCTTCAGTCTGAGTATTTTAGCTCCGTTACTATAGCAACAGTCTCGATACTTTTTGATCACACCTCGTATATGGACTCAAGAAAAGCTACCACAGGAATTTAAGGGCGCTTCCATTATCCACCTCTACAAGCGCAAAGGGATCAGGTATCTCCTTGCTTTCCATCGCTGCGAAGATTCTGGCCCGCATCTTGCTGAATTATCTCAACGCACACCTGGAACGTGACCTACTCCCCGAGAGCCAGTGTGGATTCTGTGCAGGGTGCAACACCGTAGACATGGTCTTCGCAGCTCGGCAGCTGCCAAAAAAAGTGTCGAGAGCGGAACGTCATACTGTATACCACCTTCTTGGACCTGACTAAAGCATTTGAAATTGTCTGCCGTGAGTGACTGTGGGGGATCATGGTCATGTTTGGATGCCCCGCCAATTTCATTGCGATGGTCTGGCAATTCCATGGCGGCATGAATGCGAGGGTGCGAGATGAAGGTGAATACTCCCAGCCGTTCCCCATCACCAACGGCGTAAACCAAGGATGCGTACTGGCTACCACCCTGTTCAGCATGGTGTTTTCCGCCACGCTGATGGATGTCTTCCGAGATGAAGCCATCGGTGTAGGTCTCCGCCAGTAACCTCTTCAACCATCGGAGACTGAAGGCAAAGACACAAGTGCATGAAGATACGGCCCATGGCTTCCTGTTCACCGTCAACTGTGCGCTCAATGCTAGTACCTAGTCTGACACGCAGGGCAGCGTGTATCTATTCGCCAAAGCTTGCAAATACTTCGGCCTCACAATTTCTATTAAGAAGACAGTAGTCCTTCACCGACGTGCACCTAAGACACCCTACATTGAGTCTGACGTTAACGCCAACGGCCAGAGACTAGCAGTTGCAGACAAGTTCATCTACCTTGGTATCACTCTGTCACGCACCGCCAAAATCGATGAGGAAGTGGCCTACAGAATCGGCACAGCCACCGGGGCATTCGGCAGACTGAAAGATAAAGTATGAGAACGACGAGGACTGTGCTTTAAAACCAAGGTCAAAAATCTACGGAGCAGTAGTCTTACCATGCTTTCCCTATGAAATGCCTCAAGGCACTTGTCCGTGTCAAGTGGCAGGACAGAGTCCGCTACACTGAAGTGCTCCAGCGTGCTGAGATGGAGAGCATCCGTGCCATCGTACTGCGCTATCAGCTACGGTAGGTTGGCCACGTCCGCCGCATGGACGACTGTCGCCTCCCGAAGAGACTTCTCCATAACAAGCTATGCACTGGAAGCGCTCACACGGCAGACCAAAGATGCGCTACAAAGACACGCAAAAGAAGTCTCTCAAGCATTGTGGCGTTCTCCATTCTACCTGGGAAGAGTCTGCTGAGAACCGTGCCATCTGACGCTCCCTTGTAAAGTCCGAAGTGTCTAGTTTTGAAGAGAAAAGAATCAGGGACGAAGAACAGAGATACCAGATCAAGAGGGCTCCACCTCCCAGCCTAGTTCAGCCCCCAGCATCGCATGTCACAACTGCAACAGACTTTTCAGGGCAAAGATCGAAATCTTTAGCCATCTCCAAATGCAAACCGAACCCTAACAATTCTGTCAAGGGCATCTCCGCATGGGAAGGACGGACATGTTCACTTTCATATATATATATATAAAATATATAAAATGAACATATATATATATTTATAAAATGAACATATATATATATATATATATATATATATATATATATATATATATATATATAAAATGTATAAAATGAACACACACGCACACACACACACACACACTCATATATATATATATATATAAAGTGAATATTGAAGTCAACACACACAAGCGACAAGCTGTTTCATGCTAGACGCAATCGCAGCCTGACGATTGCGTCTGGCATGAAACGCTCGGGGTTTGACGATTGCGTCTATGCCGCCTCTTCAATGTTCACTTTTATATTTATATTTACATATGCTCTGTCTCTGATATTGAGCACTTTAGCCCATAATTATACCACACTTTAAAACTATATTTCTTCATATATATATATATATATATATATATATATATATATATATATATATGAAAGGATTATTATTAAACTTACAGATTTATTATCACTTAAAACCATTGTATCGTATCGTATTTGAGTAGGCGGCCCGTTTATATATTAAACAGTATATTTTTTTTATTTTCACCTACAGGCCTGAAATATTTTGGGAAATCTTATTAAAGAAAATTTTTTGCCCGTCAGTAGGAATCGAACCTGCATCCCTCAAGGTAGAGAACTTTTAGCGTAGTACGCCTCTCCTGCTTATTTCTGGAAATTTTACGCCGGTCGGCGAAAATATATAAATATACTTTTTTTATATATATATATAAATGGAGATTAACATTTAAGATTGAAAATAAGGTTGAAAATAAAGAATATAAATTCTAATTTCGAGAGACACTGAGTTAGAGTTACCCTCCTTGATTTTCTAATATCACTTTTTAATATCACAAGATTTTACCTCAGCGTCTCTCTCTCTCTCTCTCTCTCTCTCTCTCTCTCTCTCTCTCTCTCTCTCTCTCTATCTCTCTCTCTCTCCACACACACACACACACACACACATATTTTTTTTTTCATTTAGATTCCTCGACTAGTTTCGGCCAGCATGGCCATCATCAGGAGAAAAATGTCTGCTTACTGGTAGCAGTGAACAACAGAAATGAATGTCTTGATGGAGAAAATGAATTTTGTCTGTAGTTTTCATTCATTTTTTTTATTTTTTAACATGAATTTTGGCCAGGCCTTGTGTTGGTCAGTCTCTTTTAAGTTGTTATTTAAGATAAGAGCTGGATGGATTCATGCTGCTCTGAATCCCCTTGGTCATTTTGACAGTTTTGTTGGTTCCTGAAAAGGAGTTGTGTCTCTGTTAAATGTGTGTGTTATTTGGTTCTTAGGGAGTGAGTGAGTATGATATGTGTATGCGTGTATATTATTATGGGTGTGTGTTATCATTTGGCTCATTCATATATATATATATATATATATATATATATATATATATATATATATATATTATAATTAAGTAATTCATTGAGTTTGAAATATATATATATATTAAGTCTGAAATATATATATATATATATATATATATATATATATATATATATATATATATATATGAATTTAGATTAGATTAAATTTGATTACCTTATCTCTTCCAATGTCCAGACTTAAGACAATATCTATCAGCTTGTTCGTTTGTTTTATGTATATCACCGAAACTAGAAAGTGTATACCTATATAATAAAAAACATTCTGATGTTAATGTAAGTCGCACTGTCTAAAAAAATGCAGGGCGTTTACTCAAACACTAAATGTATCATGTTTTATTCAGTTTTCATGTGTACTTACGACAGTGGTTTTCAAGCATATGACATAACAATATTTCCTTTCATTTTTCTTGTTCCTTATTTACTGAATTTGAAAACTATCATGAGTATAAAATCTGTATTACTTAAACCAACGATTTTATCTACTGGGCCATATGTGCTTGGAAATAATAGCGTTGGGTGAAGTAATCCAGCGACTTGACTCAAAGAGTTGTGAGTTCAATACCTAGTCACAGCAGAGGTGAACAAAAACTTGGAATGTAAAGTTACTTAAAGAAATTAACTAATACTGAAATATACCAAAAAAGACACGGCACATGTGGACGAAATAAATGGTTCAGTTCGAAATTCTAACGTATACCACCTGCAGAAGTCCGGACCATGCAGTATCCGAAACGTCGTTAATATGACAATAAAGATGGGGACAGCAGTGCGAACAATGTAAATAGATACAATACCTCATCTCGGAAATACAGGCAGATGTTAAAGGCGAATTTTAGTTAGACACTGTTGATGAATTTGACATATTTTTTCTGGGGCGTGTAGAGGTCCCAAAATAATCAACATTTAATGATAAATAAGGAAGCAGAATTGTTGCAACCAATAGTGTGAATTCGGCGCAATAAGAACGACCTTCATTTTTTAAAAAAAGGAGGGGGAAAATAAATATTATATTATGTATTTCTTTATAGAAATAATCTTTTCGCTAGTTGTATTTTTTTATAAATGAAATGCATCCTTCCTTCGTTCCCGGAAATCCCTATTCTTTTTCATCTGTCCAATTATTTTCCTTTTCCCATTTCCACCAAGGAAGATTTCAATACTTTATAAAAAAAATAGGAATTTTTATAACTCGTAATCATAAATGTTTGAAATAAATCTAATAGATCTATTTCCTATTTTTCACCTCGATCTATTCATATTTTATTCGAGTCTATCTCATACTGTTCATATCTATCTTTATATATATTAATTTATCGCAGACTGTTCATGTTTGTTTGTCTGTCTATCTATCTCTATATCTCTTTATCTATCTATCTATCTATCTCAATGTTTTCGGCTGTCTCTCTGTCTGTCTATCTATCTATCTATCTGTATATATATATATATATATATATATATATATATATATATGTATATATATATATATATATATATGTATATATATATATATATATATATATATATGTATATATATATATATATATATATATATGTATATATATATATATATATATATATATATATATATATATATATATATATATATATATATATTAAATAAAAACAGACCACTTTAAGGTCCCATGTAATAAAATATTTCAACACAGCCCTTTTAAAGGTCCGCGGATCATCAGACTTTACTTTCAAAGGTTGAAACTAACCTTTGGAAGTAAAGTCTGATGATCCGGGGTCCTTTAAAAGGGCTGTGGGGAAATAATTTATTACATGAAACCTTAAAGTGGTCTGTTTTTATTTAAATTATTAGCTCTATTTACATTGAGCTCTCTGGATTTTATCCTCCTTGGGTCTACCCATACGGATTACCTAGTTTTTCGTAAACTATATATATATATATATATATATATATATATATATATATATATATATATATATATCAATATTTTTGCATCTATCTATCTATCTATCTATTTTCTCTATCTATCTATCTATCTCAGTCTTTTTGCCCCTGTCTCAATATTTTCGCATCTACCTGTCTGTCTGTATATCTATCTATCTATCTATCTATCTATCTATCTATCTATCTATCTACCTATCTCAGTCTTTTCGCATCAGTCTATGTATCTATCTACTCTTTTCAACCTATTTTAGTATTTATTCTTTATTAGTCAATCTTCCGCTGCATCTCATTTTGTCATATCTGTGTTCGAATCCGTCTTCCGATTTACAAGTTTAATTCCATATTTCTCTCGGTTTTTGCCTCGCCGGCTACGAATAGACAGTCATAAATAGATATATAGATAGATAAATAGATTGATATGAACAGTACGTGATAGAAAGAAATGAACAATGATAGATATTGTTTTTAATCATTTCCTCCCAAGCAAGTTAAAAATTGACATAGCATAAATATTTTGGGAGTTCAAATTTAACTAGAAAGCAAGAATCCAGAATAGAGTTTCAAAAGCGAGAATTGAAAGAAAATATATTGTGAGCTTAGAAACTACAGTTACACGTAGCCATTTCAACTGTAAAACGATGAGACCTCGACGCCATTGTAGTACAAATTCAACTATTATAGGTAACATCGAGGAAAGATCATACATTATATTTATTATTGTAAAATACAATAATTGTGGCACATGGTCTAAAAGGTGGGGAGTGGGTTTGACGTTGGTCATCCTTACCTATCGTATACCTAGCTAACCCTATTCACGACCCATTCATTCAATAAAAATAACCCATCCACCAAAAGAATTCACCCTTCACCTTTTACTGCTACATATACCACAATGCCACATCCACAAAGGAAACCTAAAAATTAACCCCATGATTTAAAGATTTCTTATGTACAAATGTTCATAATATATATATATATATATATATATATATATATATATATATATATATATATATATATATATATATATATAATCTGAAGATGATATCAAATGATAGAGGGGGTCTGAATCCCAATACAAACAAATTATAAAACAGAAACTAACAGAAAATAATTGATGTTAGTAGGACCCGTCTACCCCACAAAAAAATCAGAGTTGCCACTATATTCTGTCATCATACAGAATCACTAGACTAACTCTATAACGGAATGGGACAGGGGAAAATAAATGCAGGGCGTGGGGAAATCAAAGACTGAACCAGTCGAGATGAAAAAAGGTGCCAAAACAAACTGGGGTGGTTAGAAATCTCAACTTGGTTCATAACAGAAATAAGGAGCCGGGATCAGGCCAGGAACACTCACTGACATTAAGTAGGTACACAAAAGAGGGTGTACCTTAACGAGGGGGGGGGGTCGCAGGAAACCACCTCGTTGTGACGAAAGAGGACTTAAAAAAGGAACTCAATGATAGCCCCTTCCACCAACATTTCGTTGAAATCTGTCGACACTAAAACGCTTTCTATCAGTTCTGGTGTTCACTTTCAGCTGATGCTGAAAGTATCTGATCAGAACTTAAAGAGAATAGCGTTCTTGTCGCAAGATCCCCTCCTTTCGCGTCGTCCAGATCACCATTCTTGCCACGGCCAGCTACGTTAGAAACACTATTCGTTTCACCCCAGAATACAGGGCGACACATTGTCACACGCGTATGCGAGATCGATGAGCACAAGCTGATCGGGAGCGATACGAGACGTCAACTCGCCCACATTGTCCCAGAAATGACGTACCTGAGGACAATGGTAGAAAGAGTGCAAAGCCGTTTCTTCTAAACCAAGGTCACACCGGTAACAGTCGGGTAAATCCGCCCAGCCCAATCTGAAGTTCATGTTCGTTTCGTATCAATCGCCAGGTAAGCGAAAACTCAGGGTTATTGAGGTAATTCGCCGTTGGTGCCCAAGACCAGAATAGGCGCAACTCGTCCTGCATGAAGCCGATTCGCTCACAGAGATCGTCTTTCGCGACCCCTTCCACTAATTCACGATACAAGACCTTTCGAGGCCGTGAAAGGTCAGTGGACCGAGGAAAAGCCCTCAGGGCCGCTCGACACTCGTTGAGGAACGTCGACAATTTCCCGGATCTACGACGGCGCTTAGCCCAGGAAATGGGAGGAGTGATAGTAAGGCTAGGGAAGGCGTCCCTAACACTCCCCACTAAAATCGAATCCTCTGTCAAAACGCGACGTAGGAAAGCAACCTCGAGGCGTGTCGATGACTCACCAAGTGCGGCAATACCAGCCTCCCATGACACAAACTTTGGACACAAGCTTCTTTACGGACCTTTTGCTTGCGTCCACCCCATAAGAGGGTGGACAACAAGCACTTGATCGCCTTCCTATGGTCCTTGCAAAGAGGAAGTATAGCCAAGCGGTAAAGGATAAGGGGAAAGACGTAAGTGGTACACGCCTCAGCTGTACCCTTCAAGGACAACTTCCTTCGGACCCAAGCGCGGACCGACGCTCCGACCTTTGCCTGTAGATCTGGCCATTTTTTATCCAGCTGGAGGTCGGGTCCAAACCACACTTCGAGAATGCGTACCGGACCGTCCGTCCAACTGAAGATCACCTGAAGAGAGACCCTCTTCCAGGCACCTAACCGCAATCCAGAAGACATATTACGGTTAATATTGGCCCCTGTGACCTTTTCGTACGTTCAAGCGCCTTCTGTACTACCCAAATGTCGTTGCAGTATGTCATCGGCATACGCGGAAATCCTGGCTCGAGCCCTACTATGGACAGCAATTCCACGTAGGACCGGACTGCACTCCCCGTCCTTCATCCTGCGAAGGACAGAATACAACGACAAAACGTAAAGTAGGGGCGACAGTGGACAACCCTGATGAACCGACCGAGACAGCGCAAAAGTGTGCGACCGCTTTCCGTTCACCTGTACCACAGGACTGGGGGAGCGATACAGGAGGCTAATCCACTTGCAGAAGTCGGATTGGAATCCGGCGGCCTACAGGACAGCAGCCAAATACCGATGGTCGACCCTATCAAATGCCTTGGACTGATTCAAATTGATCAGCGCGGCTTGCTCGTCGTCTTTTACAACCCCTAGGATCGTGCGGATCAGATGCAGGTTACTCTGATTTGTTCGGCCCTTCGTTGACAACAAATAGATAAAGGTTAAGTGTCTTCACCTTTTTAGCCTTATCTAGTGCGAGCCGCTGGCTATATTCGGCGGTATTGAGGGGTATCCCCTTTTCACACAAATGGACTCACCCAAGGTATACATATAATACTATCAGTGAATACCCGGACAGTTTGTAATAGAGAAGGGTAGCACAAGAGTCACAGTTAGCAAGGACGTAGACTCAGTAAGGAGTCATACCGCGATACTTCAATACCAAGACTGTATATATATTATTGCTACTAACCCGCATTCCTGGATCTACTAACCCGTATTACCAGTTTGTATTATTACGTTAATACATTTATTTTCTTTATCCATTCCTGGCGTTTGTTATTCATTGATATCGGATTTCATCCCGGAATCCACAACAAATTGGCGACGAGGAATTCGAACTCACACGGGAAGAAGAAAAAAAAAGTCTCCCTCGTTGACACCAATTGGCGACGAGGTATTCGAACTCACACAGAAAAAAAAAAAAGTCTCCTTTGCCGTTTTTTGCCAGTGTCCACAACAACTTGGACTAAAATACAGACAGGCGAGTTTTTCGTAAGACTTTTATCATGGAGGATTTAAAAAATATTTTAGCAGAACTTGTAAAATACCAAAATGAACAGCAATTACAACTCCAGGAAAGAATCGAAGAAAAATGGCAAAAACAATTACTACAAACGCAGGAACTAATATTAAAGGTAGCGGGTAACAAACAACAAAATATCGAAAAAGAGGCGACTTTTTCCCAAGACGCAGTGTGGAATACGATAGAAACTTTCAAATACTATCTAGAAGAGGATAAAAATTTCGGGGATTATTTTAGACGCCACGAAGACATCTTTAACATCGATTGTCAAAACTGGACAGAAGCAAAGAAGCTACGTCTGTTGCTCATAAAACTAGGAACTGAAGAATACAAAAAATTTGTGGATTACATTTTCCCAAAAAAGACGAACGAATTAACGTTTGACGAAGCAGTTACATGTCTTACAGAGCTTTTCAGTCCAAAAACGTCACTCTTTCACAAGAGGTGGAAATATCTTAACCTGGTAAAGGGCGAAAATGAGGACTATTCCACGTTTGCCCGAATCGTGAATAAACATTGCGACGACATCAAGTTGGCAGAATTAACACCGGACACTTTCAAGTTTCTCGTCTTTGTTCAAGGGTTAGTCTCAGCAAAATATAGTGAAATGCGCAAAAGAATGCTTTTAAAACTACAAAATGAACCTGGACTAACACTACAACAATTATCAGAAGATTGCTAAAAATGCTTGAGTATAAAGAAAGAATCGAAGAACATTGAGGAGTCAGGAGTAGCACATATATGTAAGTTAAACAAAAGTTTACGTTCTTCACCCTCCCCGGAAAGAAAACAAAAATTCTATAATAAGGGAAAAAGTACAACATATAGGGCACATTATGACGAAAATCGAAATAAATATAAGCCCACCCCCATCTGCATGTTATCGATGTGGAGGACTACACTGGAATAAGGATTGCCGTTTTAAATATAAAAACTGTCTTGTGTGTGGAAAAATAACTAGTAGGATAAGAGCTACTAGGATGCATGACGAAGACAATACCAACATAAAGAAATATGTGGAACTTGAAATCTTAAATAAAAAGATAAAATTGCAACTAGACTCGGGTTCCGATCTAACGATAATTAACCTACAGACATGGAAAAAGCTTAACAGACCAGCCATGTTACATACACAAAAAATTGCTAAGTCGGTGACAGGAAAGCGTATAAAATTCGAAGGAGAAATAATCGTAAATGTTAAATTTCACGGGAAAACAAAAAAACTCAAGATATACGTAATGAAAGATACAGAAAATCTGGTGGGCATAGACTGTATGCAAAAGTTCGACGTATGGGATTCAACTATCAGCTCGTTTTGTAAGGGTGCAGCTAGAATTGAATTAAAAGAAAATGTCCAACGAGTATGTAAAAAGAAGCAAAACGCGCCATTTGCTACCACAGATGAAAACAGTAAAGAGTTATACAAGGCAGTAAAGGAACTACCTGTGACCATGTGAGAGATAAGAAAAGAAGCAAAAAAGGATGAATTTATTCAGAGGACGAAGGAAAAAATAAATAAAAACCGCTATACACCTACAGTACTCAAGAGATCATTCAAACAACAATGGGTCTACTTCAGTAACAATATGGCTTATGAGGAACCAAATACAATAATTAACAGACTAGGAAACCTGATGTACACAAAAGGCGAAAAATTTACCCAAAGAAAACATATTGACCAAATACAAAAAGACGGGTTAAAGAGCCAAGCTCATCACCCGCAGAAAATGACGAGTCGATGGAGGTGATCTTTGAAGTTTTTGAGATTCAAAGACCACAAGAAGACACAGAAATTGGAAATACTAGCAGGAAGAGAAAATTTACAGTACCTCTAATTATCGACCATAAGGGAAAGGAAAAGATATTAACTCCCCCCAAAAGGGATTTAAGGGGGGGGGTATTGAGTGGTATCCCCTTTTCACACAAATGAACACACCCATGGTATACATATACTACTACCAGTGAATACCCGTACAGTCTGCAATAGAGGAGACGGCGACGTCTTCTCGGTTAAACGGTCGAACTCTCTGCCTCTGAGCAGATAGAAACCCGGACGAGGCTCCGCCGAAGGGCAGAGTCTCATTCGGGGAGGTTGACCAACCCGATCCCGTTTATACTGGATCTACGGGCATTTTTTGACCGAGCCTACGGGCTCGGGAATACCCACTTTAAACCCGGCCTTGTGCCACATCTATCCCTCGTGGAGGGGACAGTAAATACTGTCTGCAATAGAGGAGACGGCGAAGCCTTCTCGGCCAGACGGTCGAACTCTGTGCAGAGAGGAACCCGGACGAGGCAGATCCCGTTTAATATATCTCTCGTTCGGGGAGGTTGACCAACCCGATCCAGTTTATACGGGATCTACGGGCATTTTTTGTCCGAGCCTATGGGCTCGGGAATACCCCACTTTAAACTCGGCCTTCTATCTATCCCTCGTGGGGGGGCAGTAAATACTGTCTGTAATAGAGGAAGGTAGCATAAGAGTCACAGTTAGCGAGCACGTAAACTCAGTAAGGAGTCATACCGCGATACTTCAATACCAAGACTGTATATATATATATATTAGTGCTACTAACCCGCATTCCTGGATCTACTAACCCGTATTACCAGTTTGTATTATTACGTTAATACATTTATTTTCCTTATCCATTCCTGGTGTTTGTTATTCATTGATATCGGATTTCCTCCCGGAATCCACAACAGGTGGTGATGGACCTAACCCTATCCTTAAGCTTCTCTCACCACCTATTCCCAATAACACTAGTTCCCGCTGCACTGTTGCTGGAAGTCCCGCCTGTCCAGTAAAGATAGATTGAACTTCCAGTGTCCAGCCATACTAGGCCTAGCTATCCGGGCACAGACGAGTCTATGGTCCAAATAACCTAACCAGTGGAACTTTGGACAATTTAGCAGGTCTACATCAGCCATTCCCTCTAACATTCTATCCAGATAGCTGCAATTAAAAAAGATATTTGTCCAATTTTTGGGATGAGCTAATAGCGGCTCGGATTAAGGAATCGGAGAGCCGAGTTCGAATTCCAATCGAATCCATTACATTCACTTACGTGCTAATACCCTTGGAAAAGATATGAATCCTCTTCTCTCCACCCCCGCTCCAGATGTGGATAAGTGGCAGGACAGACCGGGTTCTATAGCCATGGATGGAAACTGGTCTACCGCAGAAAGAAACGGCAACCTACTGCGGGAAAAATCTGCATCGTCAGTCAGGTATCGAAAGATACATGATCGCCTAAGTGTGTATCACGCATGGCAAATAACTGACTGACTGTGAATTTATTTATCTGGTTTCAACAACACCCAAGACGTATATGGACACGGAGAAGCCCAGGAGTAGAAACACAAAACCAATTCGACTATAAAACCGTTAATAGGAGATTTGGGAATGTAGTTTCACACTGCAAAATATTGCCAAGTGCCGACTGCTAAAGCGACCACCTTTCAGTTATATGTAAACTTAAAGTGAAACTACGAAAATTTAAGAGTGTCAAGGCAGCACCCAAATTGCAATGCAACAGACTTTCGAATGATCTTAATCTGAAGAAGAAATTCATTGACAATGTGAAAAGCAGACTGGAAGGACAAAGTGAAACTGGAAACTGGAAGTGGGACCCATTACGAGAAGCATTGCTAACATAAGACATGACATGATGAAAAAGAAACAAAATATATAGGTACAGAATATAGAACTCTACACAAAGAAATTAGGGGGAAATGCAAGCAGGCTAAAAAGGAATGAGTCAACGTAAAATGTGCAGAAATAGAATGCATAGCACAGATAAAGCAGATATGCGTAAAAAAAATAAGTGAACTGACACGAAAAAAGACATCCTCATCAACAGGCTGCATAAAATCTTTTGTGGTATCCTCCCTCTAAAGAGTCTATGTTGGACTCTTCCGCCTACTATAAGATAGATATTGTTTTGGTAGGCGGCTTTTAGCTTGTGGGGGAGGGCAGAGTTGCGTCGTACGACAGGAGTCAGGGATAGAGGTAAAAAAGAGATCGAGAAGAGAAAGTTCTTCCGTCAGGGTTACTGGGAAAACGCGTGGGAAAGTCAACCACTTATGTGAGAGATTTAGTGATTGAGAAGTTAAAGGTTTGGATGCTAGCGAGGCACCCAAATTGCAATGCCACAGACTTTCGAATGATCTGAATCTGAAGAAGAAATTCATTGACAATGTGAAAAGCTGACTGGAAGGACAACGTGAAACTGGAAACTGGAAGTGGGACACATTAAGAGAAGCATTGCTAACATAAGAAATCGAGATCACCCCCACAAAATATAGAGAAAGAATAAAAATGAATAACAGATGAAATTCTTGACAAGATGAAAAAGAAACAAAATATATTGGTACAGAATATAGAACTCTACACAAAGAAATTAGGGGAAAATGCAAGCAGGCTAAAAAGGAATGAGTCAACGTAAAATGTGCAGAAATAGAATGCATAGCACAGATAAAGCAGATATGCGTAAAAAAAATAAGTGAACAGACACGAAAAGAGACATCCTCATCAACAGGCTGCATAAAATCTTTTGTGGTATCCTCCCTCTAAAGAGTCTATGTTGGACTCTTCCGCCTACTATAAGATAGATATTGTTTTGGTAGGCGGCTTTTAGCTTGTGGGGGAGGGCAGAGTTTCGTCGTACGACAGGAGTCAGGGATAGAGGTAAAAAAGAGATCGAGAAGAGAAAGTTCTTCCGTCAGGGTTACTGGGAAAACGCGTGGGAAAGTCAACCACTTATGTGAGAGATTAAATGATTGAGAAGTTAAAGGTTTGGATGCTAGCGAGGTCAGTGGCAGTGTGCTGTAGCCACCTGTTATGGTGGGCATTAAAGTCACCGAACACGAATATGTTTGCAAACGCGTGAAGAAAGATGACCGTGTCTATATTATTTGAGATACTATCTAGCGTTCAATAGTCTTAAGAGAAAGGGGGACGGTAGAGAAAGAAAAGGTAGCTGACTGAGTTAAGTAGAGAGAGACGGATACACATGTACGAATGCTCTGGAGATTCAAGAAAGACTTCCCTAGCCACCGGGAGATGTTCGAGAACGAACTTCTACGCCATGCATATGGACTTTAGAATGTTTTCTAAGGAAAGGACGGTAGCCAGGAATCGAGAAATCAGAGGAGGGGCTTAAGGTTAGTAAGGAGCTAAGATGTCAGATTTTTCGAAGAGGAACGGTCCCACACTGCAGAGGTACGAATACTACGAATTTTGAATAAAGAAAGGCTAAGGGGTTTAGGTGTTTGTTCTTGGGCTGGTCTAGGTTTATATCTTTGGTTGTTTACAGTCATGATCTGTTATATTGGTAAGGAAAGGCCTAGGGCCGTAGTAGAAGTCGATCATCTAATGTAGCCTGTGCAGTAAGGGAAACTAACGCAGAATGCAACATAGTGTGGCCTCGGGGTTGCAGACCGGAGGTGCTTGCAGGGACAACGTTTCCATGCGCGACATGGCACTGCAAGATCCCCCCCACCCCGATATCATGCAACTGTTGACCAGAGCAGCCTCTCAGGATGCTACGCAAGAGTTCAGGCTCCTAACTACAAGTCGGGAACAGCAACCTGAAAACTACCAACCCGGTGCCATCAGTATGGAGAGACGTTGACATCATCCACGCATATCACAAGAAATTAATGACAGCACAACTATTAAGACCTGAGAAAAGGAAAAGGAACCGGGAACCCCTTCTTAAACAGGAAACAAGGGATGAGCTTCTACTTCTGTCCAAAAGAAGAGGGTTGTAATATGGACCAGCCAGTAGGAGAATCTATCTACACATGTTAAAAAAACCCCCAAAAAACAAAAAAAAAACAGATAACAATCCCGGGTTTGATTTCCAGGTAAATTATTTTAAATAACGAGGTTACTTTCAGATAACTCATCTAGAAAGTCGTGCTACAGCCCACAGATTCCCCAGCACAAACATGTGTACATACCTGTGCACGAATGGGGTAACAAAATAAAAATAAAATAAAAAAGTTTTAACTTAGTATAACCATGAATAACATCTCTTTCAAACTGCGTTTACATATCCCTAGTTAGTAGTCGGTATTTACTGCTCCCACCCACTACCACCACGACCACGAAGGTAAATGCGGCACAAGGCCGATTTTAATGTGGGATCTCCAAGCCCTTAGGCTCGGCCAAAAATTCATCGTAGAACCCGGATAAACGGGATCGGGTCGGTCTACCTCACCGAACAAGACTCTGCCCTTCGGCATAGCCTCGTCCGTGTTCCTCTCTGCCTAATAAGAGAGGGACACGGACTAGTATTAATATCATATACCTCATTTAGTAACCCTCCCTTTTGAGTGGCTCACATGCCTTGTATTAGGTAAACTTTAGTTATACAAGAAAAACACAAATCTAGTTGAGTTCCTCATATTCACGGACTTACATACCCTTGGTGAAGGTATGAACTCACTCCTTCTCCCCGACCACCGATGGATGAAATAGTAGAATATTCTTAAAATCCAAAAATATTTACTGTGTAAAAGGTTGATAAGCCGTAAAAAAAGAAATCAATTAAAAAATCTGCAACAAGAGAAATAAGTGCTTTTGTTATATGATTAATGGTTTTATCCTGAAGAACGTAGGCGGTGAAATTTACTCTCAATAGAAAAAAAAAGAAAAAGTCGTATAAATACTTTGAAGTGGTTGACGTTTCCATCAGACTTTATGAAAGAGGATCATTGATAAATTAAAAATATTGAACCTATTTGCCCAACCGGTCATAGTCGTGATCGTAGAGATTAAAAACCCGTGCAACAGTTTAATGTTAACTTCATAAACTTGTATATATTGTGTATATAATACCTCATCTCAGAAATATAGACAGATACCCTTTTCCATGTTTATATAGGATTAGCTCCTAAAAATCCCTCTCTGTGCAACTATTTAACCCGTAGCAGGGGTGAGGAAGCTATAACTTTTACCAAAGGTATTTGTGCGAAAATGAATATAATGAATTCGACCGGAATTCGAACTCGGCTCGCCTCTTTCTTATTTCGATTCTCTAACTGTTGCACTATCTTCACCTCCCTTACATTGCTCATGCGAATTGCATTAATTAGATTACGACCACTTCATCTTAGAAACTGCGGCAAAGAGGTTTTTACCCGAGTAGGTCAGGTTGCTATAACAAACAGTTGATAATTCAATTTAGTTATTATGACATGTCAGTGACGAGATATTTTGTCAATGTATCAATGAAATAATAAAGAATAGGGAGAAATAGATTCATGCATTTCCCCAATTTCTTAATCTTGTAGATTCCATTGAAGGGCACGGAGTCAAATCTCCCAACATGCGAGGCGTTGTTGCTGTGTTTCTTTTAACATGTTCTTTTTTTTTTACAGAATGGTGTTGCTAGCCTTTATCCCAAATTTGTTCTTCTCCTAGAATGGCTGACAACCAATACCGAAGTGTCCAGTCTGATCTGCTATTTAACCCATAGCTGAAGGGAGGAAGCAGAAATAGATCTATAACTTTCCCAATGGTATTTGTGCGAAAATTAATGGAACAAACTCGACCGGAATTCGAACTTGTAGCATACCCACGGACGATAATAGTGATTTTCTAAGCACAAGATCGAAAGTAATGGGCACGCAGTGAGGATCGAACTCACTACTCAGTCGTAATTTGTCTAGCAAAACAATCTTTCTAGCCATTACACCACGTCGATGTGCCCATGACCCCAGTCACATGAATACAATAGTAAATACTGTATGTTGGTCTGCAGTTGGAGATTCATCATGGAATTCACTCAACTCACTTGTAGCAGTTGACTACTTCTTCTACGCACCGCTGGCTTTTCTTATATGTGTTGTTCTTGTCCTAAGTATTATCGTTCATTACCAACCTTCGTTTGATTATTCTATTCAGTAACCTTCCCTAGG
The DNA here is from genome assembly GCA_964036315.1 of Acanthosepion esculentum. NCBI lineage: Eukaryota > Metazoa > Mollusca > Cephalopoda > Sepiida > Sepiidae > Acanthosepion > Acanthosepion esculentum. The sequence continues at coordinate 44,005,796 of OZ038513.1, read as the reverse complement.
CTACAACAGAACTCGGCCCGCCGATTTTTTATTCCGAGCCTCTAACTGTTGCACCATCTGCATATCCTTTATATTTTAAATATTCCTGTCCTTAATTGAATAAACAGTGCAAGGAGAAAAACTTCCGACAAACTTCTACAGACGAGAAACAATCGACGTAATATACAGTGTGTCCCAAAATAATGTATACACTCTTTTAATCGTTATAACTTATTCAATTTATGTATTTTGACTTGTAAATAAGATTTATTCAAGAGAAAGAATACACATTTAAAGAATTTGAGAGTAAAATATACAAAAAACATAGAATATTAACTTTAATAAGAGAAAAGCTACTTGTGGCAATGGCAGAATGTTCATATAATGATAAGTTCACATCAAGTGCTCAAACTGGTTGCCATTCTGTTCAATACACTTTTCATATCTTGAAGAAATAGACCTAAAAACGTCCAGTATCATTTCTTCTTGTATTTGAGCACATTCTTCTTCAATTGCTACTCTCATTTCAGCAATTGTTTCAGGTTTCTTGCTGTAAACTTTGTCGTTTATAAACCCCCACAAAAAGAAATCCAAGGGTGTCAAATCTGGTGATCTAGGTTGGTATTCAATTTACACCTTCTGCCGATCCATCTGCTTTGCATATTTTCATCCAAATAAGTTCTCACATCACGGTAATGTATTATTAACTATTAATATTTAAAGAGTGTATACATTATTTTGGGACACCCTGTAAAAGATAACCATTTACTATTTTGAATAATTCGACCTGCACACCTTCAGACATTGAAGAATCAAACGAAATTACCAGAACAAAACGAGTTCAGATCTCTAAAAGTAATCATTGTCTGTCATCTCATTATAGCATAAAAGAAAACAGACGAATCGATAACAGATCAACTTAAGAAGTAACATCAGGTAGTTTTATCGAAGAGGGAAAATCGCTTTACGTACAACATTTCAGTCGTCGTCTAGAAATAAACAGATTCACTGATCTCCAAGTGAAATGGCCACAGTGCAGCAGCAGAGATTCTAGATAAAAAAATAAATAAATATTGTCACAGACTAGATCATCAATAAGTTGTTGGCTAATCGCTAAATCCAAAACATTTTGTGTATGTTTCAATGTTTTAGTATGACACAATTTGTTACTCCTAAACTAAAATGAAACTCACTGCGTAATCTTTCTTTTTTTTTTTAATCAAGTTCACCCCAGGTAAGGGAGTAAAGCCACCAAGACACAAGGGATTACTGAGTGTGAAAGAGTAAGAAAAACAGAAACTTTATTAAGCAGCGAGAACAATAGAAGACTAATCAGCAAGACAGTTAATAACGATTGACATTGCATTTAAATTTTTGAAGATCAAATTTATCTGGAAAGCATGGACTCGCAAAAGAGCAAAGTGCACGTGCCGTCGCTTCCCTCTATCATTTCTACAAATACTTTGACGGTATCTGCTCCGACGAGCTATTTTCGCTAGTTCTCAAACAGCATGAATTTAAACGTACCATTAGGTCGGCATCTTAGCCCCACCCTTTCACCGTCGAATCGGTAAAATATAGCCGTCTCTTCTACTCGAATAGTTTCACGTCTCGCACTAAACATCTGTGGAACTCCCTTCCTCTTACTTGCTTCACTGATAGCTATAATCTCCAGCTATTAAAATGCAATGTCAATTGACATCTCCAGATGCCTTGATCTAATTCCCCGTCCTTTTCTTCATCCTCTATCACGCCTCTTTACTCTTGCTCTCACTCTCTGTAACCCCTTGCGTGCTAGTGGCACTCCAGCCTTGCAAGGGGTGAAAATTTTTAAGAAAAAAAAAGAAACATTACGGTTATATCTAGCCATTTCAAGTGTGAATTGATGACACCTCGCCACCAATCTAGTACTACGCGTAAATTCATAAAGCCTAAGTACCATAGCGAAGAGTTCATCCGTACAGTTATCATGAAAGCATCTATAGAAAACGCACAGGGATGTTACAATACAATAGTCGGAAAGTGACGAAAGCCGAGATGCCAGGACAGGCGCAATATTTGTCAATATTTCCTCAAGGAGACATAGCACAGTGGATAAAGGCGTTAGTTAGATTCAGTGACAGTACCCAAAGAGTGTGAGTTACCCGGTTAAGGTAGTGCAGAACTTTCAGAGGAGAAATTAACAGGAGATAACTGATAACTGACATCCATTAAACATGGCACGTGGAACTAGAACAGTCGACTCCAGCGAGCGAAATAAAGGGTTCAGTTCGACATTCCAATCACCTAAAGAAGGCCGGAGCGTACAACGGCCAAAATATTGTAATAAATATGGGGACAAAGATGAGGACAATAGTCCCAATAATGTAAATAAGGGCCAATATTATTGCTAATTCTTTTTTGTATTGTCTCAAGAATCTATAAATATGGAGAAAGAGCAACTATTCAAAGCATCAGGGAAGAGTAGCTTTACAGATATATATAAGATAGATTCTGGAGAGAAAAAATTGTCTAACAAGACACAGTGAACCAACTATCTTAGCCGAGAATGTTAGCTCAAGAAGGCGCAACGAGTCACTCACCTAGAGGTTATTATCAGCCCTGATGATGTAAGGCAGAAAGAGGTCTATCAGATGATTGATAGATAGAAGTCTTGTTTTGGAGGCATTAGAGTTAACATGCCAGACCTTGTCCCAGTTGACAACGGACTGGATGTCATTTTTAGATCAACTGCTAATTTAGCCTTATCGAACTGATCAGACTTAATATCAAGACAGGTGCAAATGACTGTGTCAGCATCGATACTAAGTTGAGAACTGGTGTCATCAAAAATGTCACTGTTAAAATTTAAGAACAAAATTCGATCCAAGGATAAAGCCCTGGTGGGGACACCTCCATTAGTACAAAATGTACTCTTCAATCTCTGCGAAAATGCTTCCAGTGTAACCAAATCTCTGCTGGCACCTAAAACAATAAACGGCATATTGGAGAAAGGAACAGATTCGCAATTTGACATTTTCCGTTGCCTCGGAATTATGGATAATCTAACGGATATCTCTATCTATAAAAGGCAGGATGTGTTTGTGTAACGAATGCATGGCCACAATTTTCGACGGATTTGCACCAAAATTTACATGCACATGCTCCAAGTTAGCGGGAAGGCCAAGACCGACTTTGCATTTCCCAACTCCCATCGATAGTGGAAATAATCGATTTTTTCATGCTTCTATGGTAGTTTTCATGTAGTTTGCGGCCATTTTCTACTGGCCAGGGTGATAGCCTATACCGGGCTGCCACGAATAGGCAGGAATATTCTACTGGCCAACAGCTGACTGACACGAATGTTAACTAGCATTCTAGCATGCAAAGTAAATCGATAGCTGCATTCGTCACAAGTGGGAAAAATTTTAATCTGCATGGCACTTTACTCCAATTGCTTGCTTAAACTCAACGTTGATTCTGATTCCGCAGAACTGGGTTTGGTGTGAAAAAGTATTTGTTGTTAACATTCTTTTTTCATTCATCCAGTTACGAGTCCTTTTTTAAAGCTGATCGTTTTGTGTTCATTTTGTTTAGTTCTTTTTTCGTAACAGATTTAATGTTTAGTATAGAGCTTAGAAAAAAATTGCAGTGTGAGATAGGCAAGAAGTAAGACATGTAGCAACATCAGCACGGCAAAGGGCACTCGTTTAAAGGCAAGGAAGGGCAAAAATATTTAAGTCAAGTAATAGCGATTGCTGTATGATTATTTAATCAAGCACGGGCAACACCGGGCCATGCTGCTGGTATATATATATATATATATATATATATATATATATATATATATATATATATATATATAATCACCATACAGACTCCGAACGAAAATAATATGGGGATAAAAGTTGATCGAAAAGATGTTGCCGAAGAGAATTTTGACAACCAATTTTATTCACGTTTTCTTTTTTCTTTTTCTTTTTCCTTTTCGTTTTTTTTTTTATTACAATGGAAATTCTTATTCATTCTAGCCCATAAAGATGATTACAAATGCTCTCGAAATGACTATTTGATGTAATGGAATAACCAGTCATCCCCATGAATGATCACACTATAGGTAGCAAGTACCTATAAAGTCAATCGTCTACGAGAGACTCGGGGGGAAGGAGTGATAGAGACGACGCAAGCACGTCCGAGTTTACAATTATTAGCACTCACTACTAGATTGATCTGTGTGTATAACTACCGTATTTCACATTGTACTTGTTGTGTACAATAAACCTTTCTTTTAGTATCCACTTGGTGTTATGTGTTTATTCCCTTTGCACGGAATATAACACTATTCATTCTAAAAGAAAAATTCTCATTCTTTAGGATATTAACAAATACTAATTTATAATAATTCTTACCAAGACAGTAGAAATGTTTGTTAATCCTCTGACAATACCATATATTATTTAGGCTATTCGTGTATGCAATCGTTAAGCTTTCTCCGCGTAGAATCAGAACTGGGATCAAAGTGTAGTCTTTGACCTCGTGCGGACAAACTATATTTTATCTCTCAATAGTGTTATGTCTTCGGACTCAGCGCAACTCACTTGCATCTTTATCTTTGTCCAGAGAGTAACTCAGTTGTGTTTATGCCTTCGGGAAGAGAGAAACTCAGTTGCGTCTTTTTCTTTGCTCAGACCGCAACTCAGCAGTGTTTCTGCCTTCGGGAGGAGAGCAACTCAGTTGCGTCTTTGTCTTTGCTCAGACCGAAACTCAGCAGTGTTTCTGCCTTCGGGAAGAGAGCAACTCAGTTGCGTCTTTGTCTTTGCTCGGACCGCAACTCAGCAGTGTTTCTGCCTTCGGGAGGAGAGCAACTCAGTTGCGTCTTTGTCTTTGCTCAGACCGAAACTCAGCAGTGTTTCTGCCTTCGGGAGGAGAGCAACTCACTTGCGTCTTTGTCTTTGCTCAGACCGAAACTCAGCAGTGTTTCGGCCTTCGGGAAGAGAGCAACTCAGTTGCGTCTTTGTCTTTGCTCGGACCGCAACTCAGCAGTGTTTATACCTTCGGGAAGAGAGCAATTCCCTTGTGTCTTTGTCTTCACTCAGAGCGCAACTCTGCTGTGTTTCTGCCTTCGGGAAGAGAGTAATTCACTTGCGTCTTTGTCTTCACTTAGAGCGCAACTCTGCTGTGTTTCTGCCTTCGGGAAGAGAGCAATTCACTTGCGTCTTTTTCTTCACTCAGAGCGCAACCCTGCTGTGTTTATACCTTCGGGAACAGAGCAATTCACTTGCGTCTTTGTCTTCCGTCAGAGCGCAACTCTGCTGTGTTTCTGCCTTCGGGAAGAGAGCAATTCACTTGCGTCTTTGTCTTTCCTCAGAGCGCAACTCTGCTGTGTTTATACCTTCGGGAAGAGAGCAATTGACATGCGTCTTTGTCTTCACTCAGAGCGCAACTCTGCTGTGTTTATACCTTCGGGAAGAGAGCAATTCACTTGCGTCTTTGTCTTCACTCAGAGCGCAACTCTGCTGTGTTTCTGCCATCGGGAAGAGAGCAATTCACTTGCGTCTTTGTCTTCACTCAGAGCGCAACTCTGCTGTGTTTCTGCCATCGGGAAGAGAGCAGTTCACTTGCGTCTTTGTCTTCACTCAGAGCGCAACTCTGCTGTGTTTCTGCCATCGGGAAGAGAGCAATTCACTTGCGTCTTTGTCTTCACTCAGAGCGCAACTCTGCTGTGTTTCTGCCATCGGGAAGATAGCAATTCACTTGCGTCTTTGTCTTCACTCAGAGCGCAACTCTGCTGTGTTTCTGCCTTTGGGAAGAGAGCAATTCACTTGCGTCTTTGTCTTCACTCAGAGTGCAACTCTGCTGTGTTTCTGCCATCGGGAAGAGAGCAATTCACTTGCGTCTTTGTCTTCACTCAGAGCGCAACTCTGCTGTGTTTCTGCCATCGGGAAGAGAGCAATTCCCTTGCGTCTTTGTCTTCACTCAGAGCGCAACTCTGCTGTGTTTCTGCCTTCGGGAAGAGAGCAATTCACTTGCGTCTTTGTCTTCACTCAGAGCGCAACTCTGCTGTGTTTCTGCCATCGGGAAGAGAGCAATTCACTTGCGTCTTTGTCTTCACTCAGAGCGCAACTCTGCTGTGTTTCTGCCATCGGGAAGAGAGCAATTCACTTGCGTCTTTGTCTTCACTCAGAGCGCAACTCTGCTGTGTTTCTGCTTTCGGGAAGAGAGCAATTCACTTGCGTCTTTGTCTTCACTCAGAGCGCAACTCTCCTGTGTTTCTGCCATCGGGAAGAGAGCAATTCACTTGCGTCTTTGTCTTCACTCAGAGCGCAACTCTGCTGTGTTTCTGCCATCGGGCCGAGTACAATTAAGTTGCGTCTTTGTATTCGCCCAGAGCGCAATTCAGTTTTATCTCTGTCATCGGGGAGAACGCAACTAAAGATATTTAGAGCTACCCAATAACGCTTACCGGCCATCATGCTGCTATCACATCCTGGCAGTATGAATAAATCAACTGAAATAAAGATGAGAGAAATACTAGGCGAAAATTAGAAATAACTGACAATATTTTATCTAGTAAAATTCAAAATAAAAATACAACTAAAAACGTCCGATTCTTTATTTCCAATCTGTGACATTTAATGATAACCATAAAAACGGATTGCAATAAAAAGTAACTGAAATTAATATGAATGAAATAGTCGTAAAAAACGAATAAGAAAACTTTTTTTCACAATGTCTGCTTCACTGTAATAATGAATTAAAAGCCAATGTTTCCTGATAAAATAATTTATTTTCATTAAATGTAAATAACTATTACATATTTTTCGTCCTGGCTTGCTTAAATAAAGGAGCTGGCAAATATTTTCATTAAATTATTCATTCAATTTCGCAAGACTCTTCCTGATTATCGTGTCAGATCAATAAAGGATTCTATCGATCATAATATTGACTGGCTTTAAATATTTAATCCGAACATTAAGATTAATCTTGACGTCGGTCTCATGATTGCAAACAATGAATTATCCGCGCAAATTGTTACAGTCAATCAATTTCTGTTGGTGGTCGCTGCCAGTCAATCAATACGCCCTTAAAACATTTCCACACTTCTTCTGCATTTTAAATTTGCTATGTCCAAATAATGAAGGCGCATTTTATTGAGATATATCATTGATCATTTAGACATAATTAACCGGGACTGTGTACAGATCCTAATTTGATCAAAATTGAAAGATGAAAAAGAAAGCAAAAGGGCTCTAATTGTTGCACCCAATGGAATTATTTCAGCGAAATAAGAACGACCTTCATTTTATGGGGAGGGGAAAAATAGGAAATATTGCATTACGCATTACGTTATGGAAATATTTTTGGACAAAAGAATTGTATTCTTTTTTCCCGCAATTTATTATATATAATCTTTTCATGTCTTTTCAATTCCTTTTTCTTCCTTCCGCCAAGGTAGATTTAAAGACTTTATTACAAAAAGCAATTTTTATAACTCGTAATCATAAAAGTGTAAAATTTCTCTTATAGATCTCTTTCCCACAATTCGTCTCTATCTATCGCATTTTATTCGCATCAATCGCACCCTGTTCATATCTAGCTATATATATATATATATATATATATATATATATATATATATATATATATATATATATATATATATATAATAATTTATCGCAGACAGTTCATCTATCTCTATCTCTCTCCCTCCCCTTCTATCTCTATCTCTCTCTCTATATATATATATAAATATATATATATATTTCAGCATATTCATATCTATATATTAATTTATCGCAGATGGTTCACATCTATTTATCTATCAGTCTGCCTAAGAATAATAATATAATTTCTTATCTATCTATCTATCTATCTATCTATCTATCTATCTATCTATCTACCTCATTCTGTTCATATCTATCTATCTACCTCATTCTGTTCACATCTATCTATCTATCTATGTCTGTTCATATCTATCTATCTATATATCTATCTATCTAAGAATATTTATATCTATCGGACATATTATAGTCAGTTCTTATCATATATAAGAAAAAGAAGTTGCGAATGCAACTTGAGTCTTTAACAATATTTATTTTGAAGAAGTTTACCGGTCTCACAGTTCTATTATTTTTAAAAGTTAAATTGAGATGAAGTGACTTGGGCGATGCCATGCTCAGTTTCGCATCTGAACACAGACACACACGGACACACATTCACACACATATATATATATATATATATATATATATATATATATATATATATATATATATATATATATAATCTTTATGTGTTATGATATCATCTATTTTAAGATACCAAAACAAAAAGTTTAATAATCGTCGCTACAGATTTACAATATTTGTATTGTTGAAACATAATTGTAAGTAGGTAGCAATTTTTAACGTTTTCGTTTTAATATCCTAAAATAAATATTATTTAGCTCTTCCCTGTATATATATATATATATATATGTGTGTGTGTGTGTGTGTGTGTGCGCGCGCGCGTGTATATATGTATTCGGGCTTATGGTTCATGCTCATTAGCCAAAATACTTTTCAACGATGTAGTTAAATGTAACCTAAAGACTCTTGGCGTTAATGTTGAAGACTGGGAAACTGTTGCTGAAGATATATCTGGCTGGAGAAAATTGATCTCGGAGTCCTGCAAGAATTTTGAGCGGAAGAGAATTAAGCATTCCAACAAACAGCGCGCCATTAGGAAAGGGGAATAGAATCTGGTCCAGTAAAATTGCAGTCTGTTTTAGCCAGTTCCGTGAGATGCCACAAAAGAGGTCAGTTGCAAATTCCTGTGAATGCAGCCCTATTTGTAGAAAAAAACAGAGGGAAGCCACATCACGTCTGTGAGAAAGTGACTGAAGTGTTTGTCCGAGGGTAGGTCGTGAGGGTTAAGATACATAACCAGTTCAGCATTGATTAAAGCCTCGAATACTGTTGCGACTACTATTGCGACCAAGTATATGGTTAAGGAATAACTAAACAAGAGGTTGCCGATAAATAGTGTATTGAACAGTAAATACAAAAGAAAAAAGTGTGTGTCGGTTGACCAGCGTTCAGTCTATGACACTGTTAATATTTAACAGCCCCCTCCCCCAACGAGGGATGTATGTGGCAGAAAGCGTGGGTTCTCCGAGCCCGTAGGGTCGGCCAAAAGTATTCCATTTGAACCCGTATAAACGGGTTCAGGGCCTGTCTACCTCCCCGGACGAAACTTTGCCCTTCGGCAAATCCTCGTCCTGCCAAGGCAGAAAGTTTGACAGATGAACAGTTAGGCACTGTTCACCCCTGAGGCCTACTTTTCCTACTACACTATAGTAAGTAGAAGAGTCCACAATAGCCTCATTAGAGGGAAGACACCTCAACAAATAATCTGCCGAAAAGTGGTAGGGGATGAATAGGGCGATCGTTAGAGGAGGGATAATGATCTCCAAAGTTATTAAAAATAGGGACTACAGAGGAGACATTCCAACAAACTAGGAAGCAGCGAGGCAATAATTGAGGAGTTTGGAGAGAACTGGGTAAAAAGTTGATAAAAAACAGACAATCAATAATATTTTATTTTATAGTAATATCTAACGTCAATATCTGGATTATGTCATTATTTTCTCTTCAAGTTACATATGCTATGCATTTTATTTGTTGTTGCTGTTGATAGTTCTCAAGTGATGTCGTATCTGGCATTTGATACAGTTCTTTTTTTGAGATTCTGTAGAGCCACAATGTTCAAAGAGGGGTGGTCTTTGCCAAGACCAACAGGTTTCAGAGCGTTCAAAAGGGATGAAACCCCTTATTAAAAAAAAAACAAGAGACCATGCCTTAATGATATTAATTATGAACAGGTCCACAATGTAGTGACTGTATTTGGAAAGTAAGAATATATCGACATTCAGCAACTTTTATACAATTCCATACGCCATTTATTATAGTAGTATATAAAAAATTAAAGTGACTGTTTAGTTGAAACCGCTTGGAAGCAACAAACGTTTGGAAAAATTTTACATTTATTAAGTTAAGAGAAGAAGACGCTTTTACCCTTACAAGATAAATTTAATAGAAAGCTAAATACAATTCACTTTTCAATCTTCTTGAAAGAAACACCCCCATACACACACATACATACACATATGTTATATATATATATATATATATATATATATATATATATATATATATATATATATATATATATATATATATTAGTTAATATACATAATATCCTACGTCGAAAGTACGATCGGAGTTTCATGCAAACACGCAATCTTCAAGTGCAAAATACTAAACGTTAACCTGTATGAAATTCGCGTTCTCGTGGTGTTGATTTAAAATTCCTACCGTATTTAAAATCATACCAATCTATCTATCTATCTATCTATCTATCTATCTATCTATCTATCTATCTCTCTCTCTCTATATATATATATGTAAATAATTGTTTATTTGGGCCGTAATCTCTGTTTTATACAAGTTTCATTAAAAACAACTGATAAGGTACTGCGATTAACCTTTTTAGTCAATTTTTTCTTCTGTTCGTATAATGTTTTTCTTTTCGGGACATAAATTATGTAAAAACTGGCCAAATGTACTGCATATCCGAGCGCATTCGTCTGTTCATTTAACCATTATCAAGGATAAACTGCGTGTATAGATTTTTATGTATGCAGAATTAAAATAATGCTTTATTTTCCAAAAATGGTCAGCACATTGTGGCCGTGTTCATAGTTTATTTTATTGAGTGTTAGCTTTTCTTTTTTTATTATTAGTCCTTCCATTAATTTTAGTCATGTTTACCTGTGGATGAAGCTTTTAATCTTGTGTGGCAGATGGAGTTTGCTAGGTTTCCGTGTATGATTAAATGAATCCTAATTGACCTATGGCCAGAGAGGTGTAAAGTGAATCTTCTTGATAGGCATGTAGTGGTATGTCCAATATAATTATTCATGAGTTTGGTTTAATCAAGTACGCAGTTCCTTAAGAGGCTTGTGAATTCTTAAATAATATTGGTTCCCTGTAATTTACATCTTGTAGATGTGTTGTTATTGTTGATAATAAGGTTAGCTGTTTTAATTTGTTTATAGTAGATAATTTATTTTTCTTGTTCTGGTAGACCAGGGTTCTTATAATGTTTCTAAATATATATATATATATATATATATATATATATAAATGTGTGTGTGTGTGTGTGTGTGTGTGTGTGTGTGTGTGTGTGTGTGTGTGTGTGTGTGTGTGTGTGTATTTAGGCAGCAAATTCTCTTTTATACAAGTTTCATTAAAGACAACTTACAAGGTACTGGAGTTAAGCATTTTATTTAATTGTTCTTGTGTTCATATAAGTGTTTTCTTTACTGAGCATAGAAATTGTAAAACTTGTCCAAATATTCTACATATCCAAGTGCATTCTGCTTTTCCTTTAACCATTATCGAGGATGATTTTTATTTTTAATTGAATATATGGATATTTTTATGTATGTATCTAGAGCTAAAGAGGTTTCATTTTTCAAACACTGTCAGTCCATTGTGGCCATGTTCATAGTTAATATTATTGAGTGTTGGATTTTACTTTTTATTATTAGTACTTCCATTATTTCTAGTCTTTTTTTGGTTATGGATGAGGCTGTCATCCTTGTATTTTCTATATGTATGTCGCGGAAGGAGTTTGGTAGGTTTCCATGTGTGTTTGAGTGGATCCTTAATTGAGCTCTGGTCAGAGAGGTGTAAAGTGAATCTTCTTGATAGGCATGTAGTGGTATGTCCAATATAATTATTCATGAGTTTGGTTTAATCAAGAACGCAGTTCGTTAAGAGGCTTGTGAATTCATATATAATATTGGTTCTCTGTAATTTGTATCTTGTAGGTGTGTTGTTATTGTTGATAATAAGGTTAGCTGTTTTAATTTTTTTATAGTAGATAATTTATTTTTCTTGTTCTGGTAGACCAGGGTTCTTATAATGTTTCTAAGTATATATATATATATATATATATATATATATATATATATATATATATATATATAAGAAAAATATGGAAAAGAGAAAACAAAATCCGAATATGCAAGTTTACTGCTTTAATGTTGTTTTACAGTCAACGTCAGACGTTTCGGTCTAGTAGACCATCTTCAGGACATGGTTATTAGAAACATATTTAGGATTAGACGATATTTAAGTCAACATGAAAAGACGATAGGTGTCTATCGTCTTTTCCATATTTTAAGTCAAAATTAAAAGACGATAGGTGTCTATCGTCTTTTCATGTTGGCTTAAATATCGTCTAATCCTAAGTATGTTTCTAATAACCATGTCCTGAAGATAGTCTACTAGACCGAAACGTCTGACGTCGACAGTAAAACAACATTAAAACAGTAAACTTGCATATTCGGATTTTGTTTTGTCTTTTCCATATTTTTCATCATACCGTCGGATCTACATCCACATATTTGCTTACATATATATATATATATATATATATATATATATATATATATATATATATATATATATATATATATATATATGAAGAAATATAGTCTTAAAGTGTGCTATATTTATGGTATAAAGTGCTCAATATCAGAGATAGAGGGTGTATAAATATAAAAGTGGACATGGAAGTCAGCACTTAGAGGCGACAGTCTGTTTCATGCTAGTGCAATCGTCAGGCAACTCTGTCTGAGTTGCCTGACGATTGCACTAGCATGAAACAGACTGTCGCCTGTAAGTGCTGACTTCCATGTCCACTTTTATATTTATATATATATATATATATATATATATATATATATATATATATATATATATATATATATATATATTTGTATGTGTGTATGTGTGTCTGTGTTTCTGTGTGTTTGCGAGCGTGAGAGAAGCCATCATGTTTTTCGAATTTTTGTGGTAAATATGTTTTTGGAAATATTAAAAATAAGTCTATATTTTTGTTGCCATCGTGATGGACCATAGGGAAAGGCTATCGCTGATTTTCTTTCTACGCGGCTAAAATAAGAGCACGAACGCTGTGAATAGATAGTGTCACGACAATCGCCTAAAGGGATTGGCAGTTGAAAATAACCCCCTTTTCTGGACCTACACTTTGATTTAATGGCGTTGAAACAGAGGTCACGATTTAGATTCCAAAGAAGCTGACATTTCTATGTAATAGATAGATAGATAGATAGATAGATAGATAATGACCAAACTGAGTTATATATAAAACGGACCTAAAAATTGTGTCTCTCTCTCTCTCTCTCTCTCTCTCTCTCTCTCTCTCTCTCTCTCTCTGTATATATATATATATATATATATATATATATATATATATATATATATATATATATATATATAAATATATATATATATATATACAATCTAAAATGCTCAAACACTAATATTCCATGGTTATAATTTATTACATTGGAATCGTAATCACGATCCAAATCATCCGACTTATAAATTTTCTCTCTCTCTCTCTCTCTCTCTCTCTATATATATATATATATATATATATATAGAGAGAGAGAGAGAGAGAGAGAGAGGGAGAGAGAGTATTTGTAAATCGGATGAATTGGATCGTGATTACGATACCAATGTAATAAATTATAACCATGGTATATTAGTGTCTGAGCCTTTGATTATATATATATATATATATATATATATATATATATATATATATAAAGGGTGCGATGGATAAATTGCCGTCTAAATTATGCCAACATGAAAATAACACTGGCAACAGTTGTATTTACCAAGATTACACAAAAATAACTTGAAATAGTAAAGAGTAAATTTATTCAATAAAATCGCCATTGGCTTCAACTACAGCCTGCAGACGGCTACGGAATTTCCTGCAACTCGTCTGGACGGTCACCTTGTTTAAGTGAATGCTGTCATAATCCTTGCCTTCAGTTCATCTTTGGTGATACAAGGAGTTTTGTTAATCTCTCGCACAACTGTGCCCCACACATAATGAAGGGGGTTGCAGTCTGGGCAGATAGGTTGCCAAATGTATCTGACGATGTGATCGCAGAACATGTCTAACAGCCATATACTGGGTTCCTCTGTTTGTGTGATATGGTGCAGAATCATGCTGATAAACATGATGACTTCCAACAGCAACCTTCTTCACCCAGGGCAGCACTACCTTCTCAAAGCACTTGATGTAGGCCTCCATGTTGAGTCTGAGGCCCTCACCAACAATTTCGAGATTTTTTTTAACAGAACGATAGAGTATTTTTTTCGATTTGCCGTACCTTCGTAATCACCATTATACTCATCCTACTCTTTTCGAATACTCTGCACTGTCCTCAGATTTACACTCCAAAACTGAAATATTCGTATCGGAGCTTCCGCCGCGAATGCCAAGCAGTAAAACATGCGTTTCCAAATTTCAATTTTGCTATATCGCAGCGAATGCTGGGCAGTCTCTTTAGAGATGAAGAGAAAACTGGACGTAACGTAAATGTAGTTCTACGGAAGGATGATGAGGATGCCATGAATGGAACGCATACGTGTCACAATGAGACAAAGAATCGAAAATAAACAAATGCAAAATAAGACAAAATGCTGTAAGTTAATCTTCGCTTAATTTATTTAGGTTAACCTAAAACTGGTAGTCACAAAAAGGAAATCAGCTCTCGGGCGATTTTGATAAACATAAACAGGAGAACAACATTTAAAATAATACATATGAGACTGAATTAAAATACATGAGCATTTATGATGTTGGTCGAATGAAAGTAATACCAAAAGGGAGAGATGAATGTCGAAAACAACGAATAACATATCTACCGGAGAATAATAGTCTTCTTTCTAGGATTCGTAGACGCGATCTCGCTGCAGCGTGTTTGTTCATCGAATGGCTTTTCATGGCATATATTTTGGGAGGGGAAAGTTTTCTACAAGTATGTATGTATATGTGTGTGTGTGTGTGTGTGTGTGTGTGTGTGTGTGTGTGTGTGTGGCGACGTATACACGTCGAGGAGGGCAAGGAGAAAAGAGAAGGGTTGAGGTCAACCTAGGCTGAAACATGATGAATAGTACTGGTATTTACCAACTTTCCCACAAAGCAGGGTGTGACACAAGGCCGATTTTTATGTGGTGCTCAATTTCTTATTGTCTGCTGACCTGAGATGGAACAATTACATTGAGTCAATAGCTTCGTCCACCGCAAGAAAAGTTGGCACCCTGTGCCGCGTCAGGAATTTTTTCTCGCCGGAGTCGATCCTTCAAATCTACAAATCAACCATTCGCCCTTACATGGAGTATTGCTGCCAAATATAGTCTGGAGCCCCTTCTGTTTGTCTCAAGGTCCTTGATAAAATCCAAAGACAGATTTGCAATGTAATTGGCCTTGATCTGGCATCTCTTCTGCAGACGCTCTCTCACAGACGTGCCGTCGCCTCTCTCTGTCTTTTTTTACAAATACTTTCACGGTAATCACTCCGCTTTCGCTGCTTTCGCTGGTTCCCAGGCTTCATGAATTTAAGCGTTCAACTAGACTGGCGTCTCGCTCTCACGCTTTCACTGTCGAAACTGTTAAATGTAGCCGTCTCTTCTACTCCAATAGCTTCATGGCTCGCACTTCTAGCCTGTGGAACTCCCTCTCCATTTCTTGTTTCCCTGATAGCTACAATCTCCAACTATTCAAATGTAATGTCAATCGACGTCTTCAGATACCCTGATCTATCCCCTATCCTTCTCTTCATCCTTTTCTTAATCTTAATCACTCCTCTTTGCTCTCGTCCCAACTCTCTGTAACCCCTCGCCTGCTAGTGGCTTCCTGCCTTGCTTGCGGTGAAACGCTTAAAGATACACGGGGTCGGGTTTGTCTGACTCTTCAAATGAAACTCTGCCCGTAGGCATAGCCTCGTCTGGGTTCCTCTCTGCAGAGAGATTTCGACGGACTGCGACGGACTGCGACGGACTTCTTGGTGAATTCATGGTGAATAGTGCTAACAGCAAGGAGTTATTTTTAGGAGAACATAATGATTATGATTTTAACAGATGTTCTATCACCAAAATGACCGGGTCTACTTTGTTTCGACATTCCATAGAGACAAGTTTGCACCACAAAGATGTGTGTTCGGGTTAATTAGGGTAAAAAGGGCAACCATTTTATAACAAACGAATGAGTCTTAAGGAAAATGGGAACATAATCAGATAGAGACAGCTGAAATTTCTTGAACACATAATGAGGAAGAAAGGCTTGGAGAATTTAACACTCATCAGACAGACATATCGAAGTAGTGGGCCCCCTACCTGACATACTTTTGTAAATGGATGGCGAAATGTGGGTGGGAGGGATGTCAAAGGAACACATTTTGCTTACAGCTACAAGCTTGAGCAGAGCCAGGTCGCCCACGTCCTGAAGGGACACGGAACATATAAGAAGAAGGAGGTAGGCTAGAAAATTGTCTCCCTCTGTTTTCTCTGCGTTTCTTGCATGTCTCGCGGATTTGTGCATATTTACCGCATTCCCTCATTGTTGTTAGGCCCCCGTGATCAAAAGGCTTCCAGTTTGACCCTGGAACTAATGATCCTGTTTCAAATCCCCCAAATCGACGATGCAAGTATCATATAAAACTGTTGATGCCGTTGAACAAAGCGCCCGCCATAAAAGAGTTGATTATTAACGGGGATGAAAAACTTCTATTTCCACCGGAAAGCAATAAATTCTTCGTCGGCTCAAATGGCAAAAAAAAAAAAACTGATGTCTCCCTCCCCCTTTTAGGTTTCTCTTATTGAACTGGCAATGTCTAAATAAACATTGATTCGCACACTCATAAATCTGTCTCATTCAGTTCCCATCTATCTTATCCTGTTGGTATTTATCGATGAGTAAATTCGGATGATAATACGACCCAGTGGCGAATATGAATGTCAGTTGTGTGATAATTAGGTAAAACTTCCATCGAGATATGTTTCGCCGATTATCTGGCGTCATCAAAAAGGAATTTTATTTTACAACAACCAAATCTACATTGGCGCGACAAAACGTAATGTATGTTATATGCGTTCTTTTCTCTTTTTTTTATCGTTTCACCACAAGCAAGGCGATAACGCCACTAGAACGGAGGGGTTTACTCCGAATGAAAGAGAATGAGAAAACTTTAGTGGGGGTGTTTGAGGAAAGGACAAAAAAGGAACAAGGTTCAAGAAGACAGAAGATGGCGATTGACGTTTCATTTAAGATTTTTCAGATTGTAGTTATCAGGGAAGAAGAAATCGAAAAGGATTTTCACTGGTGAGAAATACTGGAAAGAAAAACTGTTAAGAGTAGAAGTAGTTGTATCTAGCTAGTTCCACAGTAAAAAGGTGGGGCCTACTTCATTTATATCGTTAGAGAAATTCGATTTTAACTAAGTTTTTATTATTAATCTTTATTTTATTTCCTTTGATTTCTGATGAGCACTCATTTCTTACCGGGTCCCGCCCAGGGACCTAAGGTTAGAAATGGCATCATGACATTTTTCCACTGGAAAAAAAAATTAAATAGACAAAGCCCTTCGTAAGGTGTGGGCTGTTCTCGTGAGAACAATTTGTTTGTATTTCTTTAAGGCATTGGCTTCCAGGGATCCCTTCAATTAATTTACTGGAATCTTTTCCAACCAATCCGAGGGCTCTGACTATAACTGGAATTGTTAATGTCCTCATGTGCCACATTTTTGAGATTTCGATTTCAAGGTCCTTGTATTTTGATAGCTTTTTGAAGATCTTCAAAGATACATTGCAGTCTGCAGGTACTGCTATATCAATAATAAGGCACCTTTTTTATGTGCGATCTCTAATAACAATGTCTGGGCGGTTATTATTATTATTATTATTATTATTATTGTTGTTGTTGTTGTTGTTGTTGTTCGTGTGTTATGTTTCCTGCTTTGTATCCTGTAGAGTCGCGTCCAAGCTATAGTCCTGAGGCCCTATAGGAGAATTGTCATTTAATTGATAGCACTTTTCTTAGTATATGGAATGTGCCTAGTAGGGCGATCTTCTGTGCAACTTATATGTTGATGTTACCTGGGACTCTGTTAATAAAATTGTCCATTCCTTTTCTCGCGAGGCCTAGAGCTCCAATTACTATTGGTACAATCTCAGTCTCCATTCCCCACATCCTGTTAATCTCGATCTCCAGGTCCTTGTATTTGGACAATTTCTCGATAATTTTTATGGAAATGTTTCTCTCAGATGGTACTGCTATGTCAATAAGCATACACTTCCTGAATGTCTTGTCTTTTATGATAATATCAGGTCTGTTGGCTTTTATTTCCCTGTCAGTTTGAATTGGCATCTCCCAGAGGATAGTTACATCGTTATTTTGGATAACTGTGTCTGGTTGGTGATCATACCATCTCTCAGTGGTTTCGATTTGGGGCTTCTTACATATCTTCCAGTGCAAATATGTCGCGATCTTGTTATGTGTCTGGGTATAAACATTTTGCCAGTTCCGGATATCCTGAGATAATATAGTCGAGAGTTTCATCATATTTTCCGCAGATCCTGCATTTCGGGTTAATTCCATCCTTGATTATGTGACTGATAGGATCTGGTTGCGAGGCTACGATCCTGAGCTGCGGCTGCTATTATTATTATTATTATTATTATTATTATTATTATTATTATTATTATTATTATTATTATTATTATTGTACTAATGTTCACACAATACAGGCCCAAAGAGCTACTCAAGGTAGAGTGTTACTGTGTGGTGCTGTATGAGCGTAAGAAGAGGCAAGGAGTCATGTTCATGGAATTATGCAGGGAAGATCAGGAAAAAAAGACAATAGAAAAAACAAAATGTGATTAGTAACTAGAAGAATTTATAAACGCTGTTGTATATTCATTTGGCCAACTGAAAAAATACGTCAATTACTTTTTATGTTTGAAGAGACTATTTTCACACGTAGAAATATTGTTTGTATTGTGGTGACGAATTCAGCCGTTTTGTTTTGATTTCTTGATATATTTGTTGTATACGATGGCTTAGGAGAGAAGTGATTGTGTTAGGAAAGGGGATATTGGAAGAAAAAAAAAACCTGGGCGTAGATTAATATTTGGATAATATTCAATGGCGGCACTATCGAGGATTTTCCTTCTGACTGAATTATTTTCTTATTTTATGACTGTGGCATTTATAAAATCAAAATTATGGTTGAAGTTATTTCTATGTATGACAAGTGCATTTGTTAAATTGTTATTTATGAGGTCTAATAAAAAGTAATTGACGTAATTTTTTAGTTGACCAAATACAATATCGTCTCTAAATTCTTATAGTTACTAGCGACATTTTGTTTCTTGTTTATAGATATTTTGTTTCAATAAATTCCTTTCCATATTTTGCCTTGAAAAAGTCCACATTGGAAATGCGCCGGCAGTAAATACACAGTTTCTTATTGTCGTTTTTCCTTTATACATATACATATATACACATGTATACATATATATATTATAAATTAACTGAGTTAAAAATATGGTTTCATCGCTACACAAGAATTACCATGTTTCAAAAACAGAAAACAAAAACTTCAAATTCAAGCTTGAAGATGAGACAGAACTAATGATTTTAATATAATAAAATTGAATTTGATGTTTTTGTTTTCTGTTTTTGAAACATGTTAATTTCTGTGTAGCGATGAAACCATATTTTTAAATCAGTTAATTTATAATATTTATGCTCTGTAAATTTACATATATCTTACTGTTCTTTCTTTTTTTTAAACATATATATATATATATATATATATATATATATATATATATATATATAAAGAGACAAAAGGAAAAATATACTTAGCCGACGCGTTTCGTCTTCTGATAGACTTTATCAAGGCAAATGTAGGATTTATTACGCTGCACGTGTTTATATATGTAATAACTCCTACTTTGCATTGATAAATTCACACGGAGGACGAAACGCCTCGGTTAAGTACAGTTTTTCCACTTGTCGCTTTTTATTCATTTTGTCGCTTCTACAAATACATTCCATCTGTGTATACATACACACACACATATATATATATATATATATATATATATATATATGTATGTATGTATATATATATATATATGTATATACACTCACATAGTAAGAATAAACGCTAAAGCTTAAAATAAGGTAAAAGCTAAAATATAAAATAAACTGAGGGTTCAATGCCAAAGACGACAATCTTAATATAACACAATAATAATAATACCAAAATCAAAATACATATATATATATATATATATATATATATATAGAGAGAGAGAGAGAGAGAGAGAGAGAGAGAGAGAGATATGAATAAAAAGAGACAAGAGGAAAAACTATACTTAACCGACGCGTTTCGTCTTCTGTGGAACTTTATCAAGGCAAATGTAGGATTACGCTGCACGTGTTTATTTGCAGAGGCGAGGATGTAATTGGTTTATCAAGGCTTATAAATTTGAGAACGTTGATGAATCTTCATCAGTTTGTTGAAACCATTTATGAACGTTCTCAAATTTATAACCTTTGATAAACTAATGACATCCTCACAACTATATATAAACACGTGCAGCATAATAAATCCTACTTTGGCTTGATAAAGTCCTTCAGAGGACGAAAAGCTTCGGCTAAGTATAGTTTCTCCCCGTGTCTCTTCTTATTCATTTTGGCTCTTCTGCAGATACTCCCTAATATTTAAATATACGCACATATATATATATACGCATATATATATATATATAGACATTTCATTAAAAACTACTGACAAGGTGCTTTTATTTAGTTTATTTTTTATATAATTTCCGTGCGATCTAATAATGTTTTTCTTTTCAGATGATAAATTATATAAAAACTTGACCGTGTTTTGAAACAAAAAAAATGAAACATTTTATAAAACATACATATAACAAACTATTTCTCATTCTAACTGTTGAAATATAATCCTTGAAAATGGCTAAATGTATAGCCGAAAGCGCTCGGATAAAAAGAACATTCGGACAGTTTTTATATAATTTATCATCTGAAAAGAAAAACATTATTAGATCGCACGAGAAATTATATAAATAACTAAATAAAAGCACCTTGTCAGTCATTTTTAATGAAATGTGCATGAAAGAAGGATTGCTGTCTAAATACACACATATATATGTATATATATATATATATATATATATATAGAGAGAGAGAGAGAGAGAAAGAGAGAGACACACACACACACCTATATATATATATATATATATATATATATATATATATGTATATATATATATATATGTATATATATATATGTATGTATGTATGTATTAATTTAGATATGGTTATTGACGATTTCGTAACGTACAGAATTATGTATTGTGTGTTATAGAAACCATTTATATCGGGTTTTATGGGCATATTTGACTATAAAGCAATGCTAACTATTGTATAAGTAATAATTCGGATGTACATTCTTTTGTCGTTGTGAGCCAATGGATAAAATATGGCGGATTTTCCCTGTTCTTTTGAAAGATTCACATTGGCGTTTCAATTTCTTTTGATTTGCCGCTTCCCCCCAACTCTCGGAGGTAGTTCGAATGTGCTCATTTGAATACGTAGACGAATAAAACCGACATTATTCACCAATCCGACAATTCAGCTGCTCTTCGCCTGTCGACCAGAAAATGGCACCGAAGCAGAGAGGGAAAGCGCGCGAGAAAATGAGAAGAAAATACGGGAAATTTATTAATCTTGTTCGCACGATTTTTTTTTATTTTGATTTTTTTTTCAGATGGGAAATTACTATAGACTCTATATTTTTTTTATTTTATTTTACTCTTCTTCGTTTTATTTTCGTTTTCATTTTCTTTTCTTTTTTCGCATTCTATCATTCATTTATTTGTCTGTCGTTCTTACTTTCTTTCTTGTCTTTGTCTTTGTCTTTCTGTATAAATTTTTTTTTAAACTTTTTTCGAACCTTCTTTTTTTCTCCTAAAATTTGCTTCGTCTTACACAAAGCAAGCAAATTTGCTGAACAGAATCTGTTTTTATTTTTTCCAAACAGTTAATCAGCTAAATTCTGACCAAAGGTTAGAACTGGTGGAACTAAGGAATGTAACAGAACTAAGGAGTGCCAGAACATTTGCCATAGAAATAATGCATGGAAATAATGCCATATATGGTCTGGAGCCCCTTCTGTTTGTCTCGAGGTTCTTGATAAGATCCAGAGACGGATATGCAATGTAATTGGCCCTGATATGGCATCTCGTCTGCAGTCGCTCTCTCACAGACGTGCCGTCGCCTCTCTCTGTCTTTTTTACAAATTCTTTCATGTTAATTGCTCCGATGAGCTCCTTTCGCTCTTTCCCAGACTTCATGAATTCAAGCGTCCTACGAGGCTGGCATCCCGCTCTCACCCTTTCACTGTTGAAACTGTTAAATGTAGCCGTCTCTTCTACTCCAATAGCGTCATATCTCGCACCTCTCGCCTGTGGAACTTCCTTCCCTTTTCCTGTTTCCCTGATAGCTATAATCTCTAACTATTCAAATGTAATGTCAATCGACATCTCCAGATGTCTTGATCTATCCACTATCCTTCTCCTCATCCCTTCCTCTATCCCTCCTATCTGCTCTCGCTCCAAATCCTCTGTAACCCCTTGCGTGCTAGTGTCTTCCTGCCTTGCTTGGGGTGAAATGCTTAAAAAAGCTAGAATCTTGTGACGTTTCGTCAGTGGGATATAGGTTATAGGGTGGCGAGGCACTTCGACGTGGTTTAATGGTCACCAACTATGCATGTCTCGCCGGATCAATTACGACTGGATAGTGGGTTCGATCCTCACTGGGTGCCTTATACATCCAGCCTTGCCACATCTAACCTACGCTTTGGAAATCAGTATAGGTTATAGAGTGGTGACATCGATTCGCACTTGGTGCACATATTTTCGGCCATATACGCTTAGCTTAGCAAGTCGTTTCCACGGTGAATATGTGATATTGTGGTAGATGTTGGATCGATTGAAGGCTGGATTCTTGTGGTGATTAAGGACATTTTTAGAATGAATGGGTCACGCGTCGGATTAGCTAGGTGTAGGAGAGCTAGTGTTGACCAGCCTTTCCCCTACTTGCCCTTCGGCTTTGTGCCGCATTAACATGTATAAATGTTAAAAGAAACAAAGTTTATAGGGTGGAAAATAATTAATCACCAATAAGGCCGCAGATAATCTTTTTACCTCTATCCCAACATACTTGTGGAACTCTCTCTCTCTCTCACTTTATCTATCTATCTATCTATCTATCTATCTCGGCTTCTTGCTTTTCTGTCAAGTTTGATTTTCAAAAGTTTAAATGTAATGTCAAGTGCTATATTTTGTCTTCTTCATTCCTGTTCTTTTATTGTTCTCTCTCCTTAATAATGATAAACTACATCCGGAAGCAAGGCCTCTGATTGGGAGATTAGAGATTTTGAGGAGCGTGGAACCACGTCTTGATTGCTGACCGGGGTGGTAGCAACTGTTAGGGTCCCAGCTATGGGCAAATAGCTAACCCCAAAACTGAGGTCAAACTACTTTGAAAGTATAAAATGGATTTTTATCGTGAAAATTACGAGGAATATATATTTTTTTTAAATTCAAGCAATACATTTATGAAAAAATAAATCAATATTACCAACAATACATTTAAAAATTTGACTCTCGAAAAAAAAAAACTTTACAAAAATACGTCAATGAAACCTGATCTCCTAAAAACTCATTTCTTACAAATACATATTCTATTTATACGAACCTATCCAAAAAATCGTCTCAGCATTAAATAACCCATTGAGGCAGATATGCCGTAAAACAAAATAAACCAAACCTAAATATTTTTTTTCTCATATTCTTTCATACTCCTAACCCCTTGTGTCTCAGAGGCTTTATTGCCTTGCATGGGGTGAAATGATTAAAAAGAAGCTAAGTATCCGTCGAAGTATAAGAGTGCCAAAGGAAGAATTATGGTAATTACGAAGTGATTTCGAAGAAAGTTTAGTCTCAGTCTGTTTGAAGACAGTTTCAGAAGAATAAATTGTCAGGTTTTTAGTTTTTGACGTGTTGTCAGGAATTTAGGTTGGCATGTCTCCTTTCAGAATCTATAAGTCCTTATCGCTTTCAGTTGAAAATATTAATTGATTTGCCTAACCCCCATTTATATGACTACTTAATGAAAAAGAATGTATAGTGATTTTAACCGGCTGCCAAACCTTCTTTGTATCGAGGTCGGCAGGTTCAGGATGGTATCTTCACATTCTCGCGGGTTTCAAATTTCACTCTTCTGATTAGTGTAAAATAATCCAACGGAAGAGTTTGAGAGAGAAAATATTTTGTCCCATAAAACTAGATTTTTATTACTCTCGACTAGACACAGCGTCACCATAAAGAGTCTCAAAATCAAGGCTTAACGAGAAAATCCCAGTCAAACATCTCATTCGTTAATAAAGTCTTCCCTCTTAAGGATCATTAAATTGCATATTTTCGCATGTTTTATTTTTTTTTAATAAAAAA
Organism: Acanthosepion esculentum; assembly: GCA_964036315.1. NCBI lineage: Eukaryota > Metazoa > Mollusca > Cephalopoda > Sepiida > Sepiidae > Acanthosepion > Acanthosepion esculentum. The sequence continues at coordinate 43,981,356 of OZ038513.1, read as the reverse complement.
GAATTAATTCACCTTCCTCAGCTATGACTTAAAAGCCAGGGCAGACAAGGCTCTCTTGTATTAAGGAGACAATCTCTAGTAGTAGTCAAATTTTGAATTCAAACCAGCGGAGTGCTGTTTGGAGAGTTTATGGCACACTGCACCATTACTCTGTTATCAGTTCTTTCGCAAGGTGTGGATGGTTCTGCACAAGACTTCGTCATTATAA
>OZ038513.1:43958648-43976148 GCA_964036315.1 Acanthosepion esculentum | reverse complement strand
TGTTTTTACCACCCCATCCCCACCCCCGAAAAAAAACGCTAAAAATCCTTATACTGAAGAATGGATCACCAGCTACGCAAGAAAAACAAGATTTTTGATCAAGATTTCGAACGTACTAGAAAGGATTCAAAAATTTAATAAAATGCTAAAAATACTTTGATCTTTTCTAATAATAACATAAATATTTTGACGATAAAACTTTTATCAACTTTTTTCCTCATGGTATACTCGTTTCTAAAAAAAACGTACACGCATATTTATGTGTGTGTGTGTGTGCGTGTGGATATTTATATATATATATATATATATATATATATATATATATATATATATATGTGTGTGTGTGTGTGAGTGCGTATATATATATATATTATATAAATGTTACTGGGAGATGTAGACACAAAATAGAAACAATCTATTATAATGTTACTGGGAGATGTAGACACAAAATAGAAACAATCTATTATAATGTTACAGGGAGATGTAGACACAAAATAGAAACAATCTATTATAATGTTACAGGGAGATGTATACACAAAATAGAAACAATCTATTATAATGTTACAGGGAGATGTAGACACAAAATAGAAACAATCTATTATAATGTTACTGGGAGATGTAGACACAAAATACAAACAATCTATTATAATGTTACAGGGAGATGTAGACACAAAATAGAAACAATCTATTATAATGTTACTGGGAGATGTAGACACAAAATAGAAACAATCTATTATAATGTTACTGGGAGAGGTAGACACAAAATAGAAACAATCTATTATAATGTTACAGGGAGATGTAGACACAAAATAGAAACAATCTATTATAATGTTACAGGGAGATGTAGACACAACATAGAAACAATCTATTATAATGTTACAGGGAGATGTAGACACAAAATAGAAACAATCTATTATAATGTTACAGGGAGATGTAGACACAAAATAGAAACAATCTATTATAATGTTACTGGGTGATGTAGACACAAAATACAAACAATCTATTATAATGTTACTGGGTGATGTAGACACAAAATAGAAACAATCTATTATAATGTTACTGGGAGATGTAGACACAAAATAGAAACAATCTATTATAATGTTACAGGGAGATGTAGACACAAAATACAAATAATCTATTATAATGTTACAGGGAGATGTAGACACAAAATACAAACAATCTATTATAATGTTACTGGGTGATGTAGACACAAAATAGAAACAATCTATTATAATGTTACTGGGAGATGTAGACACAAAATAGAAACAATCTATTATAATGTTACAGGGAGATGTAGACACAAAATACAAACAATCTATTATAATGTTACAGGGAGATGTAGACACAAAATACAAACAATCTATTATAATGTTACTGGGTGATGTAGACACAAAATAGAAACAATCTATTATAATGTTACAGGGAGATGTAGACACAAAATAGAAACAATCTATTATAATGTTACTGGGTGATGTAGACACAAAATAGAAACAATCTATTATAATGTTACTGGGTGATGTAGACACAAAATAGAAACAATCTATTATAATGTTACTGGGTGATGTAGACACAAAATAGAAACAATCTATTATAATGTTACTGGGTGATGTAGACACAAAATAGAAACAATCTATTATAATGTTACAGGGAGATGTAGACACAAAATACAAACAATCTATTATAATGTTACTGGGTGATGTAGACACAAAATAGAAACAATCTATTATAATGTTACAGGGAGATGTAGACACAAAATAGAAACAATCTATTATAATGTTACAGGGAGATGTAGACACAAAATAGAAACAATCTATTATAATGTTACAGGGAGATGTAGACACAAAATACAAACAATCTATTATAATGTTACAGGGAGATGTAGACACAAAATACAAACAATCTATTATAATGTTACTGGGTGATGTAGACACAAAATAGAAACAATCTATTATAATGTTACTGGGAGATGTAGACACAAAATAGAAACAATCTATTATAATGTTACAGGGAGATGTAGACACAAAATACAAACAATCTATTATAATGTTACTGGGTGATGTAGACACAAAATAGAAACAATCTATTATAATGATACTGGGAGATGTAGACACAAAATACAAACAATCTATTATAATGTTACAGGGAGATGTAGACACAAAATACAAACAATCTATTATAATGTTACTGGGTGATGTAGACACAAAATAGAAACAATCTATTATAATGTTACTGAGAGATGTAGACACAAAATAGAAACAATCTATTATAATGTTACAGGGAGATGTAGACACAAAATACAAACAATCTATTATAATGTTACTGGGTGATGTAGACACAAAATAGAAACAATCTATTATAATGTTACTGGGAGATGTAGACACAAAATAGAAACAATCTATTATAATGTTACAGGGAGATGTAGACACAAAATAGAAACAATCTATTATAATGTTACTGGGAGATGTAGACACAAAATAGAAACAATCTATTATAATGTTACAGGGAGATGTAGACACAAAATAGAAACAATCTATTATAATGTTACAGGGAGATGTAGACACAAAATACAAACAATCTATTATAATGTTACTGGGTGATGTAGACAGAAAAATAGAAACAATCTATTATAATGTTACTGGGAGATGTAGACACAAAATAGAAACAATCTATTATAATGTTACAGGGAGATGTAGACACAAAATACAAACAATCTATTATAATGTTACAGGGAGATGTAGACACAAAATACAAACAATCTATTATAATGTTACTGGGTGATGTAGACACAAAATAGAAACAATCTATTATAATGTTACTGGGAGATGTAGACACAAAATAGAAACAATCTATTATAATGTTACAGGGAGATGTAGACACAAAATACAAACAATCTATTATAATGTTACTGGGTGATGTAGACACAAAATAGAAACAATCTATTATAATGTTACTGGGAGATGTAGACACAAAATAGAAACAATCTATTATAATGTTACAGGTAGTTGTAGACACAAAATAGAAACAATCTATTATAATGTTACAGGGAGATGTAGACACAAAATAGAAACAATCTATTATAATGTTACTGGGTGATGTAGACACAAAATAGAAACAATCTATTATAATGTTACTGGGAGATGTAGACACAAAATAGAAACAATCTATTATAATGTTACAGGGAGATGTAGACACAAAATACAAACAATCTATTATAATGTTACAGGGAGATGTAGACACAAAATACAAACAATCTATTATAATGTTACTGGGTGATGTAGACACAAAATAGAAACAATCTATTATAATGTTACTGGGAGATGTAGACACAAAATAGAAACAATCTATTATAATGTTACAGGGAGATGTAGACACAAAATACAAACAATCTATTATAATGTTACTGGGTGATGTAGACACAAAATAGAAACAATCTATTATAATGTTACTGGGAGATGTAGACACAAAATAGGAACAATCTATTATAATGTTACAGGGAGATGTAGACACAAAATAGAAACAATCTATTATAATGTTACAGGGAGATGTAGACACAAAATACAAACAATCTATTATAATGTTACTGGGTGATGTAGACACAAAATAGAAACAATCTATTATAATGTTACAGGTAGATGTAGACACAAAATAGAAACAATCTATTATAATGTTACAGGGAGATGTAGACACAAAATAGAAACAATCTATTATAATGTTACAGGGAGATGTAGACACAAAATAGAAACAATCTATTATAATGTTACTGGGTGATGTAGACACAAAATAGAAACAATCTATTATAATGTTACTGGGTGATGTAGACACAAAATACAAACAATCTATTATAATGTTACTGGGTGATGTAGACACAAAATAGAAACAATCTATTATAATGTTACTGGGTGATGTAGACACAAAATAGAAACAATCTATTATAATGTTACAGGGAGATGTAGACACAAAATACTAACAATCTATTATAATGTTACTGGGTGATGTAGACACAAAATAGAAACAATCTATTATAATGTTACAGGGAGATGTAGACACAAAATAGAAACAATCTATTATAATGTTACAGGGAGATGTAGACACAAAATAGAAACAATCTATTATAATGTTACAGGGAGATGTAGACACAAAATACAAACAATCTATTATAATGTTACAGGGAGATGTAGACACAAAATACAAACAATCTATTATAATGTTACTGGGTGATGTAGACACAAAATAGAAACAATCTATTATAATGTTACTGGGAGATGTAGACACAAAATAGAAACAATCTATTATAATGTTACAGGGAGATGTAGACACAAAATACAAACAATCTATTATAATGTTACTGGGTGATGTAGACACAAAATAGAAACAATCTATTATAATGATACTGGGAGATGTAGACACAAAATACAAACAATCTATTATAATGTTACAGGGAGATGTAGACACAAAATACAAACAATCTATTATAATGTTACTGGGTGATGTAGACACAAAATAGAAACAATCTATTATAATGTTACTGAGAGATGTAGACACAAAATAGAAACAATCTATTATAATGTTACAGGGAGATGTAGACACAAAATACAAACAATCTATTATAATGTTACTGGGTGATGTAGACACAAAATAGAAACAATCTATTATAATGTTACTGGGAGATGTAGACACAAAATAGAAACAATCTATTATAATGTTACAGGGAGATGTAGACACAAAATAGAAACAATCTATTATAATGTTACAGGGAGATGTAGACACAAAATAGAAACAATCTATTATAATGTTACAGGGAGATGTAGACACAAAATACAAACAATCTATTATAATGTTACTGGGTGATGTAGACAGAAAAATAGAAACAATCTATTATAATGTTACTGGGAGATGTAGACACAAAATAGAAACAATCTATTATAATGTTACAGGGAGATGTAGACACAAAATACAAACAATCTATTATAATGTTACAGGGAGATGTAGACACAAAATACAAACAATCTATTATAATGTTACTGGGTGATGTAGACACAAAATAGAAACAATCTATTATAATGTTACTGGGAGATGTAGACACAAAATAGAAACAATCTATTATAATGTTACAGGGAGATGTAGACACAAAATACAAACAATCTATTATAATGTTACTGGGTGATGTAGACACAAAATAGAAACAATCTATTATAATGTTACTGGGAGATGTAGACACAAAATAGAAACAATCTATTATAATGTTACAGGTAGTTGTAGACACAAAATAGAAACAATCTATTATAATGTTACAGGGAGATGTAGACACAAAATAGAAACAATCTATTATAATGTTACTGGGTGATGTAGACACAAAATAGAAACAATCTATTATAATGTTACTGGGAGATGTAGACACAAAATAGAAACAATCTATTATAATGTTACAGGGAGATGTAGACACAAAATAGAAACAATCTATTATAATGTTACAGGGAGATGTAGACACAAAATACAAACAATCTATTATAATGTTACTGGGTGATGTAGACACAAAATAGAAACAATCTATTATAATGTTACTGGGAGATGTAGACACAAAATAGAAACAATCTATTATAATGTTACAGGGAGATGTAGACACAAAATACAAACAATCTATTATAATGTTACTGGGTGATGTAGACACAAAATAGAAACAATCTATTATAATGTTACTGGGAGATGTAGACACAAAATAGGAACAATCTATTATAATGTTACAGGGAGATGTAGACACAAAATAGAAACAATCTATTATAATGTTACAGGGAGATGTAGACACAAAATACAAACAATCTATTATAATGTTACTGGGTGATGTAGACACAAAATAGAAACAATCTATTATAATGTTACAGGTAGATGTAGACACAAAATAGAAACAATCTATTATAATGTTACAGGGAGATGTAGACACAAAATACAAACAATCTATTATAATGTTACAGGGAGATGTAGACACAAAATACAAACAATCTATTATAATGTTACAGGGAGATGTAGACACAAAATACAAACAATCTATTATAATGTTACTGGGTGATGTAGACACAAAATAGAAACAATCTATTATAATGTTACTGGGAGATGTAGACACAAAATAGAAACAATCTATTATATTGTTACAGGGAGATGTAGACACAAAATACAAACAATCTATTATAATGTTACTGGGTGATGTAGACACAAAATACAAACAATCTATTATAATGTTACAGGGAGATGTAGACACAAAATACAAACAATCTATTATAATGTTACTGGGTGATGTAGACACAAAATATATACAATCTATTATAATGTTACTGGGAGATGTAGACACAAAATAGAAACAATCTATTATAATGTTACAGGGAGATGTAGACACAAAATACAAACAATCTATTATAATGTTACTGGGTGATGTAGACACAAAATAGAAACAATCTATTATAATGTTACTGGGAGATGTAGACACAAAATAGAAACAATCTATTATAATGTTACAGGGAGATGTAGACACAAAATCGAAACAATGTATTATAATGTTACAGGGAGATGTAGACACAAAATACAAACAATCTATTATAATGTTACTGGGAGATGTAGACACAAAATAGAAACAATCTATTATAATGTTACAGGGAGATGTAGACACAAAATAGAAAAAATCTATTATAATGTTACAGGGAGATGTAGACACAAAATAGAAACAATCTATTATAATGTTACAGGGAGATGTAGACACAAAATACAAACAATCTATTATAATGTTACTGGGTGATGTAGACACAAAATAGAAACAATCTATTATAATGTTACTGGGAGATGTAGACACAAAATAGAAACAATCTATTATAATGTTACAGGGAGATGTAGACACAAAATACAAACAATCTATTATAATGTTACTGGGTGATGTAGACACAAAATAGAAACAATCTATTATAATGTTACAGGGAGATGTAGACACAAAATAGAAACAATCTATTATAATGTTACTGGGAGATGTAGACACAAAATAGAAACAATCTATTATAATGTTACAGGGAGATGTAGACACAAAATAGAAACAATCTATTATAATGTTACAGGGAGATGTAGACACAAAATACAAACAATCTATTATAATGTTACTGGGTGATGTAGACAGAAAAATAGAAACAATCTATTATAATGTTACTGGGAGATGTAGACACAAAATAGAAACAATCTATTATAATGTTACAGGGAGATGTAGACACAAAATACAAACAATCTATTATAATGTTACAGGGAGATATAGACACAAAATACAAACAATCTATTATAATGTTACTGGGTGATGTAGACACAAAATAGAAACAATCTATTATAATGTTACTGGGAGATGTAGACACAAAATAGAAACAATCTATTATAATGTTACAGGGAGATGTAGACACAAAATACAAACAATCTATTATAATGTTACTGGGTGATGTAGACACAAAATAGAAACAATCTATTATAATGTTACTGGGAGATGTAGACACAAAATAGAAACAATCTATTATAATGTTACAGGTAGTTGTAGACACAAAATAGAAACAATCTATTATAATGTTACAGGGAGATGTAGACACAAAATAGAAACAATCTATTATAATGTTACTGGGTGATGTAGACACAAAATAGAAACAATCTATTATAATGTTACTGGGAGATGTAGACACAAAATAGAAACAATCTATTATAATGTTACAGGGAGATGTAGACACAAAATACAAACAATCTATTATAATGTTACAGGGAGATGTAGACACAAAATACAAACAATCTATTATAATGTTACTGGGTGATGTAGACACAAAATAGAAACAATCTATTATAATGTTACTGGGAGATGTAGACACAAAATAGAAACAATCTATTATAATGTTACAGGGAGATGTAGACACAAAATACAAACAATCTATTATAATGTTACTGGGTGATGTAGACACAAAATAGAAACAATCTATTATAATGTTACTGGGAGATGTAGACACAAAATAGGAACAATCTATTATAATGTTACAGGGAGATGTAGACACAAAATAGAAACAATCTATTATAATGTTACAGGGAGATGTAGACACAAAATACAAACAATCTATTATAATGTTACTGGGTGATGTAGACACAAAATAGAAACAATCTATTATAATGTTACAGGTAGATGTAGACACAAAATAGAAACAATCTATTATAATGTTACAGGGAGATGTAGACACAAAATACAAACAATCTATTATAATGTTACAGGGAGATGTAGACACAAAATACAAACAATCTATTATAATGTTACTGGGTGATGTAGACACAAAATAGAAACAATCTATTATAATGTTACTGGGAGATGTAGACACAAAATAGAAACAATCTATTATATTGTTACAGGGAGATGTAGACACAAAATACAAACAATCTATTATAATGTTACTGGGTGATGTAGACACAAAATACAAACAATCTATTATAATGTTACAGGGAGATGTAGACACAAAATACAAACAATCTATTATAATGTTACTGGGTGATGTAGACCACAAAATATAAACAATCTATTATAATGTTACTGGGAGATGTAGACACAAAATAGAAACAATCTATTATAATGTTACAGGGAGATGTAGACACAAAATACAAACAATCTATTATAATGTTACTGGGTGATGTAGACACAAAATAGAAACAATCTATTATAATGTTACTGGGAGATGTAGACACAAAATAGAAACAATCTATTATAATGTTACAGGGAGATGTAGACACAAAATAGAAACAATGTATTATAATGTTACAGGGAGATGTAGACACAAAATACAAACAATCTATTATAATGTTACTGGGAGATGTAGACACAAAATAGAAACAATCTATTATAATGTTACAGGGAGATGTAGACACAAAATAGAAAAAATCTATTATAATGTTACAGGGAGATGTAGACACAAAATAGAAACAATCTATTATAATGTTACAGGGAGATGTAGACACAAAATACAAACAATCTATTATAATGTTACTGGGTGATGTAGACACAAAATAGAAACAATCTATTATAATGTTACTGGGAGATGTAGACACAAAATAGAAACAATCTATTATAATGTTACAGGGAGATGTAGACACAAAATACAAACAATCTATTATAATGTTACTGGGTGATGTAGACACAAAATAGAAACAATCTATTATAATGTTACTGGGAGATGTAGACACAAAATAGAAACAATCTATTATAATGTTACTGGGTGATGTAGACACAAAATAGAAACAATCTCTTATAATGTTACTGGGAGATGTAGACACAAAATAGAAACAATCTATTATAATGTTACAGGGAGATGTAGACACAAAATAGAAACAATCTATTATAATGTTACAGGGAGATGTAGACACAAAATACAAACAATCTATTATAATGTTACTGGGTGATGTAGACACAAAATAGAAACAATCTATTATAATGTTACTGGGAGATGTAGACACAAAATAGAAACAATCTATTATAATGTTACAGGGAGATGTAGACACAAAATACAAACAATCTATTATAATGTTACTGGGTGATGTAGACACAAAATAGAAACAATCTATTATAATGTTACTGGGAGATGTAGACACAAAATAGAAACAATCTATTATAATGTTACTGGGAGATGTAGACACAAAATAGAAACAATGTATTATAATGGTACAGGGAGATGTAGACACAAAATACAAACAATCTATTATAATGTTACTGGGTGATGTAGACACAAAATACAAACAATCTATTATAATGTTACTGGGAGATGTAGACACAAAATACAAACAATCTATTATAATGTTACCGGGAGATGTTAACAATGCATTGGAAACTTCGTAGAAAGTTGAACAAAGATCACAGAAATATTTTTTTTAATTTTAAGAGATTAGCTAGATATAAAATAAGCGATAAAAATGGCTTTGCAAGAAGAAATGTTACAAAAAGACATTTGAGAATATTTTAAAAAGTGGTTGATATTTTATCACTTCCCATTCACATTCTTCGAAATTGAGTATTGCCCAACCTACCCAAAAAGATTTCAAAGACACCGAATCGATGGAATTACCCCAACCTTTCCAGATATTAACTTAATAGAAAACTTATGATCCATCATTAAAAGAGATGCCAATGAGAATATATTCAAGCAATGAATTCTATTAGAAGAAATAAAAACAGTTGCCAGTAATATTAAATTGGAAATAGGAAAATGGCTAACAAAATCAAAAAGGTGAAAATGGATGAAGGTTATACAAGGTCAAGGAGCATACAGTGAAATGAAAAATATTAAGACAATTTATTCAGATATTTGGAATATCTTGTTAACCTGATATATATTTCTATATTTTATATCCTTTTTATGCGATCGGCTTATAAATAAAATTATAGGCAGATTTTATTTTACGAAATCAAACAAGATATTGGCCTCATTTTAGAGATTTAAATCTGGTGAGATCACATCCTTGTCTTAAACCCCTTTCTATTTTTGTGTACCAACTTAAATAAATTTCCATTCTTATTCACCCAGTTCGCTCTCGTACCAGTTATGGACTATTCTAAAGTAATTCCTAAACAGATCAAGATTTCCTAATAGATGTTCGTGTCGTACAAATAGTATATACTAATGAAAGAAAACTAATAATTATCTATTATGAATCACAAACTATTTTTAATTGTATTCCTTATTAACAGGAACCGATATTAGAGTCTAAAAAAACATGATATATTGTTCGTGTGAATATATTTCAAAGACGCTACCAACAATGGCTGGTTAATATAATTTGTATTGCGGTAAAGTTGATTTTGAAAAATAATATCAGACAGGGTAAAAAAAAAAAATTACAGCAAGAATTCTACTACACGATGGCACAGATAAAAGGCAGGTTTTTAAAATAATATCTGGTAATGATGATCTTCCAAGCGTAGCTTAGATGTGGCACAAAGCCGAAAGTAGGGGGCACCCAGTGAGGAACAAACTCACTACTCAATCATAATTGTTCTCGCTAACAACCTTGCTAACGATTCCACCGCTTCGAGGTGTCCACTAGTGATTTTCCAAGCGTAGCTTAGATGTGGCCCAAGGCCGAAATTATGGGGCACCCAATGAGGATCGAACTCACTACTCAGTCGTAATTGTTCTCGCGAGAGAAGCTTGTTAACCATTACACTGCCTTGATGTGCCCAATGGATTCTCCAAGCGTAGTTTAGATGTGGCACAAGGCCGAAAGTGTGAAGCACCCAGTGACGATCGAATTCACTACTCAGTCGTAATTGTTCTAGTGACACAGGCTTGTTAACCATTACACCCCTCGAGGTGCCCAAATAATATCTTGTAGTGTGTACAGTAACAGTACGGCAAGAATTCTACTACTAATTAAAAAATTCAAATTTAAAAAAGAGAAACGCTTCTGCGCAAGTCTCTTTCTGGATAATATAAATTTCCTTTATACTAAGAGTTTTTTTTTCCATGTCAACATTTGGAATTTTTAATGTAATTCTCACAAGGAAAAAAATTTTTCGATTTCATTTTTGCCTTGAAAAAGTCGGAAAACGAAACGCGTCGGCAAAAAAACTAAGATTTTTTTTTCAGTTGTCATCTTATACCAATTTGTCTTGTCCACATAACTGATCTGGGAATTTAACTATATTGTCGACATTGAAAGAAAAAAAAAACTCTTAGTATAAAGGAAATTTACATTAACCAGAAAGCGGCTTAGAAAGAAGCGTCTTTCTCTTTTTTTAAATTTGGATTTTTTCATGTAACTATAACAACAAAAACATTTCGATTTCATTTTTGCCTTTAAAGAGTCGGAAGACAAAACGCGTCGGCAAAAAATTAAATTTTTTCTTCCAGTTGTCATCTTATACTAATTTATCTTGTCCACAGGATTGATCTGTTAATTTAACGATATGATCTCGCAGATCAATCTGAAAACTCGTGTCATGTACTTAAATAGACTCGTCATATAAAGACATTCATATGCATGGCGCCAAATTCATTAAAAAATATCTAAACTGTCAGCTGTATTGAAATTGAAATTTGAAGATATAATCGTAAAATCCAAATCACCATCGATTGGGAGAAAGATATAGACCGAAAAGAGAAAGAAGATATTATAATGTTACTGAAAGATGGGAAGAATGCATTGGAAACTTCGTAAAAAGTTGAACAAAGATCACAGAAATATTTTTTTTTTAAATTGAAAAGATTAACCAGAGAAAAGAAAAAAACTGGCTTTACAAGAAGAAATGTTGCAAAAAGACATTTGAGAATATTTTTAAAAAGTGATTGATATTTTATCCACAGCTCATTCAAATTCTTCAAAGTTGACTATTGCCCAACCGACCAAAAAAAAATTTCAAAGACACCAAATTGATGGAATAACCCCAGCCTTTCCAGATATTAACTCAATAGAAAACTTGTGATATATCGTTAAAAAAGATGCCTATGAGAATATTATATTCAAGCAATGAAGTTCTCTTGGAAAAAAATAAAATCAGTTAGCAGTAATATTAAATTGGAAATAGTAAAAAACGCTAACAAAATCAAGAAGGTGAAAACTGATGAAGATTATAACCTTTCAAGTTGAAGACTTTCATATGTATGTCATGTATGGCGCCAAACCCGTTCAGAAATATCTAAATTGTCAGTTGCATACAACAGCTTTCTAAGATCAATGATTAAAAAAGCTTTGAGCGAGTAAAGCTTTACGATCTTGGTAAAAATCATCATTCACTGAATATTGTTGACTGGCGATCCAGAATCAGAAAGAACTATACCACATAACAGGAACCACATCACTTGAGGACGACCAACAGGAGCAACAACTAAATTGGATAGCACATTTAAATCTAAGAGAAAATAAAGACATAATCAATTGTTTTAAGAGAAAAAAATTTGTTTAATTTCAACCGAAAGCTGTATTCTGCTCGGTCAATGACTATAAAAGATTTCCTTAAAGATACCATTTAAACGTGATTAAAGCGTTTATATACATAAGTATAGTCTCAGAAAATAAGTGTGCACGGGTGGGGTAATGGATAGCGTCTCCGAAATCCGAGTTCGAATTTTAATTGGGTTTGTTACTATTCACGAATACTGTTGAGGAAGGTATGAATTCATCTTCTCCTCCCAGCTATAGATTAAATAGTAGGACTTACATCTGAAAAAAAATATTGTTACTCTACAAATTCAATATTCACTTGCAAAAAGAGAAAACAGTTGTTTTTTTTTCTCGCCTGTGGAACTCTCTACCGGCTTCTTGCATTCCAGACAACTTTGATTTTCAAAAATTTAAATTTAATGTCAATCGCTATCTACTGTCTTCTTGATTCCTGTTCTTTTATTGTGCTCGCTCCTTAATAAGGTTTTTTTTTTCGTATTCTCACGCGCTCTGTCATTCATTTGTGCTTTAGAGGCTTTATTGCTTTGCTTAAAATGAAATGATTAAAAAAATTTCTTACAATACAAGATATGCTTCGGCTTTAAATAACACCAGAAGGGTTGATAAACCGTAAAAACGAATCAAACTATCAATCTAAAAATAATGAGTTTAATTACGAGAACACTTCAGCACAGAATATCGAAACAACTTTAGATTTAGGTTAAATATGTCTGGCGAGAAGACACATCGTTGATTTTCTATGCAATTATCTACATACAACGTTCTGAAAGCGCGTGTGAGACCCTGTACCTCCCTGCCCTCGTCAGCCGCCAACCAGGGGAGGTAGCACTGTTTGGGTGGCTAAGGCAAAACTGAAACCTCTGGCGCCACCAGCAGCTTTTGCCACCGGAACTGTGAAAAAACAAAGAAAGAAAGAAATCATGTTCACTTGGATGATATCAACATTTTGTTGCTTCTCTTTGCGAAAGAAAACTGTGGATTAAAATAGATAATCCCCGAAGTTCGATAATGTAGTAAAACCTCCGATGCTGAAAACAAAAAAAAAACTCGTTGCTCCGCCATCCATTTTTATTTTTGCTCACCCATTTTTTTTTTTCGGGTGTTTTAATTATTCAGGCCTTTCCAACTTAATGATTCCGAAATCCGGAAAGGTATTTTGAAAATGGGGACATTCAGAACTTCCTGGCCTCGAGGTCAATCACTGAAAAGACTCCTATAGCCTATATTTCCAAGCTCATAGGTTCGAATCATCCTCGTTACATCAATATCCAGTAGGTAAAAAGGATGTTCCCCTCAGACAGCTTCTTACTGAGAACCGTTACTTTATGCAACAAACTCCCGAGAGGATGCTTTCTCAACTACTTAACCTCTTCAAGTCTAGGGTCAACTGTTATCTATCATACATATTTTGATAATCTCTACTTAGGTGCGCCTCTTTACTTCCATACAGTTTTTCCGTGGTCTAAATTCTTTACCTATATTCCAATCCTCACCAATGTTTTCTTCTGTTTTCTATGTGATGTTCTAAGCGGATATATTACTACAGGAATCACATCTACATCGATATTCCGTAGCTTCTTCATCTCCCTAGCCAGATCGTGGTATTTATCTATCTTTTGCGTTTCTTTAGTGTCAGCTATTGTAACATATGGAAGAGTAACGTCAATAATTTGCCACTCCAATAAGGCCAAGTCTTCGTGCGTCAATGAAATCATCTGTCTGGACTGAGAAATCACATCATATCGTGTGACTGTCATTTTCTGCCACTGCCCTTCTCTGATGTTCATACAATTTCACTTTTACACTGAAGACAAACTTACCATGTACCTCGCAATGGATGCTCAGGATATTATGGACGGAGCGTGTGAGCAACGATGAGATCTTAGAGAGGTTGCAAACAAGGAGACTCATGCTTAATATAAGGCAGAGGTAGCTGAAGTATCTGGGACACATAATGAGGAAGGAGGGCCTGGAGAATTTGATACTCACGGTTCAAATAGAGGGAAAGAGAGACAAGAAAAAGCAGCGCGTGGTATACCTGACGGACTTGGGCAGGTGGATGACAGAACGTGGTCTGGGAGAGGAAGCGGAGAGAAGGAAATTGTTGAAAGCTGCAATGAATAGAGGGAGAGGTGGAGAGCCATAATCGCCTACGCCCTGAAAGGACATAGCACATAAAAAGAAAAGAAGTGTATATTTTCTTTCTGTGCCAAACTCGAGAGTTTCGGGGAATCTGTGTTCAACTATCTCTTCAGCTTGCTCACACATCCTGCAATAATAATAATAATAATAATAATAATAATTATTATTATTATTATTATTATTATTTATTATTATTATTCATTATTATTCATTATTATTATTATTATTATTATTATTATTATCAAAACATGAGGGCGATAGCTACGTAATTTTGAAATAATTCTTCTTCTATGTGCCATGTCCCTTCAGGACGTGGGCAATCGTTGCTCTGCACAACTTTCTGTCCTTTTTAGCTCTTAGTAAGTGTATTCTTTCCTTTATCACTCTTAACCTCTGTCCTACCAACCATTTGCATAAACTAGTTAGGCAGGTTATGCGATGCCTTCAATATGTCTTGTGAGTGTTGAATTTTCTAAGCACGCTTTCCTCATTACGTACCGCAGAAATTTTCACTGCCTCTTTCTGATCCAAAATATAAATGTCCTTTCCATTTCTTCTAAAACTTCGTCATTGATAATATTTTTCGGTCTGCGATATTCTCAGCATCCTTGTGTAGAACCACATTTTGGTTGCCTCAAAGTTCTTTTTCAGCTGTGAAAAGTTTTTTCAGCAGTCACTGTCTTATAGGAGCACTGATATTACATAACCGTTCAGTATTCTCTTCTTTGTTTTTTATTGAAAATTTTCTTGTTTCTTAATACTTTGCTTAGCTTTCGGAACGCATGTTTCGCGGTTCCAATGCATTTTCGGATTTCGATGTCGCATTTTCCGTCCTATGTTAAAAAACTTCCTAGATAGTTAAATTTTCTACTTACTTTATTTAAATGTCTCCAATTTGTGATTCGCATGTTGCGCCATTCCTTTTGTAATATGTTTTCTTATAAGTGATGTTTATTCCTTTCTTCTCGCTTTTTTAAATAAATTGCATAGGAGTTCCGGTAGTTTCTTTTCTGCGTCTCCTATCTACACTGTATCATATGCATATTTTATGTTGTTAAGATTGTGGCGGTCAGTAATGATTTCTGATAAGACTTCTAATTCTCTAAGAGTGGCTTCACTGTAAAGGTTAAATATATCTGGTCAGAAGACACATCGTTGATTTTCTGTGCACCTGTCTACATGCAACGTGTGAAAGCACGTGCGAGACCCTGCATCTTTCTGCCCTCGTCAGCCTTCAACCAGGGGAGGTGGCACAGTTTCGGTGGCTAAGGCGGTACTGCCACCTCTGGCGCCACCAGCAGCATTTGCCACCGGAGAGGGTATTGTTTTTGGTAACGTTGTGTTAAACTATATATGCAGGCGGTTTTCTCCAAGTATAAGTTCTAGGTTATTCTAATATTCTTCTGTAATATATCCAGCTCACCTATAAGTTCTAACAGTTCTTTGTGACGCATTTTATCAAAACGTATGTATGCATGCTTTTGCTTTCCTTGTTCATGTATCTTTAACGAAACCTCATTCGTTCTATTTTCGGTCTAATTCTGCTGGGCGGTCTATTCATCAGAATTCGAATGTTAATTTTGTTATATGGCTCATTTGCCCGAATTCCAAAAGAGTTGGCATTCGGCTTCTAAGCTTATGTCTGTAATATTGTCAATGTCGGAACCATCTGAATACACTGCCAGACAATTCTATCTGGTACTGCTGCTTTGTTCTGGTTTAATCAGATTTTAATATTTCTGGTCTTTTGATATTTCTGTGTATTGCGTGTTGTCCTCTTTCGTCGCGGAAGAGTTCTCCGATATAATCTTTCTATAACCGAATTATTTTTGCTTTCTCTAATATCAATGTTCTTTTTTTTAAGCGTTTCACCCCAAGTAAGGCGGGAAGTCATTAGCACGCAAGGGGTTACAAGGGGTTACAGAGTGTTAATGCGAGAGCGAATAGGAGTGACAGAGGAAAGGATGAAGAGAAGGGTAGCGGATAAATCAAGACATCTGGCGACGTCGATCGACATTACATTTGAAAGGTTGGAGATTATAGCTATCAGGGAAACAGGAAAAGGGGAGGGAATTCCACAGGCGAGAGGTGCGAGACATGTAGCTATTGGAGTAGAAGAGACGGCTACATTTAACAGTTTCGACAGTGAAAGGGTGAGAGCGAGATGCCGGCCTAGTTGAACGCTTAAATTCATGATGACTGGGAACCAGCGAAAGCAGCTCATCGGAGCAGTTACCGTGAAAGTATTTGTAAAAAAAGACAGACGGAGGCGACGGTACGTCTGTGACAGAGCGACTGCAGACGAGATGCCAGATCAGGGCCAATTACATTGCATATCTGTTTCTGGATTTCATCAAGAACCTTGAGACAAATCTTACATGATTATTCTTGTATTTCTATCAACAGGTGATAATCTAAATAT
>OZ038513.1:43941148-43951148 GCA_964036315.1 Acanthosepion esculentum | reverse complement strand
ATCTCAGACCTCTATATCCGCGATAATATACATCAGTTTTATGGTATTCGACGCGAAGTTCATTTCATAAATTTGTCCAGTAGCTGCCCAGTCTACTCAGTCGCGTCGTAACCCCAAATTATTATTATTATTATTATTATTATTATTCGTAGTCCTTTATACCTTCTACCTTTAAGCAATGTCTGACCGTTTACTCTCTTGTGCATTTCCTGCCACAACACATTTAGGTAGGTTACCTGCTGTTTGAATCTGTCCCTTCTGCATTCAATATGACCTGTCATCTTTTATATGCGGTGTCCCTTCAGGATCGAAATGATCATGGTCCTCCACGCCTTCCTACCAGTTGTAGTTCTAACCAACATTTATCCCCTTACTATCCCGATCATTCGCAGTTCTGTAGTAATGTTGCCGATATTAAATATTAAATAATAGTGAGTCTTGAAAAAAAAAAAATTAGCTACCTCCACAGATTCGCAATACCAAAGATTTAAAATTAATTTTTAAAAATTAAATTAAAGAAAAATGAAAAATCTTTCTTGAAGCTTTTTATTTTAGTTTTAATTTCAAGCTAATTGATTAAATTTAATGTTCCCAATAAGAAAAATACTTTGCTGTATTTCAAAACTAATTTAAATTCACTGGAAGGGATTTTCAGTTTTTTGTTTTAGGAGCAACGAAATTTTTTTTCAATCTTAGCGTCAGTGTTATCAGGATATATATATATATTCATAATTGAGTGTTTCATATTTTAAATCAGTTAATTTATAATATTAATGCTCTGTAAATTTACATTGAGCACTATTGTGTAAAAATAAAAATATCTATAAGAACACCGGATTAAATATCTTACTGTTCTTTCTTTTTATTTATATATCATTTCACTCAATTATGAAGCTTTGCCGTGCCTTTACAACTGTAAATTTAAAGATAAGTTACTCTAAAATTCGCTTAACGAGGAAATGGAACTAATGTCTTTATTTTAATAACAAAATTCAATTCGAAGCTTTTAGCTTCCATTTTTGAAACATGGTTATTATTGAGTAGCGAAAAAAACATATTTTAAATCAGTTAATTTATAATATATATATATATATATATATGTGTGTGTGTGTGTGTGTGTGTGTTTGTGTGTGAGGTGAGTGACCATCCACAGACAGAATTACAACTCATCAGTGTCGCTAGACATGCGATTGTTTTCAGACGGGATTGAAACCCGACCGATTTGACATCAATCGGAGACACTCACCCTTAGACATTCAGCACACGCAGCGGAGAAAGGGAATTTTTAACACCTTATATACGAGATATAAGCATTACCGGCTACCAGAGTGCCCAGTTAATAGCGACCAGCTTTTAACATTAATAGCAGCAGCGGTCAAATTCCCTTTCTTGCAAAATGTTCAACCTACGAGAGGGGGCGTATATATGTATATATATAAGTATATATATATATATATATATATATATATAATTGTTTATTTCAATATTACAACATAAATATGTTATAAAATCACGACAAAAGTAGCCATATATATATATATATGCAATTTTTATATATATTATCTATATATTATGTATGCGCGGTACTTATAGGAAAGCGCTCAATATCAGTGATAGAGCTAACATATTTAGTTGGATTGATGTGAGTTTGTGACCCTGGGTTTCACGCTATTTGCGATCATCAGACAAAGTGACGATCGCAAATAGCGTGAAAGCCAGGGTCTCAATCTCACATCAATCCAACTAAATATATATATATATATATATGTGTGTGTGTGTGTGTGTGTGTGTGTGTGTGTGTGTGTGTGTGTGTGTGTGTGTGTATAAAATTCATATATGCAATTTGATTTTAGGCCTATGCCAGGACCGATATTGTTTTGTGGATTTCATCTAGAATCTCGAAATTTATAACAGAAAAGCAATATTCAATGTACAGATGGATGGTACATTTATGAACGTACAAGATGGATTCTTAGTGGCTTTTTATCATCAAGCTTTGAATGAAATGATTACAAAAATGGACACAACTCTTTTCTAAAAATGATCTTTCGTTTCTGACAAACGTCTGGATCAGAACAACATCGGCTGATTAATGTGAATTTGTAGAAATATATTAACAAAAATCCCTCTATTTATTTTTTACGAACGGATCACTTAACCTCAACAATGCCAATACTTTTTGTATTGAAATTGCCCATGTGTTTTTTTTTGTATATGTTACGCGTTACATGTGTGTAGACAATCGGAAAAAGAGAAGTATCTGTATGAAATAAATATGCTATTTGATGCGTGATGACATCCAATAATAGGGTCCGTTGGTCATGGTTTCTACGTCCGAGTTACACATAGAACAGAGACTCCTTCGCACGCGATTTCCTGCCAAACGGCATGAAGAATAATTCTGTACGATATTGGAAAGTCTAGCGAGTATAAAAACAATGCATCCGATAATAAGTTCTGACAGGGGGGCTTTTTACATTACGAAAATGCAAGGCTGCATTGGCATAAAAAATAATGGATAATGGCTTGGAATTGTTAATTAGATAACAGAGTTCCCATTCCAGTTGAGATCCTTATATTCACGTACACGCAAATAACTTTGGGGAAGGTATGAACCCCCCTCTTCTCCGTCATCTATGGGTTAATTAGTAAAACTTCTATCACTAAAACTTTATTATCTTAAAAAAGTATTCTTACAATCTAAAAAATAGTTCCTAGCTTTAATGAATCTACAAAGGGTTGATAAGCCGTAAAAATCGAATCAATCAATCAAGAAACGATCCAAATGACACTGAGATGTCTGAAAATCAAAATTATTACACACGTACATCCCCGATTCGGCATTATAAGACTTCTAGTTCTATCAGACGACTGGATTTAAAGTATACGTCTAATTAGTTTTAAATTAAACCTTCTTTAAAGATGTACTTCACAATTTCGACTGGTTTTATGGAGGCGGGTGTAGCTTAACGGTTATCAGCGTCGCAAAGGAATCTACTAGCTGAGTTCAAATTCTTTCCAAGTTTGTTACGTTCTCTTCGCACTATTACCCTTGGAAAAGGCATGAACCCATTTCTTTTCCGCCCACGTCTCATCTATGGATTAAAGAGAATAGATGGGTCTTTCTAGCTTTGGATGGCAGCAAGTTTACGAGGGGGAGAAACGCGGAAAAGATAATGAGTGTCTCATTACTCACTGTCCAAATAAATCGTGCCAATTCCCACGTTTTTATCTATAGGTTCTTTTAGGAAGCTGTAGAGAGTCATGACCGGTTACACCATAAAGTGATATGCTTTTTAGAGAGAAAGGTAGGTTTTATTGAATTTATCCTGCTATATAAAGTTACAATTTAGCGGCGCGGCAAATTGTCAAGGGGACCTCACGGGAGTTAAATAATGTACGGAGGTGGGGTATTTGGGGTTTCTGGCAATAATTACAATCTGCTTGACCGGGTAGAATACTTAGGTTAGATTATCTTCGTTTGTTTCCCTTCGACAAATCATGATATTCCTAATAGCCGTGTCGTGACACACTCGTGGGTGTGAAAGTAGTAATAGTTGTAATATCCATTTCTCCACCGTGGAGGACTGAAATAATGAATAGCGGCTTGGATTGAGGAATCGGAAAGCCGAGTTCGGATTCTATTACATTCACTTACGTGCTAATACCCTTTGGAAAGGTATGAATCCTCTTCTTTCCCCACCCCACCAGCTATAAGTAAATAGCATGACAGGTCGGATTCTATAGCCTTGGATGGCAACTGGTCTTTTGCAGAAAGAAATGTCAACCCACTGCTGGAAAAAATCTGCCTCGTCAGACCGTCCTGGGTATGACGATAAACTACATCCGCGTCCTGGGTAAGACGATAAACTACGTCCAACAGCAAGGCCTCTGATCAGGAGTTTTTGAAGAGCATGGGACCACCTCTTAATTGCCGGTGTTCCCAGGTTCACCTTGACTCAGGGTGGTAGCACCTGTTAGGGACCTACCTATGGGTAAATAGTTAACCCCCAAACTGGGGTCAAAACATTATGAAAGTGTAAAAATAGGTTTTAATACCAGAAGTACTTTATAAAAAATGATTATCAGCAATAAATTTTTGAAGAAAAATTATTACCCGCAATACATTTTTGAAAAGAAAAAAATATTACCAGCAATAAAAAATGTTGTTGGCATTAAATAACCCAGCCTCGTCAGTCATGTATCGAAAGATACATGATCGCCTAAGCGTGTATCACGCACGGCACATAACTGACTGAGTAATAGTACAGCATTATTATTTGAATAAATGTATAAGTATTAAACTTTTTTCAAATAATTCTTTTCACTATTCTTCCATTATATTATTTTAAATACTTTGTTTCATTTTTTGAAGGTATTTTTATTATTTTAATTTAACTGTTTAACATTATCCTCGATTTGAATAAATGAATATTAAGATGTTTTTCATATAATTGTATTCGGTATTCTTTGTTTAATTCAAAATTTTTACAAAGTTATATTGAATTATGAATTAGTGTTATTGATAAATTTTGGATTTCAATAAAAAAAATGAATATCGCATATTAGCTAAAATGACTTTATCAGTTTTAGTGCAATTTTTTACTTCTTATTTATACGAATTAGGCTTCTCAAACCTGGTCTAGCTCTTGTGAAGGTAGATGATAGCCAGAAGAATCGGGTACTTCCTGGAGCGGTACAGGGAACCGACCCTTTTTCCAGCATCTTTGGCGATGGATCGTATGTATGAGTTCCACTTGATTCCCCGTGTTAGGGTTAGAGTTTGAGGCCCAATAGTCGCTCAAAGCAGGGAGCCTCCATGTGAGAACACTCATTCATCGTGACTAAGAATCCGATCGGCGATGGTTGAATGGTCTTCGATGGTCTACTTTGGTCTTCGAGTCATTGAATGCAACCAGTCATTTTTTTTTCCTCTACTCTGATCAGAGAGATCAGCTGCTAATCTCTGGTCACATTTTTTATTTATTTATTTATTTTTAAATGACGAAGGTGGTTATGTCTTTGTATACTTATCTTTTCTTTATCTGTGAATGGCCGTGCCTTCTTCTAACGGATGGTGGGATTTTTGTTTTTTTGTTGATTTTTTTTTCTTGGGTTTGGAAAATAGAGAGTTCCGTTTACACTGCTAATTAACTGATTACTTGGGCGAGAAGTGAAGTTTCATACCTTTCGTAAGGGCATTTATGGGAAAATAAAAGCGACAGACCAGTTTGCAATTTAGACTCGGCTTGCCGATTGCAAGTTCTGCGTCCCACTAACCGCACACAAAAAGGGATAAAACTCAATAAAAACCTTAAATGACTTTCTAAATGCTATGTACCTTTACTATGACTTCTTGGGAATGAGTGGTTTCCCCCCTTTCCCCCCTGCTCTGGAATTCGGGTTTTTTCTTTCTCTCATACTGCCTACCACTTAAACTTACAATCCAGTATACTCTGCGATTTAATCCATAGCTAGGGGGAACAAGAAATTAGTTCACATCTTTCCCAAGAGTATCTAAAGTTACTAAAATTGAAAAATAAAAATACATATTTAAATAATCTTGTAATTTTAATCATAATCCCCAAATAAGACTCCCCACTCTAAATTATTTATCTTACCTCGTCTCCCCTCAGATTATATTTGATATCAAAGTCAATAAAACTTACCTACCTCTCTAAATGCCATGTTCTTTCATCAGGACTACATGAGAAAGAAAGTGGAACGCTTTCTCGTTGCTTTCTCCACGGTTTTGATTTCATGATTTTCTTTCTCGCAGACTGAGTGCCATCCAATGCGAGAGAGTCCTGTCTATTCTGCTATTTAATCTATAGTTTGAGGGAAGATAGATGGACTCATGCCTTTGTTAAGGATATCTGAAAATTGCTAAAATAAAAATCTACATTTTTAAATAATGTGTATTTATAATGACAAACTTCGACGTGGTGTAATGGTGAGCAAGCTTGCCTCGGTAGATCAAATACGACTGAGTAGTGAATTCGATCTTCACTGGGTGCTCCATACTTTCGACCTTGTGCCACATCTAAGCTATCACTATAATGACAGACTCCAAATAAGACACCCCATGGTAAACTATATAACTCTCTTCGACTCCCCTCAGCAATAAATCTTACTGTTAAGATAATAATGGCAATAAAACCCACTAAAACCTACCTGCCTGTCTAAATCTCATGTCCATTGATCAAAACTTCTTGAGGAAAAATAGTGACGTGGTGTCTCGTTAACTTCTCCGGAGTTTTGAATTCAGTATTTTACTTCTCCTATACTGAGTGCCATCCAAGTCCATACAGTCCAGTCTATTTCATTATTTAGCATAGTTGGAGACAGATAAAATGGATCCATGTCCTTCTCAGTTATATCTAAAATTACTAAAATAAAAGAAATATATCTTTAAATAATCTGTAATTGTAATTACAAACTTCAAATGAGACTATGCCAGGCTTCCCTCGAGTTTGCTCGGTTCCCCTTGGCTCCGCCCGGCCTTCATCGAGTCCGATCGGTTTCCCTCGGTTCCGCCCGGCTTCCCTCGGCATCCTCGATAAACACTGTCACTGTAAAAAATTTACATGATATGATAGCATAAGATCGATAGAACTCATCAAAAACTACCTACCATTCTAATTGCCAGGTTACTTTACTATGAATTATAATCACTAATCCCCAAATATGATCTCTTCGCAGCTCCTTTTTTTTTACCAGAGGTTGTCCCTTCTTTTCGCCAGATAGACTCACCGGGCTTCACGTAAGTCACCAAACGCATAACTCATTACGGACGTAGAGATACTGCAGACATCTAGGTAAGATACCCTGAGTGAGCACATCCCTCTTCAAGCTGATTTTGATTTCAGAGTTGTCTTTCTAGAATGGTACACACCTCAAGACAAAAGAGCCCAATCTGCCCTGCTATTTAACCCATACATGGGGGAGGCGCTGGATTCAATTTTTCTTAAGGATATTTGACCGAAACTGAATATAACAAACTCTGCCAGAATTCGATCTCAGGTCGACGGTTTCGCTTTCCAAATTGCTAAAAGTTAAACGACCAGCAGATCCCTAGTCTTACCGATAGCCATAGATAAAGCAATGTGTGTTGTAGACATTCCGAAGTTTTTCAGTGGGGTTAGTGAAAGTTTTCCGATACATCGGGACCCTCATTAACCATCGAAAACATGCATTTTCTTGGTTGTTTCTTATTCCAAACAGCAGCCGCAAATGGCTTGTTCGGCATTTCAATAGCAGAACATAACTTCCCTTCCATTGGCCGCTGTCCATTTCTTCCTGAACCTACAAGAAGGTTCGCACAGTGAAAGGGAATTGCTAATGACTTGCATCGATCAATGAAAATACCAGTTCTGTCGGCAAAGGCATACTTTTGCGGGCTTTTTTTTTAAAAGCACGCGGGATGCGATGAAGATGAATTTTATTGGGAAATCAATTTTTTACTTTCCTTTTCTTATTCCCAAACGACACCAGTCCACGCAGCCACTATATACAGTGCTGTGAATAATTACAAAGTCAGCTGAATTTTATCTTTAAACTATAGCAATTGAGATGATTTTTTTTAATATTTTGTATATTATTATATAGTATTAATAAACCGAAAGTTTCAAATAATTGTTATGAGTGGAAAATCACTTGTTATAAAATTTTATTCAAAAACTCGAAAAACGATTGGTGCATAATTATAAAGCCATTTAAAAATAAGAGTACTGCAAGTTAAAATAATTTAAATCAACAGTCCCTTAAAACTTTATGAAGTATTATTAATAACTCACCGGCATTTGCGCATAACAAAAGTGACATTAAACTATGGCTTTGGGTACAAAATTAAGTGAATTTGAAAAAAGGTCAAATAATCGCTCTAAAAATGAAACTTTGAGTAGTAGAGAAATTGCCGTTAGGATTAAGCGTTCAAAAACGTTTATTTACAACTTTTTATCAAACGCGGAAGAATATGGAGCCAGGAAGAGAGCCGGAAGAAGCAAGGAATTAAGTGACAGTGATGACATAGCGACAAAAAAAAGAAGTAAACAATGCCGTCAAATCGTGTTCCAAGATACAGGGAATTCCGGAATTGGGTATTTCACGCTAGAATATCTGTCTATATTTCTGAGGTGAGGTATTATGTACATTATTTACATTATTCGGACTATTGTCCTCATCTTTGTCGCCATATTTATTACAACGTTTCGGCCGTTGTACGCTCCGGCCTTCTTCGGGTGGTTGGAACTAGAACAGTCTACCTCAGTGATCGAAATAAAGGGTTCAGTTCGACATTCCAACCACCGGAAGAAGGCCGGAGCGTACAACGGCCGAAACGTTGTAATAAATATGGCGACAAAGATGAGAACAATAGTCCGAATAATGTAAATGATGTTCACGCTAGAAGTTTTGGAGAGAACTTAACAGATCATCTGAATTCGGTTATGGCAATCTTATGAATGCTCTATGTTTGACCGAGCACAAAATGGCAGAGCGCTTCAATTGGGCCAAAGGTCATATGACTTGGGACAGGCAATGGGAGAGTGTGGCATTTTCCGATAAAAAAAAAAAAATTTGAACGGTCAACATGGATTATCTTATTATTGGCATGCCCTTAGGAAGGAGAAGTTGATCTTTTCCAAGCAGTGTGCAAGGAGAGGGGAGTGTTAAGATTTGGGCGGCATTCGGATTCAAAGGCAAAAGTCCAATTGTTTTCATTGACACAAGATTTGATGATTTGGGTTATCAGAATTTGTTCTCTACTGCTCTCTTGCCTTATGGAAAAAAAATGGTGGTCGTAATTGGGTGTTTCATCAAGACAATTGCTCCTGTTCACAAAGACAGGTCCACTATGGAGAGGTTTTAAGCTAACCGAATCAATGTTATGGATTGGCCCAGCAGATCACTCGGTCTCAATTCTATCGAGAATCTTTGGGGGGACATTAGTTTGGTGAGTATACAAAAATGGGCATCACTTTAATAACAAGGAAGAGCTCAAAAGTGAAATTTTGAAAGCCTGGGATTCAATTAACGAAAACGTCACTCAGAAGTTAATCTACTCTCCGAAAAATAAGCTGTTTGAAGTAATAGCCAATCACGGAAAACAACCTAAATATTAATTTCTATAAATTTTTAGTGTTTGTTACTTTTTTAATAAAAAAAATTTTAATGGCTTTATAATTATGCACTAATCGTTTTCCGAGTTTTTGAATAATTTTTCAATAACTGATTTTCTACTCATAGCAATTATTTTGAAACTTTCAGATTATTAATACTATATAATAATATACGAAATATTTTTAAAAATTAGCTCAATTGCTAAAGTTTACAGATAAAATTCAGCTGGCCTTATAATTATGCACTGCACTGAATATATTGGTTACAGCTATATAGCCACGAAACTCTGGAGTAAATATGAGTTAAGTGAAAAAAAACCTTTCCATATTAATTCTATGAATGCTTTATCTTCATCTTTGATATTGAGCACTCTACCATAAAGCCTGATTGCTTTAATAGTCTCCTTATCAGGAAAGCGTTGAAAGAACAGCAATTTTGCCTTCATAAACAGTATTTTAAATAAACACTTTATATATATTTATATATATATTAAAATTAACTGATTTAAAATATGTTTTTTTTCGCTACACAGTAATAACCATGTTTCAAAAATGGAAGCTAAAAGCTTCGAATTTAATTTAAATTCGAAGCTATTAGCTTCCATTTTTGAAACATGGTTATTATTGTGTAGCGAAAAAAACATATTTTAAATCAGTTAATTTATAATATTAATGCTCTGTAAATTTACATTGAGCCCTATTGTGTAAAATTAAAAATATCTATAAGAACACCGGAATATATATCTTACTGTTCTTTCTTTATATATATATATATATATATATAAGACCAATTTTACTTTGGTGTTGAGAACAGACTGAGAATAGAAATCAAAGTGTTGGTTCTTGAAATCTGCTCGCCAGAAAGGGGACAATATTATACA
>OZ038513.1:43713648-43936148 GCA_964036315.1 Acanthosepion esculentum | reverse complement strand
ATAAAATAATAAGAATTAAAAAGACAGAAAATAACGATTGACATTGCTTTAAAATTTTTAAATATCAAAGTTGACTGGAAAGCAAAAAGCCGGAAGAGATTTCCACAAGCAAGAAGTGTGAGACAAGAAACTGTTAGCAAAGAACTTACGGTTACGTCAAACGATTTCAACTGGAAAATAATGAGATATTGCCAATTTGTTTTTTGTTTTTTATCAGCATTCATTCGTATTTCCTAAACTCTAATTTGAGGATATTGACAAAATCAAATTTCTTAGCCTAATATCTTTTCATAGATTCACTGGTATTTTTTTTATTTCATGAAAATTTCTCGACGTCGGTTTTAGCTACAATCTAATTCTATATTGTTTCATTTGCCAATGCTTGTGTCTGTCCAAAGCTTTTTGCACGTGTTTAAGAATTCTAAAATATTTTGAGGAGCTCGTACGTCTTGGCGAAAAATGTTTTGTCACTCTTTATGAAAAATGTGTTGCTTTTATTTATTCGTTTGATTCATACTTGCCTACGACATGCCACCAAAGAAAAGAACTTGCCTGGGTCGCAAAACCACTGCTGCCAAGTCTGCTATGCAAATAAGAGATAACGAATCGTCTTTAGAATGTTCAGTTCGCCCGTCTCGATATTCTTTCTCGGAATGCTTCAATCAGATCCGCCGAGTCCGAAGATCAACGTAGCCATCGGCTTTCCAGAAGAGCATACCTGTACGCTTCTCTGCGCGCGAGGCTGAAAATGACGATCAAAGGACTCAAGAGCTGAGGAGAAACGCCTCTTCTACTGCTGCAGTGCGTGAGGCTGAAACAAGATTGGGGACGCAAAAACGACCCTTTTCGGCGCCGCGCTCGCATTTAAATTGTTCTCCCATTTGGGGATGTGCCTTAGTTGCACCCAATTGTTGTTACCAATATTGATTTTCAAGTGGGCTGATTTTAAACTTCCCAGTAATGAAAGACCCGGTCGACGGCGAGTTATACTGGTAGTATTTTATAATTTGTAAAAGATAAACAGAATTATTGCAAGTTTTAACAGGTAAGTGTTCTAATTACCACTTGAAGAAGCACCCCATTCGAATCAACGCTTCTCCTAAAGATCCAGTAATCAATTAAGCACCTTTGGCTACATACATACAGATACATCCACTTAAGCATCTCAATTCACACGGGCTTTTTTCAGATAAACAATATGGCGTTCGCTTTTCTAGGTCAGCTGAAAATATACACTATTTACATTATTCGGACTATTGTCCTCATCTTTGTCGCCATATTTATTACAACATTTCCGCCGTCGTACGCTCCGGCCTTTTTCAGGTGGTTGGAATGTCAAACTGAACCCTTTATTTCGCTCACTAGGATAGCCTGTTCTAGTTCCACATGCCATGTTTAATGGATGTAAGTTATCAGTTATCTCATGTTAATTCCCCTCCTAAAGTTCTCCACTGCCTTAACCGGGTATTGAACTCACACAGTCGATAAAGGCGTTAGTTAGAACTAGTGACAGAACCCAACGAGTGTGAGTTCAATACCCGGTTAAGGCAGTGGAGAACCTTTAGAGGGGAATTAACAGGAGATAACTGATAACGGACATCCATTAGACATGGTACGTGGAACTAGAACAGTCTACCCCAGTGATCGAAATAAAGGGTTCAGTTCGACATTCCAACCACCTGAAGAAGGCCGGAGCGTATAACGGCCGAAACGTTGTAATAAATATGGCGACAAAGATGAGGACAATAGTCCGAATAATGTAAATAGTGTACATAATACCTCATCTCAGAAATATAGACAGACAGCTGCAAATATGTTAACTGTTATTATTGAATTTCTCTATCAAGCTTTAGATAAGAACGGCAAGGCTCCTAATATGGCTATATCTATATTTCGAACGTGTTTGAAAGGGTTTGTCATCCTTTTCTCTTACATGAGAGGCTACGGTGTTTCTAACTGAATATTCGACTTAATCAAATCTCTCTTAACAGAAAGTCTTGTCTCAAAAGTCATGCTGAGCGACCGCTCATATAAATCATTTCACGTTAATGCAGGTGTTCCTTTATATCCTTGGGGATATGCTGGGTTTTATTTTCAGCTATGAACTTTCTGATATCATGAGTTACCCACTCGGTATTTATGCTAATGACAGAACTATTTACACCTGTCTCAATAATAAGTCTGAGAGGTTCGATAAAGTAAAACTTGCAGCTAGCACCTCCAAAACGAATTTGCTATCTTTTCGTCATTATAGAGTACTTTTTTTTTTTTGCTTCTCGACAACATGGCCGATGCTAAGCTCCTACAGAGTAACTCCTTACACCTTCTTGGTCTCACGTTTTTAACTACCATGAAATGGAAAAATTATGTTTGAATCAATTGCCAGGACTGCCGTTTGGAATCTTGTCCGTGCTACAATCAGTATCCATGATATCAACCCTGTACCTAGGTTTTCTTGATGACCCAGTTCGATATTGAGCGAAAATGTGGAAAATAAAAGTTACCAGCGATGAACTCTCTCCATAGGGGTGGAAGCACTGCTATTCGTTGCTAGAGAGATTTGCCTGAATCTTCTTCTTTTCTCCCGCCTGCTTAGTGTGCTTCTGCTTGTGCTTCAAATGGGCCCTGTTAATAAACGAAGCGGTATTGTTAACCACCCAAACTGTTCTGCTTCGTCGCGAAGAGCATCTTTTTCGCAACTCTACCAAAGTCTTTCCTATTTTTTTTAAAAGATAGAGCTTATCCCGTCTCGATCGAGAATTAAATTTCAGGCACGGCGGTACATGTGTGTGCGTGGTTTATCTTTCTTTAATTTCAAATGTTTTATAAAAATCTTGTCAAAGATTACAAAAGATGAGTAAATCGATGACAAAAATGTCGAAGAAACTAAAAAGAATGGGAGGAAGAGAAAAAAAATGAAGGGAAAAACTAAAATACGAAAGGAAGCTTTTTGAAATCTTAAAAAGCAGGCAAACACACGAATCGACAAAAGATATGAATAAATATGTAAAATCGAAGATGGCAACCCCGAGTAAACAAATGTTTAGGAATGGGACCGTGTACGCACGCGGTCTTCCTATATATATATATATATATATATATATATATATATATATATATATATATATATATATATCAAAGAGATTATCAAATCAAACAAAGCCATCGCTGTGAGCCCGAACAGTAAAAATGATTGAATCGATAGAATATTAAATTTAAGAAGATCGGGAAATCAGTTAGGCAATATTGATGATTTTCTTTTGGTAGCTGGTGGGGGTTAGTGTTTAATCCGAATTGTTCGATGATTTTATGGTAAATGTATACTTAGTAAAAGCGAGTATCGATCGATGTCATTTGCCGACATTCTTATTCATTCAATGCTGCAAAGAAAACCGAAGAAGTAGTGGTGCTGGCCTGAATCATTTTATAATCAATCCATTCTCCCATAGAAAACTGAAATAAAAGTCTTACGAATAAATCTGAATGCAAATATGCTATTATCGGTAAATTTCCAAAAAAAGAAAGAAATTACTTATTTATTGTTTTATTATTATTATTATTATTATTATTATTATTATTCGTTTGATTTCTGTTGTGTACGCATTTCTTTCCGGGTCCCACCCAGGGACCTAAGGTTAGAAATGGCATCATGACACTTTCCACTGCAAAATAAAAATAAAATAAAAAAATAAAAATAAAATAAAATTTAAAAAAATAAAAAAATAATTACATAGATAAAGCCCTTCGTAAAGTGGGCTGTACTTATCAGAACAAATTTTAATTTTTTTTTTTTTTTTTTTATTATTATTATTATTATTTCTTCTTTTTCTTCCTTTGATTTATGGTGTGTACAAACCTCTTTCCGGGCTCCGCCCAGAGACCTAAGGTTAGAAATAGTTTCATGGCATTTTTTCCCTCATTATTTTTGTAAAAAGAAAACACTAAAAAGACTAAGATGACACATATTTTTACGTGGATAAAGCTATTCATAAGGTGTGAGCTGTAATTGTGAAATGTTTTTTGTAGATTAGAATGATAAAAATGAATACAAAGAATGCTTTTGGCAGATGAGAATGATAAAACGAATAAGACGAATCGTGAAATGATTTTCCTAGATGAGAATGTTAAAAACGAATAAAAAGAATCGTGAAATACTTTTTTGGTAGATGAGAATGCTGAAACGAATACAAACAATCGCGAAATGCTTTTTTTAATTGAGAATGATATACATATATATATATATATATATATATATATATATATATATATATATATATATATATATATATATATATATATGTGTGTGTGTGTGTGCGTGTGTGTGTGTTTCGGTATATAATGTAGCCAATTTAATTTATACCCAAACACATATTTAAAACAAAATTAAGTTTAAAAGTTTAAAATTTCAGCGTCCCCACCTTTGTATGCGTGTGTAGTTAAAGCAATGTAAACATAACTTTTGTCCATGAAGTTCTGAAGTCCTAAAAGCCGAAACACGTCAACGAAAAGTTTTTCCACTTTGTCATAAATTTTGCTAAACTTGTTCTGGTATATAGAAATTTATATATTTATATATCATATTCAGAAAAAATTTCTCTTGTTTTTGGAGCGGAAATGTTTTATGCGATATCTTGAATCTGGTATGGCACCTCGAGGTGGTGTAATGGTGAGCAAGCTTGTCTCGCTAGAACAATTACGACTTAGTAGTGAGTCCGATCCTCACTGGGTGCTCCATACTTTCGGCCTTGTGCCACATCTGAGCTACGCTTTGAAAAATGCTATGTGCACCTCGAGGTGGTGTAATGGTGAGCAAGCTTGTCTCGCTAGAACAATAACGACTGAGTAGTGAGTTCGATCCTCACTGGGTGCTCCATACTTTCGGCCTTGTGCCACATCTGAGCTACGCTTGGAAAAATGCTATGTGCACCTCGAGGTGGTGTAATGGTGAGCAAGCTTGTCTCGCTAGAACAATAACGACTGAGTAGTGAGTTCGATCCTCACTGGGTGCTCCATACTTTCGGCCTTGTGATACATCTGAGCTACGCTTTGAAAATCACCATCTTGAATCTGATTTCCATTTGTGAAGGTTTTTTTCTCATCAAAGCGATTTGCAGATATAGAAAAAAATGTAATAATCTGTTAGTGCATGATCAGGGAATATGATATATAATGTTGAACAGACCAACCAAATTCCGAAAATGTTTCTGCGTTGTTCTTGCTGTATGTGATCTTTCCTTGTCATGGAGAAGAACAATATTTTTCTATTGACAATGGCTGGACGTTTTTTGAACAAACTCATATAGATACGTTGCACCTGTTGAATTTATAAATGTACATTTAGTACTGCATTTGCGTTTTAAGAATTTTCAATGAATAAAACCCCAACGATGGCACTTCATGCTCGACATTAACTTTCTTCCATGGAACTCATTCTGCGTTGAACATTGTCGTATGTTTGTCTTACGTATGATTATAACTTAACAGTTGGTTCCCAAAAAGTGAAATTACTTAAATACATTAATGAATAAACTTAATTACACATCATGTCCTTATATTTTACTGTCACTAGATTTGGTTACTACTCATGGAATGACTATTAACAAATAAAGAAGTGTATAAAATAAAAATAAATCGTCGATTTCGTTTCGCTGGCCTGAAAGATTACATCGGAAATTGAAAGAACTTTATCTTTGCTATTCAAAAAAAAGAAGCTATCTGGAAGAATTCTCTATTTGAAGGAACATCTGATATTTAATATTCTGACGACGAATTAATCGATAAACTATGGGCAATATTTTCCGGGTTTTTGGAACTCCTATTTACGCTCGGATTGGTGACCGCTAAATAGAAAAAAGCTAAAATATTGAGAATGAATAAAGTTCTGAAGACTAAAAGGTCTGAAACATATCTTTTTAACATTAATATAAAGGCAACTAAAAAGAAATAAATAAATAAACTTATGATACCAAACGAACAATCCATACAACCTCAATGGCGGCTAAAGAAAAATGAATATTTTCCATTGAATTTGCCAACAGCATACGCATGCGCATTGCTTTTTGAGTTGTTTATTGCTAATATAGAGAACTAATTCCATCATTCTTCGTGTGTCTGTCTGAAAAAAATGTTAAAATTTACAGGGTCACCATTTTTTCTATTCTTTGAAATAATATGTTTTTAAAATATCTCGTGGTTATGCAACATTCTCAGAAAGATTTCCCAGTTTCTAAGATATGTTATGGTCGTCATTCTATAACTTCAATAGTACGTTTCGCCAAACACATAATTCATTGCCTGCAGATGTATTCTTCGATTTCGACAGATGCACTTTTGATTATGGCAGATGCATTCTTCGATTTCAGCGGATGCATTTTGCGATTTCGGCAGACACATTCTTCAATTTAGGCAGATGCATTTTTCAGCTTTGGTAGATGTATTTTTTTCGATTTCGCTAGAGGTATTCTTTGCTTTGGGCAGCTGCATTCTTTGATAAAAATGTTTGTCTGAAAAACGATTCAATTAGTACTGATTATTTATCTAATATTTTAAAACAATATTTACCGGTTAGTCTTTCGGGAAATTTTACATCATATACATTAAATCATTCAATGAATCATTTCTGTAAATCATACATAATTTTTATTTTTTACATTTGAGTTTTTTTTTTACTTTTCATAAACCTATGGCGAAAATGTTACTTATATCATGCAGTCTTCAGTATTCAAATCAATAAGCAAGAATACGCCAATTTCGAATTATTTTATAAGGTTCCATCATCTTATGACTGATTTCGCAAGAAACTTAAATTTCGTAAAAGCTTATAAAATTGCATTTTTTCAAATATATATGGATTTCTTTAAGAGCTGATATTAATGCAAGGTTAAACATATATAAGCACCTTCTAATTATCAGCCTATTAGACTGCTATCTCCTTTGGGGCAAAGTATTAGCGGCTCTAATCAATTTTGTATTTGTTAAACAACTCACCTCGCAAGGTCTTTTTTCAGATAAAGGCAATATGGCTTTCGCTTCTCTATGTCGCCTGCTGGTGTATTAATGATTATTACTGAAATAGTCTACAAAACCTCATAGTGGAACTCGGGATGTTGCTTTGGATGGCAGTTGATAAATTTGGTATGCTGGTTTCTACAAAAGTCGAAATATTATGGTGTTTCAGGACGAATGTTTTAACTAATTTACTCTCTCTTATCAAAGCGCGAAATGAAAGTTTTCTTGAATGGTCACTCTTTTGGAACATTTTACATTAATCCAGGTGTCACACAGGGTTCTATCCTTGGACTTGCGTTGTTCTCAATTTTCATCAACGACATTCCTGATGTCATCAGTTCTCAATGGCATCTATGCTAATGTCACAACCATTTACTCCTGTCCTGATAGTTCGGTTCTATAAGGTCAAATTGGTGGCTGATCTAAAAAAAAGAACCACAGTCTGTTGTTTACTGGAGCAAAAAATGCCTTGTTAATTTCAACACCTCCAAAACGAAACGACACTCCTTTAATCGTCTAAAAGAACCCTTTTTGCTTTCCGTCAACTTCCAAGAGTGCAACTCATTACGCCTTCTTGGGCTAACGTTTTCCATTCACATGAAGTGGAAAGATTATATTAATTCAATTACTAGGTCTCCTGTTAGGAAAGTTGGTTCACTGAGTCGCACTAAGAAATTCCTTCTAGGCAGAATCTATCATACACATTTATAACTCAACCATTCTTCCATGCTTTGAATATTGCTGTCAAGTGTGGACTGGTGCGTCTGCTATGTATTTAGAGATTCTTGATAAAATTAGAATCTGCAATGTTATTGGTCCTGACCTGGCATCTCAGCTACATTCCCTTTTCTACTGTCGTAACGTAGTTTCTCTGTATCTTTTCTGTAAATACTTTGATGGTAATTGTTCTGATGAACTTTTCTTTATGGTACCTAGACTTTATGAATTTCAGCGTAGTATTAGATTGGCGGAAAGGTCACGTCGTTTTACAATTGAATTGGCAAAGTTATATGCTAACAGTTTCTACTCCCACATTTCTCTCGTGTGGAAATCTCTTCCGCTTTCATACTTCCCAGTTAATTTTAATCTTCACAAATTTAAATGCAATGTCAATCGTTATCTTCTGTCTTCTTAATTTCTGGGTGTTTTTTTGTTCTTTCTCCTTAATGTTTTTTTTTTCCTTATATTCTCTCACACTCAATAAACCGTTGCATCTTAGTGGGTTTATTGCGCTGTATTGGATGAAATGATTAAGTAAAAAATTATGGACAAAGCGCATCAGAAAACATATTGACATTGGATTAAAACGTTTGCGTTTTTTTTTAATCATTTCATCCCAAGCAAATCGATAATGCCACTAAGACGCAAGGGGCTACTGGGAGTAAAAGAGAATTGGAAGACTTTAGAAGGGACCGGCAACCCAATCCTAAACAGGAAACTGGATAAACCTCTTCTCCTGTTCAATAGAAGCTATAGGTGAACCTTAAATGAAAAGTTGTTGTTTTTTCGAGATTATTGCTGCCACTTTACTTAAGGTCAATAACTTGGTAAGAGACTAACCAGTTAGTATCTGTCTTTAAAATTTTCAGCCACCCATACATTAAACCTGTAAAGCAACCTAAACTCTTAAAGTGATTACGAAACTAGATAAAAGATATCTTCAGTAAAATTATTTTTGTTATATCCAACATCTTATGCAGGCACAAAATAATACAAAAATATCTTCTTTAACTGTATTTTTTTCGGCATCTTAAAAAGATAAAAGTGGAGAGAGGTACCCTAAAATGATAAAATGTGGTATCCTGAAGCATGACATTATACCGGATGTCCCAAAAAAGACCTCGGTATTTAAAAATGGCATAACATGTCAGATTTCTCGCAATTTTTTCTGTTTTTTTTATTTTTTGCTTTTTTTTTAAGAATTTAGATTAATATAGGGAAATCCCACAGGCAGAAATCCAGAGGTAATCAAAGGATTAAAATAATGGAATTTTATTTTATCTGAATTTTAAAAAAAAATCCTTTCTCCCCAAGCAAGGCAATAGAGCCATTATGACACAAGGAGGTACTGAGTGTGAAATAAAAGAAAATAAAACAATATTAAGGAGATGGAACGATAAAATGAAAGTAATCAAGAAGACAGTCGATGATATTGCATTTAACTCTTTGAAGATCAAAGCAGACTGGAATGAAAAAAGTCGGAAGAGAGTTCCACAGACGAGAGGTGCGAGAGAAGAAACTGTTAGCATCGAACGCAGAGCCATTTCACCTGTAAAATGATGAGACCAATTTGACATTCTAGAACCGATAAGACTTACTAGTAAGACAGGAGTAAATGGTCGTGCCATCAGGATAGATACCGAGTTGAGAACTGATGCCAGCGGAAAGGGTGTTGATGAAAATTAGGAACAATGTGGGTCCAAGGACAGAGCCCTGTGGACAACCTGCATTAAGGCAAAAAGGTCTAGAAAAGTGGTGTTGTCCATGTCTTCGTCCTTTGGTCGAACTCTGCGCTAAAGTCGGGCCCTTTGATCCTCAAAGCAGCACAGATGGGCGGACTAGAAAACTTGACTTCGCCTGCCTCTGCGATGCGTACTCCGCCCAGTTCCCTATATACAGCAAGAGCGTCGCCTTTCAAGCGCAGTTGAAGAATCCGTTCGATCTTCGTGATCTAGCATAATTCGCAGATCAGTTCCACATTCTCGATACACTCAACCATGGGCCGTCCACTCGTATCAGCACTGAATTTGGGGGGTCAGTTTTATGTAGAACAGGACGAATAACATTGCAGATTCTTTTTTGGATTTTATCAAGAAATCTCTAAATACATAACAGAAACAGCAGACCAGATAGTCCAGCAATATTCAATGCATGAATGAATGATAGACTTGTGTGTAAATGCATTTTGGGGCATTAAAATTAATAAGCCATTTCTTGCCCCAGATAACAACAGACTGTGGAACATTTTTAAGATCAGCTGCCAATTTGAGTTTATTGAACTGATCAGAAACACCATTAAGACATGAGTAAATAGTTGTTTCATAAGCATTGATACTGGATGGGGAACTGAGAATATGAAGAAGGTCATTTATGAAAATCAAGAACAACGTATGTCCAAGATCAGAGCCATGCGGGACATGATAACGCAATGACAATGACTAGTGAGCGATATTGAGTCACGATCGAAACATGTTTAGTGTCCAGCAGTGCAAAACAAACCTGTGATATGGTTTGAACAAGATTGTTCGGGCAACGAGCAAGATTATAATACTATCTTTTGTTCGCTGGATAATTTTTCGAGATTCCCAAATTTTATGGCCACCCCGTTCTCCTGGCCTGACGATTTTGTTTGTTTTCTTTGGGAATACCTCAAGGAATGTGTATGCATCAATAAACAACAGACAATTTAGCAACTCAAGCACAACATTTGCGCACAAATTCAAAGTCCGCAATCAGAGTTATTAATCTCTGTCATGGAGAAATGCTATCGAAAACGCGCGCCGATGTGAAATCGAAACTGGAGGAAATTTAGGTCGTATAACATTTTTGAAAATTAAATCATAATAAATTTTCATTGTTTAAATTTTCTTTCCGTGAAAAATGATTTTGAATAATTAAAAAAGAATGTTGAAATTGTTAAATTTTTAAATTCGTGTTTGATTTCTGGGACACCCTGTATTTATGATATCCGGTAACTTACACAGATTCACAAAAAAGGGGAAAGATGTATTCCTTAAAATTATTCTCGTGACATCGGGGATTTTGAACAGATTCACGAAATAGATAAAAAAAGACGTCCTCTTTAAAAAAAAAATAGGTTTTCGGCCATATCACATTGAAACACCGGTTCCCGTACGGTCATCCTACCTGGTCAGTATTTAGATTGCTAAATGCTTGGGAATACCAAGTGCTGTAAGCTTGGATGTGTGGATTGTGTGGTAGATAATAGCTTGAAAGTGTTAACTGAGTTCCAATTCCAGTTGGGTTCGTTATATTGACTTACACGCAAATGCTCTTGGAAAAGGTATGAATCTATCTCTTCTCCCTTAGCTATAGGTTAATTAGTAAGATTTGTATCACTAAATATTATTATCTCAAAAAAATAATTCTTACAATCTAAAATATTTTCTGGCTTTAAATAAACCGCATTGGGTTGATAAACCGTAGAAAACGAATCAATCCCACAATTCTTGAAAATTATATTTGTGGGATGCGGTATCTTATACCATCTCACAAAAGAAAATATATTTTCTTTAAAATTGTATTTGTTGCATCAGTCATCATATACAGACTCCCAAAAGAAAAGACATCTTTAAAATTATTCTTGTGCCATCGAGCATTTTAGAAAGATCCACAGAAGAAAAAAAACCTTTAAAATTATATTTGTGACATCGAACATCAACTTACCAAAGAAAAGACATCATCCTTAAAATTATTTTTGTAGCATCGGGCATCTTACATCGACTTACGAAATGAAAAAACATTTTCCTTAAAATTATTTTGTGGTATTCGGCACCTTACATTGGCTCACAAAATTAAAGACATCTTTAAAATAAATATTATGCATGCATAGATTATATATGGGACGACAATTACAAGGCTGGAATTCCCGGGCTGTGCAAAGGGTATCTGAAAAGTAAATCATAATTGTGGTTAATTATCTAAGACTTGTTGCATTAGAAGTGAGTATGTTAAGGCGAACATTGATTAAACTCCACAAAACAAAACATACACATAAAGAAACAAACCAAAAACTTATTTAACTAATAGCAATGTCCTATGGCAGTGATTCTCAACCGCTGTGCATGGCACACTAGTGTACAGCGCGATTCTCTTAAGTGTGCCGCGAAAGTTTGATCGCATTCGAAATGCCTTATTAAATATTCCTTCTAATATTTGACTTCAGTTATGTAAAGAAGAAGAATTGGTCACCATTTCTAGAGATCGAGAGCTCTTAATTAAACATTCGACATTGATACTGTTATGTTTTGCATCCCTCTCTGCGTAGTAGTAGTCGTAGTACACTTCTCTGAGTCCTGAATAGCAACCGGGTTTGCTCGACATAGCCCTCCTATATTCGCCAGTTGTTCTCTATTTATACTTGTCTATCTAATTTTAATATAATACTACAAATACATTTTGGATTTCAATACAAAAGGAATATCCCTTATTAGCTAAAAAAGCTTTATCAGTTTTATTGCAATATTTTACTTCTTATTTATGCGATTTAGGCTTCTCATCAAATAACACCAAAAATTAGAAGTAAGAAAGATTACGTTCAACAGAAAACGAAATGGGGGTCTGCTTATCGCACATTCGACTAAACATTGAAGAAATCGCAAAAAAAATCACCAGGCACAGGTTTCACACTAAATAAGCTGCACAAATAGTTAAATAGAAACATTGAAATAAACTAAGTTTATATTTCTGTGTGAATTTATTTTTAAGTCTACGGTTTTATTTCATAACATTTAAATGTATACCCATTAAATATTTTGCTAATTGTGTCGTGGTATTTTCATTTGCTTCTAGGTATGACTTTGCTTAAAAAGGTTGAGAAACACTGCAATAGACGTTCAAGACAACGAACCTCGTCGATTTCTAGTGATTGAGGGCTCAAAAATAAAATATTCTTCGGAACCCATAGGATACATTTTGGATTTCGATACAAAAGGAATATCCCATATGAGCTACAAAGCCTTTATCAATTTTATTGCAATTTTCTATCTTTTATTCATGTGAATTAGGCTTCTCAACCCTAAATAATATCAAAAATAAGATGTGAGAAAGACTACGCTCAACTGAAGAAGAAATGACAGTCTGCTTATCGCACATTCGACCAAACGTTGGTTTGGTTTGGTTTGTTTTGTTTTACGGCATATCAGCCTCAATGGGTCATTTAATGCCGAAAACTTTTTTCCTGGTAATATTTTGTTCTGTCAAAAATCTATTTCTGGTAATATTTTTTCCCTCAAAAATATATAGCTGGTAATTTTTTTTTCCGAAAAATATATTGCTGGTAATAGTTTTTTTTTTACTTCAAAAATTTATTTCTGGTAATGTTTTACAAAATTTTTCTAGTATTAAAACCTATTTTTACACTTTCATAATGCTTTTTACCTCTGTTTCAGGGTTAACTATTTGCTCATAGCTGGGACCCTGACAGGTGCTACTACCCCGGGTCAGGGTGGACCTGGGAACACCAGCAATTAAGAGGTGGTTCCACGCTCCTCAAAACCTTCTGATGAGAGGCCTTGCTGTTGGACGTAGTTTATCGTCATACCCTGGACGCGTATGTAGTTTATCGTCATACCCAGGACGTGTATGTGGTTTATCGTCATACCCAGGACGGTCGACCAAACATTGAAGATATCGCAAAAAAACACCAGACACAGGAGCGGATCAAAAATGACGATAGAAAACATACTTTCTCCATTACGAATAAACATTAGAGAAGCCAATATTTACTATATCCTTCTATAGTCATGACAGGTGGAGATAACTTCTAACTTTTAGTATATGTGACAAAGGCCATGAATCACACGGGAATCATTGGGTATAAATCCTTCGACTTCGGAACTCATTCATATCAACTTTAAACAGACAGAAATTGAGTCGTTCACCAATGAACAAGTGATTTTCACTAGAGTCAAAATTGCGTAGGAATGTTCGTTTTGGAAAAGGCTTCCTGCCATCAAGTCTCTAGTGTCGGTTTTCGAAACAGAACGAGGCTTGGAATTAGTTCTCGCATTTTCACACGAGAAGAAGCGAGACTTTTACACGTAACGCAATCGTAGATGGTTAGTAAACTAAATGGAAAAGGAAGTGAGGTCATTCCCTTTGGGTTTTGACAGTGCATCACGTGGATGGGAAGAACGCCAAGTCAAATAAAGAATTATTACACAGCCGGAATGATTTCTACTTTAAAATTGCATAGAACAGACTCTCAGTCTTAAAAGATAATAATAATAACAAGAACAAGTAGAAGAAGGTAATTATGATAAATAATAATAATAGTAATAAGAAGAAGAAGAAAAAGAAGAAGAAGAGATGGAAGTAGATAATTATGATAAATAATAATAATAATAATAATAATAAAAGGTAAAAGTGGAAGAAGATAATTTTGATAAAGAAAGATAATAATAATAATATTTATAATAATAATAACGAGAAGAAGACGTGGAATTAGATAATTATGATAAATAATAATAATAATAACAATAATAATAATAATAATAATAATAATAATAATAAATTATCAAATACACATGCTAAAATGTTGTGGTAACCCGAAATGCAGGTTCTGTGATAATTACCCAGAAATAATTGATCATCTTGTATCAGGTTGCACGGTATTGGGACCCACTGAATATAAAACGCGGTATGACAGAGTTGGCCAACATCCGCACTGGAAAATTTGCAACTTCTACGGAAAGGAAACTAAAAGAAATTGGTATGAACACCACCCAGACCCGGTTACGGAGATAGGACATGTTACAATTTTACGGGACTACACTATACACACAGACAGAACAATCAAAGCTAACCGCCCAGATAAATAAAACAACTAAAGTGCTTTTATATAAGGGCGTTCAGAAACTAATTACGTATTTCTCCACTATAAAACAAGCACGTAAAAAAAAGCTCGATTGATAACAAACTGCATCTTGAATTAGTTTATCACTTCATCTATGAGGGTCTTCAGAAACTAATTACGTATTTCTCCACTATAAATCAAACTCGGAAAAAAGCACGATTGATAATAAACTGCATCTTGAATTAATTTATCACTTCAGCTATGAGGGTCTTCAGAAACTAATTACGTATTTCTCCACTATAAACCAAGCTCGGGAAAGAAAAAGCTCGATTGATAACAAACTGCATCTTGAATAGTGTTATCACTTCATCTATGAGGGTCTTCAGAAACTAATTACGTATTTCTCCACTATAAACCAAGCTCGGCAAAAAAAGCTCGATTGATAACAAACTGAATCTTGAATTAATTTATCACTTCATCTATGAGGGTCTTCAGAAACTAATTACGTATTTCTCCACTATAAACCAAGCTCGGGAAAGAAAAAGCTCGATTGATAACAAACTACATCTTGAATTAATTTATCACTTCATCTATGAGGGTCTTCAGAAACTAATTACGTATTTCTCCACTATAAACCAAGCTCGGGAAAGAAAAAGCTCGATTGATAACAAACTGCATCTTGAATAGTGTTATCACTTCATCTATGAGGGTCTTCAGAAACTAATTACGTATTTCTCCACTATAAACCAAGCTCGGCAAAAAAAGCTCGATTGATAACAAACTGAATCTTGAATTAATTTATCACTTCATCTATGAGGGTCTTCAGAAACTAATTACGTATTTCTCCACTATAAACCAAGCTCGGGAAAGAAAAAGCTCGATTGATAACAAACTGAATCTTGAATTAATTTATCACTTCATCTATGAGGGTCTTCAGAAACTAATTACGTATTTCTCCACTATAAACCAAGCTCGGGAAAGAAAAAGCTCGATTGATAACAAATTGCATCTTGAATTAATTTATCACTTCATCTATGAGGGTCTTCAGAAACTAATTACGTATTTCTCCACTATAAACCAAGCTCGGGAAAGAAAAAGCTCGATTGATAACAAACTGCATCTTGAATAGTGTTATCACTTCATCTATGAGGGTCTTCAGAAACTAATTACGTATTTCTCCACTATAAACCAAGCTCGGCAAAAAAAGCTCGATTGATAACAAACTGAATCTTGAATTAATTTATCACTTCATCTATGAGGGTCTTCAGAAACTAATTACGTATTTCTCCACTATAAACCAAGCTCGGGAAAGAAAAAGCTCGATTGATAACAAACTGCATCTTGAATTAATTTATCACTTCATCTATGAGGGTCTTCAGAAACTAATTACGTATTTCTCCACTATAAACCAAGCTCGGGAAAGAAAAAGCTCGATTGATAACAAACTGCATCTTGAATAGTGTTATCACTTCATCTATGAGGGTCTTCAGAAACTAATTACGTATTTCTCCACTATAAACCAAGCTCGGCAAAAAAAGCTCGATTGATAACAAACTGAATCTTGAATTAATTTATCACTTCATCTATGAGGGTCTTCAGAAACTAATTACGTATTTCTCCACTATAAACCAAGCTCGGGAAAAAAGCTCGATTGATAACCAACTGCATCTTGGACGTTACGAAACGAATTAGTTTAAAGATAAGTAGAATTTTATTTTATGATTTTGAATTTCATTGTATTTCATTGACTCAGTTTATTTTACATAAGAAAAATAAATGAGTGTAAACGAAACAGTAATGCAAAAACAGTTGTGAAAGAAAAATGAAAAATGACGAGAAAAAAAAAATCAGGTGGAGGATCTCCACCCCTGTTCTAGAATAGAACAACATTTT
This sequence comes from Acanthosepion esculentum, assembly GCA_964036315.1. NCBI lineage: Eukaryota > Metazoa > Mollusca > Cephalopoda > Sepiida > Sepiidae > Acanthosepion > Acanthosepion esculentum. Next base: position 43,919,710 of record OZ038513.1, on the reverse strand, counting down.
CATGTGTGTGTTTTTCGTATTTGTTATTGTGTCTAAATGAGTGCGTGTTTGTGTGAGTGCTTTTTTGGCCGGATGATTGTTTTTTTATACTTTTATAATCTCGCAATGTTTTCGTCCAGTTAACTGATGTTTCTGCCGCATTTAGGGATTTTGGTTTTTTTTATTACTAACCTTATTTTGTTTTGTTTTCATGTAAATAGTATTTAATTCATATTGTAAATATTCATTGGGATTTTTTAAATTGTTATTCCCCCCCCCCCACAGCCTTTGAAATGTACATATGAGGGACTAGTTAGGATTTCATAGAGACATTGAGGTGTTATGGTGGATGTAGTAAGAAAGGTAGGAGAGAATGTGTTTTGTTGGTGTTAGGACTATTGTTGGTATGTTTGGGTCAGTGAATTAAGACAGAAGAAGACCGTCCTTCCCCAATCCCATTTTTGGCCTTGTGCCACATTTTGTACTTATGTGCAAATAAATATCTATTCCAAAACAAGATTTTGATTTCCCAATGAACTTCCTGGTTGCCGTAAATGTAAGTAGAATTTTATTTACTTTCTTTTAATTTTTTGCATTGCCTCAATTTTATTTTATATTAAAAAAAAGAGAAAAAAGATTAAATTTTAATATCATTAAAATTATTATTATTAAAATGTTGTGAAAAAGAAGAAAAACTGAAAAATAGCAGACCTAGCAATATGCCCAGGCCCGTTGTATTCAAGACCAACATTTTAATTTCAGAACAATTGGCTGGATTGCCATAAATGTAAGTAGAATTTTTTTCATTTCTTTGGATTTATTTTCATTCCTTCCATTTATTTTATATGCGAAAAAAAAAAGAAATGAAAGAAAAGTTGTAAAAGATATAGTAATGTAAAAAATTTTTGAAAAGATGTGAAAACAAAGAATGAAAAAAGAAAAAAAATAGCGGAAGAAAGACGTAGCAGACACCCTCCTTCATTTCCAGATCAAGATTTTGATTTCAGAGCAATCAGCTGGATTGCCATAAATATAAGTATAATTTTATTTTATTATTTTGAATTTGTTTTCATTGCCTCAATTTATTTTATACAAGAAAAAATAATTGTAAACGAAACGGTAATGTAAAAACAGTTGTGAAAGAAATATCGAAAAAAAAAAACGCGTAGCAGTATCCCCACGCCCGTTCTATTCCAGACCAAGATTTTGATTTCCCTACGATCAGCCGAATTGCCGTAAATGTAAGTAAAATTTTCTTTCATTTCTTTGAATTTTTTGCATTGCCACCACTTATTTTTATATAAAATGTTTTTTTTAAAGAAACAGTAATGTCAAAAAGTTGTGAAAAAAGAAAGCTGAAAAAATACATAACAGTATCCCTGTCCCGTTTTATTCTAGACGAAGATTTGGATTTTAGAACAGACAGACTGCAATAAATATAAGTAGAAATTTATTTTATTATTTAGAATTTGTTTTCATTGCCGCCAATTCTTTTATGTAAGAAACAAATTAAAAATAATTCTAAAACGAACCGTGAGGTGGGTGGAGAAAATAAAAATGAAAAAAATAGCGAAAAAAAAACAGAAATAAATGTAAGAAAAATGAAACAACAAGGAAAAAATGCGTAGCATTATCCCACCCGCCCGTTCTATTCCAGAAGATGAAAATTCTGATTTCAACACAATCAGCCGAATTGCCATAAATGTAAATATAATTTTATTTTATAATTTTGAATTTGTTTTCATTGCCGCCATTTAATTTATATAAGAAAAAAAATGAATAAATAATTGTAAAAGAAACCATAACGTAAAAAATGAAACAATAACGAAAAAAAAAGTATTACCCCCCACCACCACCACACACCCGCCCGTTCTATTCTAGATCAAGATTTTGATTTCCCTACGATCTGCCGGACTGCCGTAAATGTAAGTAGAAGTTTATTTTATCATTTTGAATGTTTTCATTGCCTCTATTTGAATTTATATAAGAAAAAAAAGAAATGAAAAAATAATTGTAAAAGAAACAGTAATGTAAATACAGTTGTGAAAGAAAAATGAAAGAAACACCAAAAAAAACCGCATGGCGGTATCCTCACCCTCGTTTTATTCCAGGCTAAGATTTTGATTTCCCTACGATCTGCCGGATCGCCATAAATGTAAGTAGAATTTTCTTTTATTTCTTTGAATTTTTTGCATTGCCGACATTCGATTTTATATAAAAAGAAAATTTAAATAAAAAAGTAATATCAAAAAGTTGTGAAAAAGAAGAAAAGCTGAAAAATGGCAGAAAATAATACCTAGCAGTATCCCCAGGCCCGTTCTATTCAAGAGAACATTTTAATTTCAGAACAATCGACTTTATTGCCAAAAATGTAAGACTTTTTTCATTTCTTTGGATTTATTTTCATTGCTTCCATTTATTTTATATGCGAAAAAAATGAAAGAAAAGCTGTAAAAGATATAGTAATGTAAAAAAAAAAAAAGTCGTGAAAAGAAAGAATGAAAAAGTATGGCGGAAAAAACGTAGCAGTACTCCACCCACTTTTATTCCAGATCAAGATTTTGATTTCAGAACAATCAGCCGGATTGCCATAAATGTAAGTGTAATTTTATTTAATCATTTTGAATTTTTCATTGCCTCAATTTATTTTAGACAAGAAAAATAATTGTAAACGTAACTGTAATATAAATAGTTGTGAAAGAAATATCGAAAAAAAACGCGTAGTAGTATCCCAGCCTCGTTTTATTCCAGACCAAGATTTTGATTTCCCTACGATCTGCCGGACTGCCGTAAATGTAAGTAGACTTTTTTTTTTATTTCTTTGAATTTTTTGTATAGCCTCTATTTGATTTTATATAAAGAAAAAAAAAAGTAATATAAAAAAGTTGTGACAAAAAGAAAGAAAACTGACAAAAATAGCAGAAAAATACCTAGCAGTATCCCCAGGCCCGTTCTATTCAAGACCAATATTTTGATTTCAGAACAATCGGCTGGATTGCCATCAATGTAAGAATTTTTGTTCTCGTTTCTTTGGAGTTATTTTCATTCCTTCCATTTATTTTATATGCGAAAAAAAGGAGTGAAAGAAAAGTTGTAAAAGATATAGTATTGAAAAAAATAGTCGTACAAAAAAAGAATGAAAAAAAAGGATAAAATAGCGGAAAAAAGACATAGCAGACCCCCCTTCTATTCCCAAACAAGATTTTGATTTCAGAAGAATCAGCCGAATCGCCATAAATGTAAGTATAATTTTGTTTTATCATTTTGAATTTGTTTTCATTGTCTCCCTTTATATATGAAAAAATAATTTTAAACAAACCGTAACGTGAAAATGAAAGAAAAATGAAACAATAGCGAAAAAAAGGCGGAAGATTCCCTCCCCCCCCCACACACAAAAACGCCCGTTTTATTCCAGACCAAGATTTTGATTTCCCTCATGTTGAATGTTTTCATTGACTCCATTTAATATATATATATAAGAAAAAAAAGAAATGAAAAAATAATTGTAAAAAAAACAGTAATGTAATTACAGTTATGAAAGAAATTTCGAAAAAAACGCGTAGCGGTATCGTCATTCTCGTTTTATTCCAGGTCAAGATTTTGATTTCCCTACGATCAGACGAATTGCCATAAATGTAAGTAGAATTTTCTTTTATTTCTTTGAATTTTTAGCATTGCCACCATTTATTTTTTTAAATTATGAAAAAAGTAGGAAGGTGGAAAAATAACGGAAAAAATATATAACAGTATCCCAGACCCTTTCTATTCTCCAAATCTATAAATCAACCATTCGCCTTTGCATGGAGTATTGCTGCCATATATGGTCTGGAGCCCCTGCTGTTTGCCTCAGGGTTTTTGATAAGATCCAGAGACGGATATGCAATGTAATTGGCCCTGATCTGTCATCTCGTCTGCAGTCGCTCTCTCAAAGACGCGCCGTTGCCTCGCTCTGTCTTTTTTACAAATACTTTCACGGTAATTGCTCCGATGAGCTGCTTTCGCTGGTTCCCAGGCCTCATGAATTTAAGCGTCTTTCGAGGCTGGCATCCCGTTCCCACCCCTTCACCGTTGAAACTGTTAGATGTAGACGTCTCTTCTACTCCAATAGCTTCATGTCTCGCACATCTCGCCTGTCGAACTCCCTTCCTTATTCCTGTTTCCCTGACAAATATAATCTCCAACTATTTAAGTGTAAAGTCAATCGACATCTCCAGCTGCCTTGATCTATTCACTTCCCTTCTCCACATCCTTTCATCTTTCATTCCTCATCTGCTCTCGCTCTAAATCTTCTGTAACCCCCTTGCCTTGATCGATCCACTATCTTTCTCCACATCCTCTCCTTTACCACTCCTATCTGCTGTTCCTCCAAACCTTCTGTAACCCCTTGCGTGCTAGTGGCTTCCAGCCTTGCTTGGGGGTGAAAAGCTTAAAAGAAAAAAGACAAAGATTTTGATTTTAGAACTATCAGTCAGATTGCGATAAATGTAAATAAAAAATAATTTTATTATTTTCTATTTGTTTTCATTGCCGCCAATTTTTTTGTGTAAGAAGAAAAAGATAAAAAAAATAATTCTCGGGGGAAGTAAAGAAAAATGAAAAAATAGCGAAAAAAAAAAAGGTGGAGTATCTCCGCCGCAATTCTATTCCAGACCAAGATTTTAATTTGCCTCCGATCTGGCGCATTGACGTATGATCACTTCTATCTGAGAGTTTGGCGTGTATTTTAATGTTCATCTTTTTTGTACTGTCAGTCAGTCATGTGCCATACGTGATACACGCCTAGGCAATCATTTATCTTATGATACATAACTGACGAGGCAGATTTTTTCCCGCAGTAGGTTGCCATTTCTTTCTGCGGTAGACCAGTTGCTATCCAACGCTATAGAACCCAGTCTGTCCTGTTATTGACCCATAGCTGGGGGAGAAGAGGATTCATACCTTCACCAAGGGTATTAGCACGTAAGTGATTCAAATGGATTTGACTGGAATTCGAACTCTGCTCTCCGATTACTCAATCCATTACTCCACCTTACCTCCATTTAGTTATGTGCCATGCGTGATACACGCTTAGTTGATCATTTATCTTTTGATAGATGACTGTAGACCAGTTGCCATCCAAGGCTACAGAACCCGGTCTGTCTTGCTATTTACCCATAGCTGATGGAAGAGGCGGAGGATTCATTCCTTTCCCAAGGGCATTAGCACGTTAGTGAATGTAATGGATTCGACTGGAGCTGCTATCCATTTTTCTACCGTGCCTCATTTCCTATTGTACGAATACTTTTTTCGCCCATTAAATTGGATAAATGGGATTTATTTCTATTAAATCAATTTTTTTCTGTTTTCTATGCATAGTTAGTTATTATGCATATGAGTTCAGTTAATTGTATGAAAAGTATGTTTATTCATTAGTTGGAAATAGAATAAATTAAACATTTGTATGTGTACGAATATTTTCCCCCACTGCATATGCCTGCCAAACATTCCTTCCCTCAGCACTCATGAAAACAATACCTCACTGGAAGCTAGCTTTAAAATTAGGATATAATTTCTTAAATATTTTTTACTAACCATGAACATTAAACTTATGTTTAATTCAATGGGGGTCTCAATTTATGCACAGTAAATAATTATAAAGCTTGAATTTTTTTTATTTGCCTTTTATATTAACTGTGATGAAAAAAAGGAGCTTAGCCATGGTATTTCCACGAGTCAATGAGAAAAAAAGTATTACTCTCTAGAAAGACCATTCAAAGGAACACTACAAAATAAACCCTAAAAAGATAAGATCGTTAGGATGGGGGAAAAGTCCACATTCTCTTTACCAGATATAGCACATAGAAATACCTAAGTTTCTGAATATTGAAAGATAAAGCGTAAGTTGAAAATATATTTAATGGGAAAAAAAAAAAAAAACAGATTTCTTTAAGCGTGGGATGGAAAACATGCCTTCTCATTTGGGCTGCATTCGTTGAAAATGAATGTACTTCCATGCCTTCCCACTGGGCTAGATTCGTTGAAAATGAAAATGCTTACAATTTTTGATAAATGATATTTAGATAGATTTAACTTAATATTTGTTCTTAATATCCTTTCTCGTAATACGTAATTATTTTCAGAGCCTCTAATATAATAAGACACTTTTATCATTTATCATCATGCTTCAAATATTTCCATATTGAAACCTGATTTTTATTGTATTTTTAACTGGTTACTTGTTTTAATCTTTTATCATTGCGTGATTTTTTTTTTTCTTTTCCTCGACGATGTTTGAACAGAATCTGCACAATTCCGTAAATTCAAATGAAGGCTAATCAAATTAATCAACATAAAATTTGCAATATTTTCTTTTATTTCAAAACAATTCCTTTTATCAGAATATATGGTATTCCGCAATGAATATATTTCTGCCGCAAGAGAACTTACAGTAATAGTATTAATTACGTTTTGGATTTTTTTTTTTTATACAGTTATATTATTGTGGTAATTCTGGGTAACATTTTCTAAATAATCTCGGAGGTCATTAACACAGATCTTCTGAAATTGTTTATAGAATAAATCTAATTTTCAGTTGCTTTCTAGTGAACAATAACTTCATCAATGATCCAAGAATCTGGGGGCTTACGGCCATATCACGCTGAGACACCAGTTCTCGTACAACCACGGTAGTTAAGCAACGTCGAGCCTGGTCAGTGCCTATATGGTTAACCGCTTGTGAATACCAGTTTCGATAAGCGTGAATGTGCGGCAGTATATCTTATAGCCATGTCATGTTGAGACACCGGTTCTCGTACGATTACCGAAGTTAAGCAACATTAAGCTTAGTACCTAAGTGGATGACCGCTTGGTAATACCAGCTTGAATGTGCGGATGGTGTAGCGAATAGCAGCTCAGAATTGGCGATCGTACAGCCGAGTTTCAATTCCAGTCGGGTTCATTATATTAACTTACGCACAAGTACCTTTGGCAAATGTATGTATACACATAATTTCCCCAGCTATGGGTTAATTAGTAAGAGTGGTATCATTATCTCCAAAAATTCTTACAGTCTAAAAATATTTTCTAGCTTTAAATAACCTTTCCCTTTCCAGCTATGGATTAATCAGTAGGATTTGGATCAATAAATCATTTTTATCCCTAAACATTCTTACAATCTAAAAATATTTTCTAGCTTTAAATAACCTGAAAATAAGCCATAAAAATCAATCAATCAAAATCAAGAATCTGGCTTAAGAATATTTACCAATTTCTGTCTTCTATTAATTTCTTGGGAATTCACATTGCTCTGACTATCATCCTCATCTTTGTTGTCATATTTATTACAACGTTTCGGTCGTTGTACGCCCCGGCCTTCTTCAGGTGGTTGAAATGTCGAACTGAACCCTTTATTTCGCTCACTGGGGTAGACTGTTCTAGTTCCACGTGCCATGTCTAAAGGATGTCAGTTATCTCCTGTTAATTCCCCTTCTCCAGGTTCTCCACCGCCTTAACCAGGTATTGAACTCACACTCTTTGGGTCCTGTCCTTAGGGAAACGTTAATAAATATGGCAACAAAAATTAGGATGATAGTCCGTGCAATGTAAATAGTGTACGTAATACCTCATCTCAGAAATATAGACAGGTTCTTGGGAATTGTTTATTGCTTTTAGAATATCACTTTTCGTCGCATTCGTTTTCATTTTTCCTCTTATTGTATCCAGAATATCTCCTACATTTCTAATTTTCAGAAAACTTAATATCTAAAAGTGCTTGCAAAGAAATAACATGTTTTCTTTTCATAGGTACCTCTTGTACCCTGAATTATATTTTTACTAATTTTTCAGCTTGTGGTGGATAAATCTCATGCTTAAAGAGCCTTTGAAACCAAAGTCTATTCTTCAAGCATTTCTATCATGATGGCTACATCGGTGTAGATATAAATTTATTCGTTAAAGAGTATATTTTAATCTATTCACTCCAAGCTAGTCTATAACTCCACTATGACACAAGGGGCTATTGGGACTCAAAGAGAATGGAAATACTTTAGAAGGAACTGGAAACTAAACAGGAAACCAGGAATAAACATGAAAGTGTGTGAACCGGACGATAGGCGAACCTATCTTTTGACAGTAAATGTTTCTTCAAGAATGTTTTTCATGATGACTACATCATGGCATATATAAATTTCTTTGAATATTATTTAACAGTGAAGTAGTATCTTCAAACACGTCTCTCATGATGGCTGCAGTGGTGTAGATATAACTTTAAACATTAAAGACGTTTTTAAGCACATCTCTCATGATGAATGCATTGGTGTAGATATAAGCATTCTTGGTTAAACATATTTGATATTAAAGAGTTTTTAAGACACAGCTATTATAATAGATAAATTGTGGTAGTTAATTGTGGAGAAGCTACATGGAACCTCCTAACTAATGGTATATAAAGGGAATGATGATGAGATGACTCAATGAACGTAGCCTAGCAAATCTGGAACTAAGTAATATAATTCATCTTAGCATCTACCACGAAAATATTGATAGAGCTACGAGAGGCTAGCAACATTTCGTTTGTTAGAAAGTGGTTGTGCGGCGGAAAACCAAAATTATATGGCACAAGATGAACCAACGTTCCTAGCAGTAGACCTAGCAATTAATTCAATATAATCACTCCGCCCCATTTCAGTGGGAAACGTGAGGCCAAGAAGGCGCAATGAGTTGCACTCCTGGAAGTTATCATTAACTATGCCCTAGTTCGTTTTTCTTGCCCCAGTTAACTGATTGGAGTGATTATATATTTATCATTTATTTTATCAGTTGTTTCTGTAGTGATATTCTATTTGCGTTCTTTCAGTTACATTACGCATCTAATATATATATATAAGTTGTAGCTTGACTATTTGTTATCGAACACCACCTAGGGTTTTGAAGATAGACCCATAAGCATATGTTTTGAAACTACATTACCCAGGGGACCTGGATAAGTATATTTCATTTTGATCAAAGTGAGTCACTGGGGTGGGGGTACAAACGCCCCACTGATTTTTTTTTTCCCCTTTGATATAAATTAAATTTAAATTTAAACAAGGGAATGACTCGTACGAAATCTAGAAGGAGAAAGCCAGAAGATGGAGGCCACACCAGGAAGATCAAAATGAGACAATATAGACGTCAATTTGAGTAAGAAATTGCCAATCAGTGGGAAGTGCTTTTATTTTTGCGACAGTTCAACTGTCATATCAATGTCGAAACCTGCTCATCAATTGCGTCAAATACATATCAAAGGCGTGAGATCAAGATGTTTTCGCACACTCCCCCACTAATTTTTTCGCTTTGAGTTAAATCAAACTTAAATTTGAACAAGGGGATGACTCCAAGACAAAATATAGAAGAATGCCAGACGATGCAGGTCACATCAGCAAGATCATTGAGTAATATTGAAATGCATCATTTTTATTCGCAAATCATAAGTGATTTAAAATCATAAGTGATTTAAAATCAATCATCATTTTCTGCCATATCAATGCTGAAATCTGCTCATCAATTCATTCAAATCAAGTATTGCATCAAATACACATTAAAGAGGTCAGACCAAGCTGTTTTTGTACACCCCTCATTGAAATCTTTTCCCCTTTGTTTTAAATTAAATTTAAATTTGAGCAAGTGAATGACTCCTATCCAAAATATAGAAGGAGAAAGCCAGAAGATGGAGGTCACATAAACAAGATCATTGAGTAATATTGAAATGCATCATTTTCCTCCACAAATTATAACAATGATTTAAAATCAATTTTACAAAAAATGTGTAACACGCAGCAAGGCGCTGGTAATTTGGTTAGTATATTATATTTGGAGATAAATGAATGTTTATTTGTCCATCTTTTCTATATTTTCATGGCCATTGCTCCAAACTCTCCACCTTGGTACTTCGATCACATGGAGATTACTACTAGATTGGCAACTAGGTCTGTTCTTTTCTACTGACAGCAAGGAAAGCGATTGTTATGAATCAATTGTCAGATCCGCTGTTAAGTAGGTTGCTTTTCTTTGTGAAACCAGACAATTTCTTTTCGTAAGTATCCATCTTGCATATTTATAAATCTGTCATTCGTCCACGCATTGAATATAGCTGCCATATCTAGTCTGGTGCTTCTGCGATATATCTCTGGATTCTAGACAAAATCCAAATAAGGGTCTCTAATGTCATCGATCTTGATCTGGCATTTCGACTTCAGTTATTTTCCGACCGCCGTGACGTGTCTTCCTTCTGTCATTTCACGAAAACTTCCTCATTGCTTACATGTATAGTCCATGGAATTCTCATCATCCTTCTGTAGGACCACATTTCTTTGGCCGCAAGTCTCTTCTCCGTCTATGAGTAGATTGTCCAGCATTCACTGACAAATAGGATGACTTATATTACGTAACGGTTCATTATTCTTTTATTTGAGTTTAACGAAAAATTTCTTGTTTCTTAATACTTTGCTTAGCTTTTGGGAGGCTATCCCAATGCGCCTTCAGATTTCAATGCTACACTCTCCGCTATGTATTTCAATTGTTTTTTGGACGTTATACACTAATAAATGAATAAAGATGAAAGGGAAGCTTATCTTAGCCGACGCGTTTCGTCATCTGTGGGATTTTATCAAGGCAAATGCAAGGATTTTATTTTGCAACACACATTTATATACAAGAGAAAGAATTTTATTGTTTTTTCAAAAGTTTTGAGTTAGGAACGCTCATCAATATTCTTTAGGTTAGTGAGCGCGTCAGGTAAGCTATGGAGGACGCGAAGTGATACAATTCAATGTCTAATAAACGAAAGTGACGTTTTGAAATTTTTTTTATTTTTTTTTTTTATAAATTTTGTGCAAATTAGTATTTAAATTAATTTAGTTTGAGATTAATTTATGTTATCTATTTTAATTAACATGACCTCATGGGTTTAACCGTTTTCTTTTAATATTTTAACATTTTTGTAGTCGTGTATTTTGGCCTGAGAAAGTAGTAATTCTTTTAGGAATGGAAATATTGGAAAAGAAATTCCGGAGCGCAGACTTATATTTTGATAATATTCAATAACGGCGCCCTCAGGAATTTTCATTCAAAGTTACTTTCTCTTTTGATAAGGGTGACTTTCTTTAGATCAAATTCTAGTTGAATGAATAATGAATGAAGATGTTTTTAAATTCTTTAAAAAAAAGTCAAGTATTATTTTAAGTCAGTCCTTTATTAATCTTATGAAATTTCTACTAGAACTTTTTTTCCGAGGGGAAAATATCTGTTTACTTTAAAGTTAATTCCTTGTAGAATTTAAATCATTATTTATTTATTTTTGAAAAGTGACTTCTTCACAGACAATCCGCTCTGAATCGTAAAACTGAAATACTTTTTTTGAAGAATTTAAATGTTTAAAACTTTTAATTACTTCCCGAAGTAAAACATAAGTCAAATATTCTACAGAAATTGTTGATTTCTGAAGAATAAAATGAAACTTAACTTTTAAAATATATTTTTCATTTTCTTATTTTATCAAAATAATTCATAAATATTTGAAAAGTATTTGATTACTAATACTGCGCTTGTAATCCAACATTGTTATTAACTAAAAGTTTTTTTTACTAATCATAAATGCAAAATTTACCAAAACCTCAAGGGCATTGTGTTTTTTTTTTTGTTTTTTTAATAAGAATCTGATTTTTTTGTGTTTCTTAATGATTCAGTCTTATTAAATGATGTGATGATGACGAACTATCCCGACCTAGCCACGTGATGATGACTAACTATCCCGACCTAGCCATTTCAATTCTAACCACCCTGTATAAAAGCCGTTCAACTCCTCGCAGTTCAGCTTAGAAGAATAAAGCTTCCCAAGTTGATATTCGGCAGTGTCTATTCATTAAAAAATACAGATAAGCGGTGTCCGAATAGGCCCCCTTATCAGAAGTGTTTCAAATTCAACGTTCACACCGTAGACTGACAAACGGTGAGGAATATCTCTTGTTTCCTTTGTCACTTACATATTTCAATAATTCTTTATACAGTTTCATTTATTGCCAAAGTTCATTTCAAAAGTTTTGAAACAGGTCTCATTTTTTTCTATTTGGTTTGGTTTACGGCATATCAACCTCAATAGGTCATTTAATACCGACAAGATTTTTAGCGCTGATAATATTTTTTTTCACAAAAAATGTATAGCTGGTAATAGGTTTTTTTTTCCAAAATTCATCGCTGGTAATTTTTTTTATTATTCAAAAATTCATTGCTGATAATATTTTTTAATAAAACTATATTTCTGGTTTAAAAACCTATTTTTACACGTATTGACCCCAGTTTGGGGTTTAACTATTTGCCCATAGCTGGGACCCTAACAGGTGTTACCACTCCGGGTCAGGAACACCTGCAATTAAGTAGTTCCACGATCTTCAAAACCTCCTGTTTAGAGGTCTTGCTGTTGGAAGTAGTTTATCGTCATACACAGGACGCCTTCTCACTTTTTTTTAAGTTAATAGCTTCATTTTGATTAATGTTTTCCCGTTTTGTCGGGTGGGGTGATATTCTGAAATAATTTTATATTTTTATAGTATAAACACTTCAAGTGGAACACAATCATTCAATTTTGAAGACTGCTAATAATTGCGAAACAACTGTTTAATAGTTTAAGATTTGTAATAATTAATGTATACGCCAACCCATTTTTGTTATTGCTGTTCATCGTCTTATTTACAGGCAGTTGATACCTCAATTCGACTGCGTAAACTGGTGATAGCAGAAGAGTAACCAAGTAGAAAGATGCTCAGTTCAAAGGTCAGACTATACTTGAAGCAAAGAAAAACGCCGCCTTCTTGAAAATATCTTTTACTCTATTTCACGCAGAGTAATATGTATTTGTTCAAAATCCAATTAAATTTTAACTAATTTTCTTTTAAATAACATTTGTGAAACGTAAATTTTATCTTAAAAGCATTTTTTTAAAATAGATTAATTTGTGTTGACAGACATGTCTATATGGACGAGTCGATAAATTTTTCCTGATAATAAAGAAAACAATTATTTGAAATTGGTCTAAAATTGGCTTCAAGTAGCAAAATTATTTTACTTCAAGATTACATTTAATTTTCTATCTTGCAATTAAAACAAAAATTAAAACTTCAAATGTTTTTTTTAAATATTGAAATTCAATTATATTACTGAAGTTCACCCAGTAAAAGCTCGAGAGTCACACAAACTTGAGCAATACTGAATGAAAACTGCGACTTGATGGCAACAGGAGATGGGAGGAATGGAAGATTATGAGGATAATTTGTTTGATTTTGTTTAGCAGAAATGTATGGCAGGTAATATTTACTTTTTTATTTTTACTATGAAAATATATTGCTGGTATTTTTACTATATTTTTCTATTCTTTTGACCGCAGTTGGGGGGGGGGTAACTATTTGCCCATAGTTGGGACCCTAATAGGTGCTACCACCCCGGGTCAGGGTGAACATGGAAAGAACAGCGATTAAGAGGTGGTTCCATGCTCCACAAAACCTCTCCTCTCCCGATTAGAGGACTTGTTGCCAGATGTAGTTCATCGTCATACCCAGGATGATATGAAAATAAGGACGATAGATAAAGATTAACCGTTGACTTGAAGAGGTTAAGATTGTAGTGTTCAAGGAAGTATCAACGTGGAACCTGTTCCGCGAAGAGGTTCTAGGGCAAAATTGAGCGAAATGTTTTGTTTCGATGACCGATAGCTTGTCTAGTCCGTAAAGGTCTGAACTGGCGGGACTAAAGAATTGAGCGCTTATGTAAATATTTGCCATAGAAATAGCGCTAGTGTAGTAATAAGCTTGCATAGGAAAGGGTGGAAAATAAATGTAACATGTCTCATCAGGACGTGGGCATTCTTGACTCTCCACTACTTCCTATCCTTTGTAGCACAGAGCAAGTTTTGTCTTTTCGTTATCTCAATTCCTGTTTAGTCATTCATTTATATATGTTCGTTAGGTAGTTTACTCACTACCTTCCTCTTTCCTTCAATACGTCCTGTGAGTATCAAATTCTCGACGCCTTCATTCCTCATGTGTCCTAGAAACTGCAGTTGTCTCCTGATTTTATTTCTTAGTTCCACCAGTTCTAACCTTCACGGCTAAGACCACGAATATTGTAGCGAACCAGACTCCTTCAAGTGGCTCTTGGGCCATGTACAAAGTGAACATCATTGTAAAAAAAAAAATTATTGACCGCTTTTTTTTTTTTTTCTTAAAAATTCCTCGTTACACACGTTCTTTCCACATTATACTCAGCATCCTTCTGTAGAACCACATTTCTGTTGATTAAATTCCTTTCTTCATCTATGAGGAGATTGCTCAAAATTCAGTCGCAGAGGAGGGCTGATATTGAACGGGCGTCCCTTTGAGGAGGCACCTTGAGAGAATATTGGGCGTCAAATTCCTACCTGATCTCAAATGGAACTTTTATATACGATACATCGGTAAAGATGCAGATAAAATGATTGGCTCCAGTAAGTACCGACTCCATGTTATCTCTACCTTTATAAGAGAGATCAGGTAGAAAATAGGGTACTGTTGTCATATTTGGGAGGGAGCTACGCAGACTCCACTTCCAGTACTTTCCGACTTCTTGTTAGAGAAGAATTATTTTTCATCCTCCGACCTCTTTCACACAGGTGGGATGCGGCGAGTCTCTCACTGTTCTATCGCTACTTTTATGGAAAGTGCTCGGAAAACGAGATTCCTTAGTTCCGCCAGGTTCAACCTTCACGGCTTGAACCTGCCATGCCACTTACATTGTAGCAAATCACCCACATTCCCTTCGTATTCCATCGGCGAGAAATAAGTTCAAGTTCTTCCTGCGACCCATTTCTTCCTGCAACCCATTTCTTCCTGCGACCCATTTCTTCCTTGTGGAACAGATTCGCAAGAGGATGTTTCCCCGACCACGGAAATCTGAACCTGTTCAAATGTACAGTTAACCGTTATCTTCCCCTACTATCCATAAAACTACCGACTAACGTAACCCTGTGTCTTGAGTGACCCCGGGTTTGTACAAGATGAAGCTTTTCTCTTTTTTAGCAATTCACCCGAAGCAAGACGGGAGTGCCACTAGTACGCAAGGGGCTACAGAGAGTGTAAGTAAGGGAAAAGACTGGGCATTTGAGGGAAGGATAAAAAGTAAAACGGATGGAAAAAAAAAAAGGATGGGGATCAAGACAACATAAGATGTCGTTTGTCATTACATTTAATTTTTTTTTAAGTTTATAATTATCAGGGAAGCAAATAAGCGGAAGGAAGTTCCACTAACAGGAAGTGAGAGAGAAGCTGTTGGAGTAGAAGAGGTGGTCATATTTAACGTGTTTCGACATCAAAAGGGTGGGAAAGAGTTGCCAACCTAGTAGCACGCTTAAATTCATGCAGCTGAGGCACCAGTGAAAAAAGCTCGTCAGAGCAGACGCCATAAAAACATTTATAGAAAAGACAGAGGGAAGCCACATTAAGTCGGTGAGAAAGTGACTGGAGTCGAAACCGCAAGTCAGGAACGATCACATTGCATATCCGTCTTTGTATTTTGTCGAGAATCTCGAGATGAACAGCGGGGGCACCAGACCAAATATGGCAACAGTATTCCATGCATGGACGAATGATTTACTGTATATATAAAAAAAAATAATACTACAAATTTTGACGTCATTTAACACCAAGTGAGGATTGAGCAGTTCGATCCCAGTTTCGACAGAAATGTAATATTTATTTGACTTTTTGTAGCGATAAACTGCGTCCGCCAACAAAACTTCTAATTAGAATATGAGAGGTTTTGAGAAGCATGGAACCACCTCTTAATTGCTGTTCCCAGGTCTTCCTTGGCCCCTGGTGGTAGCACCTGTTAGGGTTCAAGCTATGGGCGAATAGGGAACCCATAAACAAAACGCTATAAAAGTGTAAAAATCTTTGTCACATTTTGTTGCGTGTCCCACTAAAACAACCGAATTCCTAGAAATAATAACTGTATTAGAATAGACATTTTTAACAACAGCTACTCGCTGAATATTCTCCTCCTGTTATTCCATCTCATCCTTCGCAGGTTTTTTTCTTCCTTTTTTTCTTCCTTTTTTTCTTCCTTTTTTTCTTCCTTTTTTTCTTCCTTTTTTTCTTTCTTTTTTTCTTTCTTTTTTTCTTCCTTATTTCCTTTTATTTCTTCCTTATTTCCTTTTTTTCTTCCTTTTTTCCTTTTTTTCTTCGTTTTCCTTGTTTTCTCCCTTTTTTTTCTTCCTTTTTTCTTTTTTTCTTCCTTTTTTCTTTTTTTCTTCCTTTTTTCTTTTTTTCTTTCTGTTTTTCTTTCTGTTTTTCTTTCTCTTTTCTTTTTTCTTTCTCTTTTCTTTTTTCTTTCTCTTTTCTTTTTTTCTTTCTCTTTTCTTTTTTTCTTTCTCTTTTCTTTTTTTCTTTCTCTTTTCTTTTTTTCTTTCTCTTTTCTTTTTTTCTTTCTCTTTTCTTTTTTTCTTTCTCTTTTCTTTTTTTCTTTCTCTTTTCTTTTTTTCTTTCTCTTTTCTTTTTTTCTTTCTCTTTTCTTTTTTTCTTTCTCTTTTCTTTTTTTCTTTCTCTTTTCTTTTTTTCTTTCTCTTTTCTTTTTTTCTTTCTCTTTTCTTTTTTTCTTTCTCTTTTCTTTTTTTCTTTCTCTTTTCTTTTTTTCTTTCTCTTTTCTTTTTTTCTTTCTCTTTTCTTTTTTTCTTTCTCTTTTCTTTTTTTCTTTCTCTTTTCTTTTTTTCTTTCTCTTTTCTTTTTTTTTTTCTTTTCTTTTTCTTTTTCTTTTTTTTTCTTTTTCTTTTTTTTTCTTTTTCTTTTTTTTTCTTTTTCTTTTTTTTCTTTTTCTTTTTTTTTTCTTTTTCTTTTTCTTTTTTTTTCTTTTTCTTTTTTCTTTTTTTTCTTTTTTCTTTTTTTTTCTTTTTTCTTTCTTTTTTTCTTTTTTCTTTTTTTTCTTTTTTCTTTTTTTTTCTTTTTTCTTTCTTTTTTTCTTTTTTCTTTTCTTTCTTTTTTCTTTCTTTTTTCTTTCTTTTTTCTTTCTTTTTTTCTTTCTTTTTTTTCTTTTTTCTTTTTTTTCTTTTTTCTTTTTTTTCTTCTTTTTTTTCTTTTTTCTTTCTTTTCTTTTTTCTTTTTTTCTTTTTTCTTTTTTTCTTTTTTCTTTCTTTTTTTCTTTTTTCTTTCTTTTTTTCTTTTTTCTTCCTTTTTTTCTTTTTTCTTTCTTTTTTTCTTTTTTCTTTCTTTTTTTTCTTTTTTCTTTCTTTTCTTTTTTCTTTCTTTTTTTCTTTTTTCTTTCTTTTTTTCTTTTTTCTTTCTTTTTTTCTTTTTTCTTTCTTTTTTTCTTTTTTCTTTCTTTTTTTCTTTTTTCTTTCTTTTTTTCTTTTTTCTTTCTTTTTTTCTTTTTTCTTTCTTTTTTTCTTTTTTCTTTCTTTTTTTCTTTTTTCTTTCTTTTTTTCTTTTTTCTTTCTTTTTTTCTTTTTTCTTTCTTTTTTTCTTTTTTCTTTCTTTTTTTCTTTTTTCTTTCTTTTTTTCTTTTTTCTTTCTTTTTTTCTTTTTTCTTTCTTTTTTTCTTTTTTCTTTCTTTTTTTCTTTTTTCTTTCTTTTTTTCTTTTTTCTTTCTTTTTTTCTTTTTTCTTTCTTTTTTTCTTTTTTCTTTCTTTTTTTCTTTTTTCTTTCTTTTTTTCTTTTTTCTTTCTTTTTCCTTCGCCTCCCCTGTCTCCTCCTTAGGGCTAATATACACTCCTGTAAAGAATAAATATCTTCAATATGCCGTTTTGCTTCAGGATAGTTACAATTATGGCTCTTCACAACATTCTATCCTTTATAGCTCTTAATAAGTTTTACCTTTCCGTTATCTCCCTCAGCCACTGGTCTACAATCCACGTACTGAAGCTCGTTAGATAGGTTATGTTTTCGTTTGCCCTTCCTGCTTTTAATATATCCTGTATTTTCCAGGGCTTAAAACGAAAAAAAAAATAATTTGGAGCAAAGAAAAACCACTTCACTATATTGGCCAATAAGTCACTCTTTTAGTACATTTATTCTAATAATGAGGCAATAAGTGAATAACTATACTAAGGCTAAAATATTGACTTATTTGGCAACCTTGTGGAGTGATTTCTTTCTGCCATTATTTAACTGAGAAATTGACGTCTACCGGCCTGTTTAATCGAAAGTCTTATGTAACAAAATGTATCTCACGGCAGGAATCAACTCTGTTTACTCTAACCTGGGAAAATCACTTATTTGTAAATAAATATTTTAGACAAACGGTAAACTCAACTAATTTTTTTTATATTACATTAAAGCCGAAAATATGTTTAGAATTATTAATATTAAAAATTCATGTTTGATATTCAATATGTATTTCACAAATTATGTATGAAAGAGCGCGCGCGCACACACACACACATCCATTACTGGGCATATCTAAATTGATTATATTGAAATTATTAATGAATTTCATAATAGTCCAGGAATATTGTCACGATATTAATTAAAACTATTAATTAAATTAATATTTTCGTTCTATGTACCTGCAAATAATCTTTTAATATTGCTAGTATTAAATGCTAGCATTCTAAAGATATTTATTTCAAGGTTTTACCTTTATTTGCTACTACGCAAAAAAAAACCGTCACGATATCGTAGGAATTCAGGCACAATATATATATATATATATATATATATGTATAAATGTTCCACGCGCAAAGGATTTAATGAAATGCTTGAAATATGCAAACCTGGTGGACATTAATGAGTTATTCATCTTATTTCACGATCACGAAACTTATTAGGTCCGTAGAGATATCCAACGTATTGAAGTAGGAGTGGAGTTTCCTGGGCAATATAGCCTGACAGAACTCGACACTCTCCAGGCTGATTTTGAATTCAGAATTCCTCCTTCTCCTTGACTTGGCATAAAACGATGGTTAATTTCTTTTTTCCTTCTCCTTGACGAGGCATAAAACGATGGTTAATTTCTTTTTTCCTTCTTGACTAGGCATGAAACGATGGTTAATTTCTTTTTTCCTTCTCCTTGACTAGGCATGAAACGATGGTTAATTTCTCATAAAACGATGGTTAATTTCTTTTTTCCTTCTCCTTGACTAGGCATAAAACGATGGTTAATTTCTTTTTTCCTTCTCCTTGACTAGGCATAAAACGATGCTTAATTTCTTTTTTCCTTCTCCTTGACTAGGCATAAAACGATAGTTAATTTCTTTTTTCCTTCTCCTTGACTAGGCATAAAAACAGGATTATAAAATCAGTCTGCCCTGCTATTTACCCATAGCTTGGGCGGGAAGAGATGAATTCCTAGCTTTTTAAAGCCTTTAAGTGAATGTAACAAACTCCGCTCTGATTAGTCAATCCGAGCCGCTATACATTACCCCACAGTCCCCCTGTTTAGCTCAATTTGCAGATGGCACCGTACTGATAGCAGACACGGAAAAGAAATCACAAAACCTCCTACCGAAGGTAGCGAAGGAGAGCGAGAAGAAGGCACTAAGCATAAACTACAAGACAAAATGCATGACTATCAGTAAAGAGAACGAGCCCCAAATACAATTTACACGTTGGGGACACTAAAATCAAGCAGGTGCGAATATTTAAATGCCTGGGAAATGTTTTGACAGGACGGCAAGTGCGACGCTGAGATCCGAAGACGTATTGGGATGACCAAAGACGCATTCCAAAAGCTAGGTAGAGTATTACGAGACAGCAGAATAGTGTTGGTAACATAGAGAAGTGTCTGTCCTCCTTTACGGCAGCGAATACTGGACGGTCTCCTCTAAGATGAAGAGACTCGAGGCGGCGGAGTTATGGTTCTACAGGAGGATGCTAAGGATATCATGAACCTAGCGTGTGAGCAACGATGAGGTTTGGGAGAGGATGCAAACAACGAAGAATCTTATACTTAACATCAGGAAGAGGCAGCTGAAATTTCTGGGACACGTAATGAGAAATTAAGGTTTGGAAAATCTGAAACTCACAGGTCGAATAGAGGGAAAGAGACGATAGAAAGCAACGCATGACATATCTAGCGAGCTTAAGCAAGTGGATGACATAACTAGGCCGGGGGTGAGTAGCAAAGGGACAAAACTTATTGAGAACTACAAGAAATATGGGAAGTGGAGAGCCATGATCGCCTACGTCGTGAAGGGACACGTATATAAAAAGGAAATACTACTTTTCTCTGCCATGTCGTAAGTATTATTTTTCATTGTTTAAGAGTTTTTTTTTAACTCTTTCCAGTTGTTCAACTTGTAGACGTAAAATTATAACTCTAGTCTGTTATGAATAATCAAGAGTAGTCTCCCCTCGTTTTGTTACTCTCCTCTTTGAGAGAGCTATTTCTGTTTACTGGGACTATAAAAGGACACGATGGTATTCTCAATTGAATAAAGCTTTCTTAAAGCCTACACCTGCGTACTTTTGTCATTAGTCTCTTTAAGGTAATTTCAGTCTGGATAAAATTCCGAAATCCTATGAAAAAAATTTTCGCCCAACATCGCAAACTGCTACAAAACTATAAACATTAACCTAAAAACTGAAGTCATGTTCTTATAGGCTCGTCAGTCAGATCGACGCTTTCATATGGACGCCATGCATAGCATCAAACTCGTTCAGAAATATCTTAACTGTGAGTTACATACCATTTTCTCAGACGAAGGAGTAAAAATGGCTTCGAGCGAATTAATCCTGTGGGTTTTAGCGGGAATCATCTTTCTTCAAACCTAATCGACTGCCGCTACAGAATAACATTTGAGGCCTCTCAGTAGGAGCAACAACTAAAATGGATATCACCTGATACTTGAGGAGAAAATAACATAATCAGAATGTTGACGTTCCACAGTAATTCAAACGAAAGTTTAAAAAGGAAGCCTCCTCCCCCATCAATACTGGAAAGAGCGAGAACCGTTACTGGACTTTGGTAAATTATTTTTCTGAAAAATTGTTTAATAGAAGCAGTTAAAAATTACGACAGACAGTAGCACGGTCAATGTATATCGAATGCTTCCTTATAAGGAAACACTAATATTATAATAATCTATAACCAGTACTAAACCATTGCGAAGTATATAAGTAGCGTATATTTTTGTGATTTAATCTTTAAATCTGCAATTAGATTTAAAAGCTCCAAATATATGATTTCCTTTGGGACGGCGGCGTAACGAATATAGACATTGGTCTATCAAGTGTTAATATCACCTAATTAGTTGCGGGTTCAATCTCTGGATTTGTTAGGGAAATCCATATACAATGCCTTGAGATACGAGTTTAATTCGTTCCAAAACCGAGTTCGTAACTCAAAAAACTCTTATCTCCAAATCAATTTTCCGCTTCCAGGCACCTAAAAATCAACCTTATTTTCCTAACACTCACCCTTATTTTCCTAACACTCACCCTTATTTTCCTAACACTCACCCTTATTTTCCTAACACTCACCCTTATTTTCCTAACACTCACCCTTATTTTCCTAACACTCACCCTTATTTTCCTAACACTCACCCTTATTTTCCTAACACTCACCCTTATTTTCCTAACACTCACCCTTATTTTCCTAACACTCACCCTTATTTTCCTAACACTCACCCTTATTTTCCTAACACTCACCCTTATTTTCCTAACACTCACCCTTATTTTCCTAACACTCACCCTTATTTTCCTAACACTCACCCTTATTTTCCTAACACTCACCCTTATTTTCCTAACACTCACCCTTATTTTCCTAACACTCACCCTTATTTTCCTAACACTCACCCTTATTTTCCTAACACTCACCCTTATTTTCCTAACACTCACCCTTATTTTCCTAACACTCACCCTTATTTTCCTAACACTCACCCTTATTTTCCTAACACTCACCCTTATTTTCCTAACACTCACCCTTATTTTCCTAACACTCACCCTTATTTTCCTAACACTCACCCTTATTTTCCTAACACTCACCCTTATTTTCCTAACACTCACCCTTATTTTCCTAACACTCACCCTTATTTTCCTAACACTCACCCTTATTTTCCTAACACTCACCCTTATTTTCCTAACACTCACCCTTATTTTCCTAACACTCACCCTTATTTTCCTAACACTCACCCTTATTTTCCTAACACTCACCCTTATTTTCCTAACACTCACCCTTATTTTCCTAACACTCACCCTTATTTTCCTAACACTCACCCTTATTTTCCTAACACTCACCCTTATTTTCCTAACACTCACCCTTATTTTCCTAACACTCACCCTTATTTTCCTAACACTCACCCTTATTTTCCTAACACTCACCCTTATTTTCCTAACACTCACCCTTATTTTCCTAACACTCACCCTTATTTTCCTAACACTCACCCTTATTTTCCTAACACTCACCCTTATTTTCCTAACACTCACCCTTATTTTCCTAACACTCACCCTTATTTTCCTAACACTCACCCTTATTTTCCTAACACTCACCCTTATTTTCCTAACACTCACCCTTATTTTCCTAACACTCACCCTTATTTTCCTAACACTCACCCTTATTTTCCTAACACTCACCCTTATTTTCCTAACACTCACCCTTATTTTCCTAACACTCACCCTTATTTTCCTAACACTCACCCTTATTTTCCTAACACTCACCCTTATTTTCCTAACACTCACCCTTATTTTCCTAACACTCACCCTTATTTTCCTAACACTCACCCTTATTTTCCTAACACTCACCCTTATTTTCCTAACACTCACCCTTATTTTCCTAACACTCACCCTTATTTTCCTAACACTCACCCTTATTTTCCTAACACTCACCCTTATTTTCCTAACACTCACCCTTATTTTCCTAACACTCACCCTTATTTTCCTAACACTCACCCTTATTTTCCTAACACTCACCCTTATTTTCCTAACACTCACCCTTATTTTCCTAACACTCACCCTTATTTTCCTAACACTCACCCTTATTTTCCTAACACTCACCCTTATTTTCCTAACACTCACCCTTATTTTCCTAACACTCACCCTTATTTTCCTAACACTCACCCTTATTTTCCTAACACTCACCCTTATTTTCCTAACACTCACCCTTATTTTCCTAACACTCACCCTTATTTTCCTAACACTCACCCTTATTTTCCTAACACTCACCCTTATTTTCCTAACACTCACCCTTATTTTCCTAACACTCACCCTTATTTTCCTAACACTCACCCTTATTTTCCTAACACTCACCCTTATTTTCCTAACACTCACCCTTATTTTCCTAACACTCACCCTTATTTTCCTAACACTCACCCTTATTTTCCTAACACTCACCCTTATTTTCCTAACACTCACCCTTATTTTCCTAACACTCACCCTTATTTTCCTAACACTCACCCTTATTTTCCTAACACTCACCCTTATTTTCCTAACACTCACCCTTATTTTCCTAACACTCACCCTTATTTTCCTAACACTCACCCTTATTTTCCTAACACTCACCCTTATTTTCCTAACACTCACCCTTATTTTCCTAACACTCACCCTTATTTTCCTAACACTCACCCTTATTTTCCTAACACTCACCCTTATTTTCCTAACACTCACCCTTATTTTCCTAACACTCACCCTTATTTTCCTAACACTCACCCTTATTTTCCTAACACTCACCCTTATTTTCCTAACACTCACCCTTATTTTCCTAACACTCACCCTTATTTTCCTAACACTCACCCTTATTTTCCTAACACTCACCCTTATTTTCCTAACACTCACCCTTATTTTCCTAACACTCACCCTTATTTTCCTAACACTCACCCTTATTTTCCTAACACTCACCCTTATTTTCCTAACACTCACCCTTATTTTCCTAACACTCACCCTTATTTTCCTAACACTCACCCTTATTTTCCTAACACTCACCCTTATTTTCCTAACACTCACCCTTATTTTCCTAACACTCACCCTTATTTTCCTAACACTCACCCTTATTTTCCTAACACTCACCCTTATTTTCCTAACACTCACCCTTATTTTCCTAACACTCACCCTTATTTTCCTAACACTCACCCTTATTTTCCTAACACTCACCCTTATTTTCCTAACACTCACCCTTATATTTGTATTTGTGGTTTCTTACAAGCCAAAACGTGTGAATAAACAAGAAATGTAGTCTACAAACAAAATAAGTGAAAAAAGCAAATTGTAAAGTAATAAATTCTTCTAAACCATAAAGTTCAGACGAGTTATAGGCCAATTGAAAGAGAGAGAGAAGTTGGGGGTACAACAGCAGCTAGCCTAGCAACCGCTAACCTCGCCTAGCAACGTCTAGCCTAGTGAAGTCTACGATACCGAAGATTAACTTTATCATCATCATCCCCTTGACTTTTGTAATCGTAGGGGTGGGGATCCGAATGCAGAATCCACACTGAATCTCCTCCACAACGATCTATACATGGCAGCCATCAGCCATTCTGGTATAGTGATACCTGTCCCTTGTTTGACATTGTTCAACCTGTTTTTTTCATTGGCGTCCTCTTCTATGTCAACCTTCAACGGTGCCTTGCCTTCATTACTTAATCTTAATATTTTTAAATATTTACATTTTTATCAATTACTGTAACGAATTTAAATTTTTTTTTTTTAATTTTATCTTTTTGCATATATTCTCTTGATCCATTACTCTCACGTCTTCCATGTTTTATTTTTTTTTTTTTTTAATATATATATAATTTCCCGCTTTACCTCAAGAGAAAGCATACGTTTCGGTTTTTCAACACAACTCTTTACACTTCCTTTCTTCAGATCCATGCTGTCACTGAAAGAATTTTGCAAAATAACGGCTAAAAAGATACAACACAACAGAGATCCTTCTAGGGCGAGGTGAACACGTCTATTGCAAGTGGAAATACTCTCGAATCTTGGCGCTCATTGCACTAACTAGTGGATGCTTAACTGAAACTCGCTAGTATTTCGAAATTCAACTCTTATCTCAAGGTAAAAAAAAATCGTCGGAACTCCGGCTCCTATCTTAAAAAAAAAGTTTTTATCTCGAGGCATTATTGTATTTTCGTTAGCAGTAATTAAACAGAAACGTCATCATAGGGATAAAAATAGGAGAATAATAATCATATGCAATGCATCCCATATCAGCCAAAATAATGGACACCTATAAATGATCAGAGTACGTGGCCGAAACATTATGTCTATAATATCTATAATAATCAAGATCAAATGATTGATTTCGTACCAAACAAATGAATGAAAGTATATTGGTAATACACGCACACATACATGTTTGTTTGTTTGCCTTTTTCGTCCTGGGTATGACGGTAAACTGCATATGCATACTGGGTACGGCGATAAACTGTCCAACAGAAAGGCTGTTTTTGAAAAAATAAGGTTGTCGGCTATACGTTTTTGGAAAAATAGTATTACCAGCTATACATTTTCGAACAATACATTTTTGAAAACCAAATGAAAGTCACTCAAAATCATTTTCGGCATAAAATGACCACTATGGTTGGAATGCCGTTAAAGAAAACAACCAAACCAATTGTTTGCCTTTTAATTAGAGCAGTTTAACTTTCAAGTCACCCCCACCCGAAAATATTAGTAACAACTGGGTGAGGCTGAAAATGGTCGTTTTTGCGTCCTCAATCTTCAAAGGAAGAAACCTCTTCCATGGACCGTCATAATAATAATATGCGATAATTTTTATTTATAATATAATTCTTTTAATAATTCTAATCTTCAGATTTCAACTCTCTAAATTGATTGTACGCTGTTTTTTACAGACATTAAATTTTACATTTGCTTTTTGCGCAAAGTATAAAAACACTAGTTTTTTTTTTGTTTTTTGTTTTTTTTTTAATGTTTCGTCTTCAAGGTTGTAATTTTTTCCCGCCAATTTGGACTCAAAACCGGCACCGAGGAATTGACTATCAAACAAAAAAGTGCATCGAAATCAGATGGAAACTGTGGAAATGCATAAACATCATTCGATCGCGCACACAAACATACATTTTGAGAATTATATCTTAAGAATTCCTTGTTTTGATGACACTATATTGTAAACTTTAGACAAAAACTTAGTTTTTAATAGATATAAATGGAGGAAAAAGAGGTGAATGTTGATAGGTTATGTCTGATAGATATTGATTGACCTTATTAACCTTGAATTCGAGGCACGCATCCTCTTGTGAGTTTATTCCGCAAAATGACAGTTCAGTGAAATATGGTGCCTGACTAGAACTTCCTCTTTACTAATGAAATAAAAACGGTATGAGAATGATTTAAACACCGTCTACATTGAATAGCGGGCTCTAGATTTGAAGGTCTGAACTGGTGAAAATCATATATATATATATATATATATATTATGTGGTACGTGATCAATTTATATAACATAAATCATTCATACGAATAACAAATAATGAAGCTAATTATTCGTATGAATGATTTGTTATATAAGCCTATTTAAACCAACATGAAACCTTTTGTACTCAATGTGTTCCTCGAAAACAGAAAATTAATGCACATCTCTAACTGTAAAAATACTAGAAGCCCAACTCTGAAAAACAAAAACAGCCATTAAAGACATCAATTCCGAACATGAACGTAATATACTGGCCGTGCTTGGAATGTACAAATATACCTACGTCTTAGCAACTCATCAAAATCTTCGAAAACGGCTAATGGATTAGCTGAAAGCATTTGGCATAAACAATTATTTGAAAAATTGTCTATATAAACTAAATCGCCAAAAGAAATCTCTTGTTCGCACACAAGAAAAAAGCAATAACAAAAGCAGATGTACCTTATCAGTCTTTTAATGAAACTTTTGGTTTACTGTCCAAACATACCAAGTATATTTAAGCAGCAAGGCATTCTTCCAAACAAGTTTGAGTAAAAAGAATCGCCAAAATCTGTTCCATTTTTATTGTATTTTCCAAATTTTCTAATAAGCTGTTAAGTATTTTACTCTATGTTGTAGATAAAGTTTCCGAAGTTCATATTGTTTACGCAAGTATTAAAAACTGTACCAGGATGTAGACGAAAGTATTCTACCTTCTACACCATATTGGTTCTTGCAAATGACTGAAACTGTCGAAAACTACTTGAGCAAAAAATAACACATTTTCGAGTACAATACTCAACACATTCGATAACTGGAAAATACAATAAAAAATTAAACACGTTTTCGATTCTTTTTAATCTTGATAGATATATATATATATATATAGTCTGTTTATTTTTGTATTATTCAGGCTCAGACATCTTTCCAAAAGATGAGAGCATTTTTAGTTGATAACAAAAGATGAAACGGATTCCGATTGGACAAACGTTAATGAACAAAGCGATTGACAGGAATAAGATGATACCTTTTGATTATTTTTCTCAATATTTTTTAATTTAAAAAAGAGCTAATCTTACTTATTATGACTTCCCGGATTTATTGGACGCTGACATAAAAAGGATCGATTTTTGTCATCTTATTGTGATTGTGTCTAAAAATAAAGATAATTACTCTAACTTAATACGGCGTCAGTCCAAATGGCGTGGAAAATTGTGAGGATAGGAAAATTCGACTCTGATCATTCTACAGTGAAAGGCGTATATGCCTTAAGAACCTCGAAATCTCCCTAGTGTGGTATTTAACATTCACCCGCCATATGTGAAACGGTCTACAGTGAAATGCTGTATTAATTATAATCTATTTTCTATCTAGAGGGTGCGTGGATAAATTGTCTAAATTACGCAAAAAATGAAAATAACAGACATCTCATTTTAATAGATATAATTACCAAAATTAGACAAAAAATATCTTGAAATACTAAAGAGTAAATTAATTCAATAAAATCTCCATTGGTTTCAACCACGGTATCCAGACAATTTCGGAATCTCCTGCAACTCTTCTGGACGGTCTCTTTGTTTATGTTGGTGAATGCTGCCATAATCCTTGCCTTCAGTTCATCTTTGTTGTTACAAAGAGTTTTGTTGGTCTCTCGCTCAATTGCGCTCTGCACATAATAGTCAGGCAGGCGCAGTCTAGGGAGTTAGGTATCCAGACGTAAGGGGTGATGTGATCGCAGAAATTGTATGACAACCAGGACTAGTTGCTTGTGTGACATGCTGCAGAGTCCTGTTGCCAGATCAGACCTCGAATTTTCTACCATCAATATGGATGACTACTCGCTCAAGTAGTCACCTTGAATTGGACGTCTAATGGGAACCAAGCTCTCCCCAAACTCCATGTATACGACCCACTGCTAAATATGCTCGAAAAACGTTCATCATCGCCAAAGGAAATATCTGGCTCCTAACATGCCTTATCTTTACAAGAGCCAGATTGGAGCAAGAATGGCGTATTGCTGCCATATATATGCTGAATCTTCACTCTCCAGGTAATCTTCAAAACCTTTTACGCGGTCTTTTAAGGCAGGACTCCAACATTCTGCAGCCTCTTTCCCATAGACTGTCATATAGGAAGAAAATGAGTAACTACCGACACCGAGGTTCGAACGTGACACTCGGGACTTATGAATATATGTTTTCTGCCAGGTGTATAAATAACGGTGTCATGCAACTGACTGCAGGTGACTACTAATTGAAACTATCCAGTCGAATTAGTGTGAATTATTGTGCATCGATGATTTGGGGTTTGATTTAGGATTTACCGGACGTTAAGCCAAGCTGTGCTACTGACAATGTATTCACTGAAATGGTTAATTATTTTTGGTCGATTTTTACCATTCTGCTCTTGTTAAGTATTTATTTGCAGTTGGAATTAAATACCGTTTTACATTATTCGGACTATTGTCCTCATCTTTGTCGCCATATTTATTACAACGTTTCGCCCGTTGTACGCTCCGACCTTCTTCAGGTGGTTGGAATATCGAACTGAACCCTTTATTTCGCTCACTGGGATAGACTGTTCTAGTTCCACGTGCCATGTTTAATGGTTGTCAGTTATCAATTACCTCCTGTAAATTTCCCTCTGAAAGTTCCCCCCAAGGTCACATGGCACAGTGGATTAAGGCGTTAGTTAGATCCAGTGACAGGACCTAAAGAGTGTGAGCTCAATACCCGGTTAAGGCAGTGAAGAACTTTCAGAGGGAAATTAACTGATGACTGGCATCCATTAGACATGTCAGGTGGAACTAGAACAGTCTACCCCAGAAAGCGAAATAAAGGGTTCAGTTCGACATTCCAACCACCTGAAGAAGGCCGGAGCGAACGACGGCCGAAATGTAATAAATATGGCGACAAAGATGAGGACAATAGTCCGAATAATGTAAATAATGTACATAATACCTCATCTCAGAAATATATACAGATAAAAAATATTATTTAAGTGTCTGGCTCCTCCTACCATGCTACGCTCTTAGAAAATCGCCATACGTGGAATTTAGACTTTAAACACGGCCTTGTGCCATATTCTGTTCGAAATCGGCGAGAGAATTTTGTCATAGTTTTACAATATACTTATTCACAGATTGATTGCCAACTGATTTTCAGGTTTTCGGCACAAACCTTTAGCTTTATTTGTGAGATGAACAACCATCTGTAAACAATGATTTTTTTTTTTCTCTCCTTTTTCCCAACTATTATTTTTGTAATTCATAAAAAATCCTTTTGGCATTATTGATGCCAGAAACAATGTCTTCAATTTTTACCTAATTGTAATTACTAACAATATAAAGATTTTTATTTGTCTTTAATTGAAAAGCAGTAAAATTAGAGAAGCGATAACATTGTGCAACATCAGGTGAGCTCCAGGGAAAAACGAAGAAACAAATGGGATTTTATTTTCTTTTAATTTTCTTTTTATGAAACATTAAGAAAAATGATTTTGTGGGCTAGACACACATCGGGAAATGATCGTGGTCGAAAAATATCAATAAATTAAGCAAAAAATTACTTGAACTCACAATGGTGAAAAATTATGAGTTAAAAATTGCTTTTACGTCAGACCCCAGTAAAAGCTAACGTTTATCATTTTAAAATACGGAATCCGAAAATGGAAAAAAAGATGCATTTTTTTTCTCACTGTCTAAAACCTCGGTTTCTGAGTTAATTTTCAATTATGACATCAATTTGATATCAGATTATCAAAATACAGCCTATTCCTTCTGTAACGCAAACGTACTAACCAAGGTCAGAAAGTCTTGGTTGGTGATACTAGTTTTAAAGTGGTGCCATTTCAGGATGCGAGCATATATCAATAAATCCATAGCATGAGTTTTTGTTTTTATTATTAGGCTACGCTCTTAGTTTCTGATATTTACATCATATCAATAAGTCAATGTGTTTCTGTTGATTGAAATGGTCATTTTTTTCTTCGGTGTAAACTAACCTTATATATATATATATGAACCAAACAAATCCTTTTACTTCATATGGTGAATAGGGTATTTCGGCAAACGGCAAAAGTGGCCGTCTGTCTTTGCAAAACCCGGTGTGGAATGAAATAAAGTTCATGACTGTAAGGTTAGAGGAAGCCGGATGTAGTAGTTAACTACGAGGAATTGATATTGGAAGCTAAAAGGTCAGCTTAAACCTTATCTTGACGAAAACACCCAGCACAGACTTTAAACTTTTCATTGTTACAGTCAAATGCTAGGCACGAGACAGAGGCTAAGGAGGGTGATAGGTATCTATCTTAAAGGGAAGAAGTTTTATTAATAAAACAAAACAGAATATTAACCTTATGACGACAAATTGGGAGTATTAGAAGAAAACACATTTTTAAGTTAAAATTAAAGAAGAAATTAAAAGCGAACTCAAAAATAAATTTCATATATATATATATATATATATATACATACATCCTCGCAACTGAATTCAAAAAAGGCCAACAGGAAAAGTAATGTAATATGCTTTAACCCACCGTACAGCAAAAACGTAAAAACAAACGTAGGAAAAATATTCTTCAAACTCTTACACAAACACTTCCCGGAATCACGCAACCTACACAAAATATTCTTCAAAATCACAGTAAAATTCAGTCGCAACGAGAACACGGCATAATTAATAAAAAAACACAACAGGAAAACTATCAACAAACAACACGAACAAATTAAACCCACGTGTAACTGCAGAATAAAGAACAAATGTCCCTTAAACGGTAATTGCTTACAAAACTACGTAATATACCAAGCCACGATAAAATCACCAGATAAGGAATAAAAAGTATACATAGGAGTAACTGAAGGACCCTGGAAACAAAGAAATTATGCACACAAAACATCTTTCACAAATAGTAAATACGCGAACAGCACAATGCTTTCTAAGTATATCTGGGAAATTAAAAACAAAACGCACATCACACCAAAAAGGAAAAGATCACGCTACAACACCCAATCCAAAACTTGCAAACTTTGCTTGGCGGAAAAATAGCTACTATTACCTTCCCAGACCAAAATAAATTATTAAATAAACGATCCGAGCCCATCTCAAAATGCAAACATGAAAACAATTTTTTACTACGTTACATAAAATAAATAAACAAAATGACAATAAAATAAGTAAAATAAATTAACCTAAACAAATTACCAAATCACACCCGTTAGAATAGACGAAATAGAATAAATAAATAAAAAACAAAATCAATGAGCCCAAATGAAGTAAATAATAAACAAATTAACAAACCATTATAACCAAATTATTAGTTAGACTATAAAAATCACACCAAAAATCGGATGAAAAACATATAACAATAAAAAAAATGCTACGTTACTTAAAAATCGAAAACCCCTAAGAGTAAATGAAAATATACTGTATAATAAGTAATAAAAACAAGTAAAATAAATTAATATAAATTAATCGAAATAAATAAACAAACAATCCGATCCCAATAAATTAACCATTAGAAAAAAAAAGTAGAGATAATCAATCCAAATAAATAAATGAAGTAATCAACAAATTAAAAACTGCCCTTGCCAAAATAATAGTTAGAATAAACTAAAGCAATCAACCCCAAAATTGAATAAATTGCTTTATCTTCCCAAAACTAAACAAAACTATTCAATAAGCGATGTAAACAAATTTTTACTACGTTAATAAATATAAAAGATAAGAAATAAAAATAAATAAAAACAAGCAAAATAATTTAACTCAAATAAACGACTTCCGGCAAATTAACCTCCAAAATAAACTACCTTCAATGCACTGACCCGTATATATAAATAACAGAGAAAAAAAACAACACTCGTGGCCTGACGATTGCGTCAAGCATGAAACAGCCTGTCGACCCCTAAGTATTGACTTCAATGTTTACTTTTATATTTACACACGCTCTATCTCTGATATTGAGCAATTTCTCCCATAAATATAGCACACCTTGAGAGTATATTTCTTCATATATTGTCACATACGACGAAATGGACAAAGTTAGACCATAATTTAATTATTCTACGTTACTTATATAGATAAAAAATATTTAAGTAAATGCTCTGTTTATAATAAACAGTATTAACATTTACCGGCCTGAACGTCTGAGAAATTTCCATAAAAAAAATATGCGTCCTCCGACAGGAATCGAATCTGTATCCTACACAGAACAGTCATAAAGCCTGACGTTCTATACTTGTTTAATAATTATATATATATATATAGAGAGAGAGAGAGAGGAAAACCATCTGAAATGTCTCTAGACATCTTGAATTTATCATCAGTAACTATTTGAGAAGTGTTTTAACATATGACAAAAATGTATTAGCGGAATTTATCAATCAAAAGCTAAGCAATGTATTAAGAGAATGGAAAATATCGTTAGAAATAAGAGATTTCTGAACCGCTATATAATAACTAAACTTCTATATAAATGTTGGACAATCTCCTCCCAGATGAAGAGGAGACTTGAAGCAACAGAAATGTGGTTCTACTGAAGGAGGCTGAGGATAGTATTTGTAGAACATGTAAGCACCAATAAAGTTTAAAAGAAAATGGCATCAAAAAGGGGGCACTTACACTTCTAATCAGAAAGACGCAATTAAAATTTCTGGCCAAACATAATGAGGAAGAGGTGTTTGAAGAATTTGACATTGGCAGGGCATACTGAAGGTAAGAGGTGCAAAGGGAAACAGCGAGTAACCTAGCTAACCAGCATGTCTAAATAGATGGCAGACCAAGAGTGCGAGGAACAGTTTTGAAACAAGCATTAAGAGCTACGAAGGGGTGGCGGTTGGTGATCGTAATGCTCACCCACACCCTGAACAGACACGGAACATAAATGTGGAAGGTTTTAACAAGAACTATAAAATTTCTAGAGAGACAATTACTTAACTATAACTTAGTAATATGAGAATTTAATTTAGCATGGTTTAGAAAGACAATCAGGCTTTTATTCAATTTGCATATATTATTGCGAAATGCCAAAGTGTTTCAGCTGAAAAAGGTTGGAAAACTGTTCTTTCAGAGGGCAAATCCCAAATCGACATTGTAACCTCTCTATATCCCCCACCCCGTTACCGTTCGAAATTCGTTGCGTAGTATTCAGAGGGGACGGGTTTCCAGAGAGAGACCTAAGTCTGGTCGTAAACGCAGGTTGTCCAAACGAGATGAAAGGGGGGGGGAAATAATATTGGATTGAAGAAACGCCCAATAAAAAAACTGTCATATAGATACTAACAAACGTCGTCTACGATTTAAATAATTTATTTGGTCGAATTCCAGCGAGAAAAACAGCAAGTTGGCAGCAAAAGAAATAAAATACAAAAAAAATGTGGGGTGCTTCCAAATGGTACTACAAAAAAGAAAAATTTTATATCGTTCCGCGATTTCCTCCGCGATGTCCCCTGGGATGTTGTCTTTACGCTCCCCGTTCAAGAATCTGCTTCCGAGGTCTCCTCCTGGGATAAAGCTGGGATCGACGCTTTCATCCCCTCAAGGAAATTTAAGGTCAAATCGCGCTCCTCCCCTTGGTTCTCCGCTGCTTTCTCAGTCGCCATTGCCCATAGGAACCACTTCTTCCATCTATATCGTAGCGACATGTCCGACTGCAACAGACGTCTCTTTGCCTCTGCCCGTAACGAGTGTAAGCGTGTCCTCAACGAAGCTAAGTCACTATTAATGAAGGCCGTATTGCATATCGCAAATTCAGCTCCAAGGATTATTGGTGTCTCTGCAAGAGCGTACTTAACAATGGCAAACCCTCTATACCTCCTTTGTTCAACCAGTTTGAGGTCCTGACCTCCTCTGCCAACAAGGCTGAATGCTTTGCTCGGAAATTTTCATTCAATTCAACGCTCGACTCCTCCGGTGTACCCATATCTGATTTCCCTCTTAGAACTGAGGCCCTATTGAGAGGATTGTACATAACCCCATCATTGGTATTGGGTATTATCTCTAATTTAGACCCCCACAAGGCTAGTGGTGGAGATGGGATACCAGCCATTGTCTTGAAGAAATGTGCACCTGAACTGGCGCCCGTCCTCTCCAAATTATATAACTTCTGCCTCAAAGAATCTTGTTTTCCAGACTGCTGGAAGTCCTCATCGATTGTTCCTGTCTTTAAGAACTCTGGCGACTCCTCTGACCCTTGTAATTACCGTTCTATCAGTCTCCTACCCCTTTTCGGCAAAGTCTTCGAAGCTTTAATCAACGACGAAGTGATTAAGCACCTTACATCCTATGATTTGCTCTCAGACAGGCAATATGGTTTCCGCTTTACCCGATCTACAGCTTACGGCCATCACTGAAATTGTCTACCAAGCTCTTCAAAATAACGGAGAAGCTCGTGCCGTGGCCCTAGACATCTCCAAAGCGTTTGGCATGCCGGCCTTCTTCGCAAGCTCCAGGGTTATGGTATTACAAGTCGATTGTTTGACTTAATACAATCATTCATATCAAACCGTGAATTGAAGGTCGTTCTCAACGGATTCTCCTCCAGCTCCTATCCCACGAATGCAGGTGTTCCCCAAGGCTCCATCCTAGGACCTACTCTTTCTTAACTTCAACAAAGATCTTCCTGACGCAATAGATTCCCAAGTAGGCATCTACGCGGACGACAGTACAATTTACTCCTGCCTCAAAAACAAATGTAGTGTCGTTGACAAAACTAACCTGGCCGTTCGTCTCCAAAAGGACCTCCAATCGGTTGTGAACTGAGACAGGAATTAACTGGTTAACTTTAACGCCTCAAAAACAAAACTGCTCTCTATTAATCACCACAGAGATCCTTCCCTGACCCCTGTCTGACGCTCAACTTCTCGAGAGCACCTCTTTGCGGCTGCTCGGTCTCACGTTGTCTGCTGACCTGAGAGGGAACAAATACATTGAGTCAATGTATTCGTCCACCGCAAGGAAAGTTGGCTCCCTGTGCCGAGCCAGGAAATTTTTCTCCCCGGAATCGATCCTCCAAATCTATAAATCAACCATTCGCCCTTGCATGGAGTATTGCTGCCATATATGGTCTGGAGCCCCTGCTGTTTGCCCCAGGGTTCTTGATAAGATCCAGAGACGGATATGCAATGTAATTGGCCCTGATCTGGCATCTCGTCTTCAGTCGCTCTCTCACAGACGTGCCGTCGCCTCAATCTGTCTTTTTTACAAATATTTTCACGGTAATTGCTCCGATGAGCTGCTTTCGCTGGTTCCCAGACTTCACGAATTCAAGTGTCCCACGAAGCTGGCATCCCGCTCTCACCCTTTCACTGTTGAAACTGTTAAATGTAGCCGTCTCTTCTACTCCAATAGCTTCATATCTCGCACCTCTCGCCTGTGGAACTCCCTTCCCTATTCCTGTTTCCCTGATAGCTATAAACTCCAACTATTCAAATGTAATGTCAATCGACATCTCCAGTTGCCTTGATCTCTCCACTATCCTTCTCCTCATCCTTTCCTCTATCACTCCTATCTGCCCTCGCTCCAAATCCTCTGTAACTCCTTGCGTGCTAGTGGATTCCCGCCTTGCTTGGGGTGAAATGCTTAAAAGAAAAATTGAACTTTTTCCTAAATAGGAAAGGAAAATTGGGTCACTGTGTCGTGCCAGATTTTCTTCGTCAGTCCATCTTGCACATTTATAAATCCACCATTCGTCCGTGCATTGAATACTGTTGCCATATCTGGTCTGGTCTTCCTGCTATTCATCTCGAGATTCTTGACAAAATCTAAAGAAGGATCTGCAATATAATCGATCCTGACCTAACATCTCGACTTCCGTCACCTTGCCACGGACGCGACGTGGCTTTCCTCTGTCTTTTCTACAAATATTTTCATGGCAACCCTTCTGATGAGCTTTTTCCCCTGGTGCTCTGACTACATGAATTTAAGCATGCTACTAGATTGGCATTTAGGTCCCACCATTTTACAGTTGGAATAGTTAAATGTAACCGCCACTTCTACTCTAACAGTTTTTCTCGCACTTAGCGCCTATAGAACTCCCTTCCGTTTACTTGCTTCCCTGACAACCACAATCTTTAAATGCGACGACCCTCCCTATTTTCTATCCCGTTTATCTTTTATCCTTTCCTCAATCCCCACCATACCCAGTCTTCTCTCTGTTTCACTCTCTGTAACCCCATGCGTACTAGTGGCTTGCTTGGGGTGAAATGAAATATAAATGAGACCCCTTAGTTCATGATTTTGCTAAAAAAAAAAAAAGTGACGAAAATTTCAAAACACCCAACAACAATTATATTACGGGGTGCAATTCATTGAGTTGTAAAATAATGATGCAATGGAAATTTATATACAAAGTCCAGTTATTTATTTGTTTTATCAATTATCATTTGAGACATACCTTAAATATATACAATTTGCACATTTTACAACGAAATGATGCGAAATGTCATAATTTAAAGTCGACTATAAATTATTTAAATGCAAATAGCAGAATACAGTGTAACCCGGATATAAGAGTTGTCGGGACCGGATAAGAAGTCTCTTATATCCGGGTTTCTCTTATTTCCGGGTTTGGTCTATTTTGTTTTATTAACACAGGCTTTAATTTGGGACCAGAGAAAACCTCTCTTATATCCGGGTCTTTTATATCCGGGTTACACTGTACATTTTGCAAGTCGGCAAGATTGTTTCCTGACTTGAAAATTTGTGGAGTGCACGATAAATTTCCAGAGACTAGTGAGCAGCTTCAGAGTTGTGTGTGTATATATATATATATAAACATTTGCAACGCTTTCTTTTCACGCTTAGCGATTTTTCAAAATGGGCAGCTGTTTTAATAGCGCTTTTGGGATATATTGTTCTCAAGTTTTTCTCAAAAAGAATACGTCAACGAGCCGATGGTTCGAAATAATTTGATTGCTTTTATATCTTAGCTTATTCTTAAATTCGATAATTTGCAGTTTCTTTTCAATGCATCGATTGCAATATATTTCGATTGGGTTATATATATATATGGCGTAGTATGAAACAAGGTCAAATGGTAGAAATTAATATAGGAAGATGGTAGCATTCTAATGGAGAGTTTTCTTTAGAACATACACAGTAGACATTTATTTGCTTTTTATTGTCCCGAACAGTAGCCCCTTGCGCCTTAGTGGCATTATCGCCTTTCCTGGGTGAATTGATTTTTTTTCAAAGCATCAACTGAGAGATTCTGGACACTTGGTATTTTTTTCCCTTCAATAGGTGAAGATAAGGTTCCTTGGGGCCCCGATTCACACACCTTCCCGATTATTTTTAAACTGGAGTACAGGCTTATCCCCTGTTGCCTTTTTAGCGTCGGGTTTCTGGTTCTTTCTAAAATCTTTCCATTCCTTGTATCCGAGTGGCTTTCTCGCCTTACTTGTGGTTAATTCATTAGTCATTTAGCTATGTTTTTGTGGCAAAAATATATAGCTACATCGGCAATTTCAATGGCTTACCAAAGCCATTGAAATTGCCGATGTAGCTATATATTTTTGTAATTTTTATAAGCCGTTGCAATTAGTCATTTATTTGTTTTTGTAGATTTTGTAGGCCGTATAGACATATAGCTATATTTATACTTGTTTTGATATGCGGTTGAAATTAGCCATATAGATATATTTTATTAGCTTTCGTACGGTTTTATCTAGTTTCCCTATTATGGAGAATGTTACTTAAAGTCGTACCGCAGGCCTATACTTTATTTTTGCTTCTTGCTTACTTAACACGATCTGAAAAGTTGCGACAAAAACAACAGAAATATGATTAAGAATGGCGCATCTGAAATTAATAAGAAAAAAAGATGACAGAAATGATAAATGGAATTAAAAAAAGAAAGCGTCAATTAAGAAATAAAGAAGAAAATTGAAGTAGAAGAAAAGAATTACACGTGAAGGAAAAAAGAAGGAAAATAATGAAAAGAAAAACGAAAAAACGGGGGAAAATATTCAAACGTAAAATTACAAATAAAACAGGAAAAAAACAAGAGAAAAATGAAGGCAATAAAATTAAAAAGAATAAAGAATTTAAATAGAATAAAAGAAGGAAAGAAAGAAGAAAAGCGAATATGCAGATAAGGTCAGGAAATGAAAAGGGAGAAAATGTAAGGAAAAGAAAAAATGATATGAAGAAGCGAGCGTATAGAATTAAGAACAATGTAAAAAGAAGAAAGCAGCAAGAAAGAGAAAGAATAAAAAGAAAATGATAATAATTAAAAAGGAAATAAAAAGAAAGAGAAAAATTGAGAAAGAAAAAAGAAAAATAAGGGTGAAGAAAAAAGTAAAATGAACAAGAACAAAAAGAGGGGAAAAGGAAAGAAAAGAAACAAAGAAAAGGAAAAAGGAAACAAAAGAAAAAGGAAGAAATAATTAGCAAGAAGAAAAAGTAAAACGGAAAAAAAAATGAAACCGAAAAAACAAAAGCACATGGAAGAAAAGTGAAATAAAAAGAAAAATGATAAAGAAATTAAAAAGGAGGCAAAAAGAAACAAAAGAAAAAGTTAATAAAAAGAAAGGGAAAGAAAGAAAACAGAAGGAAAAAAAAGAAAAAAATATTGATAGACATTTCTTTGCTCAGCCTCATGACAGATAGTTTTTATTCTTATATAGTCTTATTCGTGGCAATGGTCACCGTTCGAATGTTGACGAAAACTTGTATTTTGAACGCTCATTTTTAAAGCTGGAAGATACACTTACCCGGTAGAATGTTACAACACGATCTTCTTACTCTTTGCTTTCTCTTATTTGGCACTGTAGTTTTAAGCTATAATACGAAGAGCATTCTCCTCCGGTATATATATATATATATATATATATTGTATACACACGAATTTTGTACACTTCACTGCAAGCCAAACGCTTATAAAATATAATCGAATATAATTAAATCTTCAATAAACACACATTGCTTTGGGAAATATTTGATTCACTGAGAGATGTCTGAAAAAAGATCGATCAGGTTGATAACCAGTAGAAACGAATCGATATTTTATGTACAGAGAAAGAGAGAGGAAAAGAATACTGGAGGGGACGAGAGTATCCATAAAAACCGTTTGATTGATTTACAGCTTATCAACCCTTTCTGCATTATTTAAAACTGAAACATATTTTTGGATTTTAAGAATAACTGTATTATAATATAGTGTATATTGCATTAACAATTTTGGGGGGAATAACAATGATATTTCCATATAAATGTTTTAACTATTTGACCCATACCTGGTGGGAGTAGATGGATTCATACCTTTCCCAAGGCTACTCGCACGTAGGTATATGCAACAAAATCGACTGGATTTCGAACTCGGGTCACAGATTTCTCATTTCGAAGTGCTATCCATGGACTACTCACAGATTTTGAAAACGGTTTTTACTGGCATAAAATCATGTTCTGTTGACGGCAGAACACGTAATCTATATTTATTAAACACTTATTGGTCATATACTGTATTTATCAATCTATAAGACGCACCATTTATTTGCATATTTTTAACTCTTCTGTTTACTTTTTATATACGAATGTTCTAATACAAGGCCGAACAGTCTCCCAACTTAAAGGGTTACTAAATGAGTCGTGTATTCTGTTATGTAAGAGGAGGAAGTGAGAAGTACAGAGGGTAAGTAGGATAGATAACGATTGACCCCAAATTTGAAGAGGTTAAGATTATAGGGATCGGGGAAGCATCCTCTCGGGAGTCTGTCCTACAAAGAAACGGTTCTGAGTATAACTTTCACTTTGCCAAATGAATTACATAAGGAATTAGACTGATTCTACACTATCGGCATGGCATATCGGGTCTTAACTGTGAAGTTCTGCACTAGTACAGTATCGATAGGCTGACGATTGTTTCATCTGTAGGAAAGGGGTTCTAGGTTTGAAAATAATTAATGGCCCGCAAGTCCGTGTAAACGTTTTTTGAACTGCATCCCATACCAAACTTCAATCCATAATATTTTTCACCGTCCTGAGTAAGACGATAAACTACATCCAACAGCAAGGCCTCTGATCAGGAGGTTTTGAGGAGCGTGGAATCACCTCTTAATTGCTGGTGTTCTCAGGTTCAACCCTGACCCGTGGTGGCAGCACCTATTAAGGTCTCAGCTATGGGCAAATAGTTAACCTCCAAACTGAGATCAAAACACCATGAAAGTGTAAATATAGGTTTTAATACCAATAATACGTTTTTTGAAAAAATATTACAGCAATAGATTTTGAAAGAAAAATACCAGCAGTACGTTTTCTAGAAAAAAAAAATTACCAGCAATACATTAAAAAAAATATTACCAGCAATAAAAAATTTGTTGGCATTAAATAACCCATTGAGGTTGAATTGCCATAAAACAAATTAAACTAATACTATTCACAATACATTGAGGTTTGTGAAATATTTGATTTCGCCTCCTTCTCATGACCTTTCAAGATGTAACCGACCATAGCTCTCAATAGATTCCTTTTTCTATAACATCGGTGATATGTTCATTAACATGATTTGTTTGAAAAGATTGTGGAATCCTTTTTTTCCGTTGGATTCTCCCTGGCCTCTGTAGAAACGGCGAGCAATAGTAAAGAATAAGATATCTCTAGACATCGGAACAAAATAATGTACCTCCGTAGATGAAATAAATTTTACAGTTTGGAATGGCGTCAAGGTTACCCGGATCGACAGACACCTACGAAAGGCTAAAACGTTGTAATAACAGCAAAAATGAAGACATTAAGTCGAATGTAAATAAAAACTCCTCATCCCAGAAATTTAAATAGGTATTCTTTTCCAGGACTCAAGATAAACCTTTCCAAAACAGAAACTAGGAATTGGAATGAAAGCAGGGATGAGACCTACCCTGAATCGAACATAAAAATTCAGGAAGTGAAATTAGTAAATACCAAAGACTTTAATTACCATGGTGTATGGAGCATTTGTAACTAATTTAGCATAGGAGATTGAACATTGAATAGGATGGTGAACACCGTAAATTGCTCCAAAACCATTGCACAAGCCATGTCCTAAATAGTCTCGTCAGATCGAGATGTTTATATGGAAGTCATGCATGGCGCTAAACCCGTTCAGAAATATCTAAACTGTCAATTATATATCAGGTCATCCCATAAGTTCTGTCCGAATTTTGAATAAAGAAAACAAGTGACCAAATGTTATATTTAATTACAGATTCAACCAACAATGTATTTTCCCTGATTATCTATGACTTCCTTCCATCTATTAACAAGCTTACTAATTCCATTACTGTAAAATTCTTTTGGATTTGATTCGAAGAACTCACAACTGTCAGTTTTAACCTCTTCCAGTGTTACAAAAGCTGTTTCTTCCAAATGATTCTGTAAGCTACGAAACAAATGGTAGTCTGAAGGAGCAAGGTCGGGAGAATAAGGTGGATGAGGAATTTTCTCCCAACCAAGTTCTTCGATCTTTTGTGGCGTGATTCTTGCTGTGTGTGGTCGCGCATTGTCCTGATGAAACATCACCCGTTTTCGATTTACAAGAGCAGGTCTTTTTTTCCTCAAAGCTTGGTTCAAACGCTCTAATTGCTGACAGTATATCCGAGCATTAATTGTTGCATTAGGTGATAAGAATTCAAAGTGGATTATTCCTTGGCAATCCCACCAGATTGAAAGAACATTTGCCCTTCTCGGCTGTGGCTGGGGTCCTTCCCTTTTACCAAGCCATTGTCTACGACGCTTAACATTTCGATAAAAGATCCATTTTTCGTCGCCAGTCGCAAGTCTATCCGCAAAATGTGAAACAAGTTGGCGAAAATGGAGAGAAGAGTAGATGTCGACTCTGGATTTGTGGTTGTTTTCAGACAATTCATGAGGCACCCATTTTCCAAGTTTAGGAACTTTTCCAAGTTGTTGAAGATAACGATGAACAGTTGTATGGTTTAAACTGAGAACTACTGCCAATTCCACAACTGATAAAACAGGATTTTTTTCAAGGGCTGCTTCAAGAACTTTTCATCAAACTCAACTGGACGTCCGGTTCGATCTTCATCTTCAAGGGTGAAATCTCCACCTCTGAATTTTGCAAACCACCTTCTGCAAGTTCTTTCATTCACACATTCCTCTCCATAAACTGACTGAATGTTTCTAGCCGCTTCGGCTGCTGAGTTTCCTTTCTTGAACTCATAAAGCATTATGTGCCTCAAATGATTGTTGGGTACTTCCATGTTAGCAGGGTTTTAATCAAACAAAATTTTATTTTATTGTTCTCTGAAATAAAATTTGATCAGTTTAAATGCATCTAAACATAAAAATAATGTTCAGCCCCATTAGACATTATAAAATACTCTTTAAATTTCGTTCATTTTAACAAAAAGTTAAAATTCGGACAGAACTTATGGGATGACCTAATACAACCGCTTTATCAGACGAATGGGTAAAAAGAGCTTTTATTAGGTTGGTGCAAAAATGTCGTTTTCTCACATGAAGTTGAACGTCAAAAAACGACATTATTTTTGCACCAACCTAATAGCAGATGAAACCTGAAGGTCTAAGCAAATACCATCCTTCTAGATATTCCTTAACCTTGTTAACTGACGATACAGAATCACAAAGAACTGAACTAAATAAGAGAAACAACATAAGTTTATGACTTTCAACAACGGCAACAACTAAAATGGATATCACATAACTCAGAGAAAATGACATAATCTAGATGTTGACATTCCTCACTACTTCAGGCAAAAAGTTACGAAGCAATCTCCCATCAATACTATAAAACCTATTTTTCTGAAAAAATTGTTTTAAGAGATTTGTAAATTTCAACCGGCAGTGGCGCTGGCTGCAATGAATGATCGATGTTTCCTTATAGGGAAACGTTTAATATTCTCATTACCTTTGACAGCCCATATTTTTAGGAACTATAAGGTAACCAACAAAGGCCCGAGACTTTTTTACGTAATGTAGGTAGAAGTGATCACAATCACGCACATGAGTGCGTCACATGCCGAGAAAGCGGTGGAGTGTAGATGGGTGCGCATTGCTCTTGACCAATGCTGGAAACTCAATTCTGTAATTACAACATTGAGATTTTGTTCTTTTTAACTCCCTGAAGATTTTGCGACGACCGACAAATGAAACAGCGTGCGCACATGAAACTTCAGGACGCCTAAAATCATCGCAATTTAAGTACCGCCTTTTCATATATTTTGTTTTATGTACACACACAAAATAA
Source organism: Acanthosepion esculentum (assembly GCA_964036315.1). Taxonomy (NCBI): domain Eukaryota; kingdom Metazoa; phylum Mollusca; class Cephalopoda; order Sepiida; family Sepiidae; genus Acanthosepion; species Acanthosepion esculentum. The sequence continues at coordinate 43,876,210 of OZ038513.1, read as the reverse complement.
TTTTGATTCAGTCTCAACTGTTTTGATTGAGAACTTGGGGATGAGCAAACTGTCTGCAAGATGGGTCCCAAGAATACTGACACCAGAGCAGGAAGTGAAAAGGGTTGACATTTCCAGGAAACTTCCGATTCGCTTCTAGGATCACCCTGAGATTTTCCACCGCAAATTAGTAACCCAAGATGAAACCTGGGTTCACCGCATCTAACATGAATCACAGATTCAAAGCAAACAACGGAAACAGTCTGGTTTCCCACCCCTGAAGTAGTTCAAGCAGGCAGTGTCTGATGACAAGGGAATGGCTTCTATTTCTTCGGGTTTTGAAGGCGAAATCATGATAGACTACTTGAAAAAGAGGGGAAAAAACTATTAATAGGTAGAATTATGCATCAGAATTAAGACAACTGAGTGAAGCAATAAAGTCGAAACGCAGTGAAGCTGAGGGCAGGATAACACGCCCGTTCACACTGTTCAGCTTACAGTAGGTGAAGCAGCCATCAGTGACTTGGAATTGTTAACCCTTACTCACCAGACTTAGCGCCATCTGACTTCTTCCTGTTTTCCTAAACTTAAATACCAATTGCGTGGTCGCCATTAGAGAAACGATGATGAGATCTTATGAGCTGTGGAAGAGTGTTCGGACGATTAGGACGCTACCTTCTTCCGTGATTAGGTTGCAATGCTTCAGATCAAATGCCTTGATGTCAAGGAGGACTACATTGGACAAATAGTGAAAAACTGTCTTGTTTCTCCAACTCCTTCTTGGTGAGGCTTAGAACTTTTTAAACGATCCTCGTGTATCATAGTGCTCTCATTCCTTCCCCGTCTAATTAAAGTGTGAGTGTGTTGTTTTATGTTCGTAAATACGTTTCTTTAAATCTCAGGGCATTTGTGGGTGCATTGTTTTACGTTCTATTTTGGTAGAGTCCGCCTTATGATGTAGAATTAATCTCATTGATTAAAGTCTCTAACTGCTTTTGAAGTGTTTGTGATAATTTAATAATTAATATTGGCAAATTTTCTTTCAAAATGATTAGCTTTTGAGTAGGTAATATAACGACCCTAGTTTTATTACTGTTGGTTACGCTTTCTTTTACGTTTTTGATTTTGTGTATATTGTGCGCTTTTCGCTTGGCATTGTAATGTGAAATAACTAGTGGAGGATTTTAACCCCTTTCCTGGCGTAGACGTGTATATACGTTTTTTGTTTTGTTTTTTGTTGTTGTTTTTCACTGAACGTGTCTGTCAGAAACAGGCGAATAAACACGCCTAAAACATAACGTTAAAAAAACAAGCTACAGACAGGTTTATACGTCGATCTTCATTCTATTTATACCATTCTGATCTTAAAACGAGTCCAATTGTCAGCTCATACGTCCGGTAGAGGTGTTAGCCACCGCAAGGGTACTTCACGGTCTATAAATTTCTTGGTTACTATATTAAAATAAAATAAAAATTCGTCTGAAAATGAAACGTTTTTTCTCAAAATAATTGACGAGGAAGAGATTAAGACTTTTAAGGCATCTTTCTTCAGACGATTATTACAAATCGTAAAAGATCTGAAATAAAAAACTTATAATTTTTCTATAATTATTTTATCTTATTGTCGTGGTGTGAATAAACATTAATGAGGTTATTTGTTAACTTAAAGTAGCAGTATCAGTTGTAATTAACAGAATATGAAGAAACGTTAAGGGTTTTTGTCAGACAACAACCTACGCTATTAAAGTGTTGTTTTAATGAATTTAGTGACCTAGCAATTATGAGTTCAATCTCTACCCCGGGCAGTGTCTACTCAGTAGAAACAAGGCGAGCAATAACTGAGTAGTACTGAGAACTAGAAAATATATCCCTAGACATGAACAGCGGACTTAAAATTATCTACCCTCGTTAATTGAATAAAGGGTTTATTTCTTTCTGAATTTCTCGAATTAGGAGTTATTGTTACTTACACGATTTATATTTGGACTATTGCCCTCATTCTACTGCTTTTCATTCGTACCGTAAGCTCTAATACGCACATTTCTGAGTTTTTAGGTGTGACAGTGCAGAAGAATCAGAAAGAGTTGGATGAGTCGATTGTTGATTACGAAGGTGTTTGGAATGATTATTAGTGATGGCGAAAATATGCCTCCATTTATCATCCCACAGGGCCTAGGACTCAACACGGAGACCTACATCAAGTACCTTGAGGAGGTAGTGCTGCTCTAGGACAATAGGGTGGCTGCTGGAAGACCCTCTATCTAGCAACAGGACTCTGCACCATGCCACACAAGCAGGAGAACCCAGTCATGACTGTCAGACAATTTCTGCGACTACATCACTCCTTACATCTGGCCATCTAACTCCTCTGACTGCAACACCCTTTACTATTATGTGTGGGGCGCATTTGATCGACATACCAACAAAAACTCCTTGTAACACCAAAGATGAACTGGAAGCAAGGATTATGTCAGTCTTCACTAACTTAAACAAGGAGACCGCCCAAAAGAGTTCTGAAGTCGTCTAGAGGCCGTGGTTGAAGCCAATGGCGATTTTATTGAATAAATTTACTCTTTAGTATTTCATAATATTTTTGTGTAATTTCGGTAAATATATGTTATAAGCAGATGCCAAAGTTATTTTTATTTACGCGTAATTTAGACGACAGTGTATCTATCGCATCCTATATATATATATATATATATATATATATATATATACACACATTATGAAATGGACAAATGTGACTTCATTTGTTTACATTTGATACGCCATGAGCAGATATGAATGTACGTGAGATTCATGGAAGATTAACGTTTAAAGACAGTAAAATCGACCTTGCTAAGCGAACGCTCCTCTGTAGCCGAAACTGTTAAGGCACGTCAGGCTATATGACGGTTCCATATAGGATGCAGGTTCGATTCCTGTCGGAAGACGAAAATTTTCTATGAAAATTTCTCGGACATTCAGGCCGGTAAATGTTGTTTAATACTGTTTATTAGAAAACGGAGCATTTACTTAAATATTTGTATCTATAAAAAGAATGTATAAGCATAAAAATGTCTTTATATATATATAATCTCATTTCACTACAAGCAAGGCCATAATTACACTAGAACACGAGAGGCAGTTACAGGGAGTGAAAATGAAAGATTGAGAAGACTGAAAATGGGGAGGAGTGAGGAAAGGACAAAAAAGGAACAGCTTCAAGACGAGAGAAGATGGCGATTGATATTGCATTTAAATTTTGTGAGATTATAGATTATAGTCATCAGGGAAGCAAGAAATAGGAAGGGAGTCGCACAGGTACGAGAAAATAACTGCTAGTGTAGAAGTGGCGGTTGCATTGAACTATTTTAAAAGTAAACAATGGTTGTTGCGACCGGAAAGAATTTGGGACGTTTATCTCTGTAGCGAAAAATTGCTCTAAGTTTCTCCTCGGTCAAGAATGGTTCATGCAGCCCCAAAGAAAGACCGTGAGACCTAGTTGTGAATCTAGTAGCATGTTTAAATTCAAGGAGTCCGGGCACCAGAGAAAAAGGCTCACCAGAGTACTTTCCATGAAAATATTTGTAGAAAAGACAGAGAGAAGCCATATCACGTAATCACCAATCGACTCATCCAACTCTTTCTGGATCCTCTTCACTGTATTCAGCGGTGAGAAAGACAGAAGTCGAGCTGCCTGGTTAGGATAAATTACAATATAGGCTTTTCTTGAAGCCTGATTGACATTCTGAATGGCACTCCTAATTTCAAGTGGAAAATAACGTTTATTTTAATATCTGTTACCTTTCGTTCTTAATTGTTTACGATTACACACACACACACTCTTATGCATAACAACATACATAAACAATGATTAAGTACAATGTTTCTTGTATTTAGTAAGTTTTCCTTGAAGGTAACGTTTTCATCATTTTAAACCATTGGCGATTTTCACTAAGGAAGATCATTCGTGTAAACATCTTTTGCTTCAGAAACAGGAAATATCAATGATAGTTATTTGTCTCTAGAGAATAAATATACTTCTTCTATTATAAATATTTTTGTACGGTTAAATTAATAAATTAAAAGCAAATCGCATGCAGCAGTGTGTGTTAATCTCTCTCTCATCAGTGATAATATTATTCCAAAATTTAGTTCATTTTTTTTAATTGTAGAATGAATCTTTTCTCCGAAGCTAAAAATCGACTCTTCCCCATCGCTAAGGCAGATGCTGATGTGCAGGTCTTTTGTTCGGAATATGGCTGCGGTATCTTTAATTAAAATTACCTTGTTTTATTTTTAGTAGTGCAGCCCGACCTTGTGATGTTCTGTACCTCGTGCGGTTCACGGTTCCAAAATGGTCGCCCGTGCCTAGGTTCAATGTTTTAGCCTTGTTTGGTAACTTGTCCAGGAGAAGAAAAACACTTGTCTAAAACTGGCCTCGGTGATACCTGGATATCTCGCATCTTCTTGGCTCTAAAATTTTTAGCATTGTCGGTGTGAGTCATTGTGGTTGTGTTCAAAATGGACGCAACTATAATCTCAGTAGAGACATTGTCAGGAATTTCAAAATTTTAAAAAGTCGACAGCCATCATGTAATTTTTTCTTTTTTTTTTATTAAAAGAAAAGGAATCCATGATCAATTGAGCCTTGAAGGCTCATCATAAAAAAAACTTAAAAAAAACAAAATGGAAACCTTAACAATTCTTTCGAATTCTTTAAGGCAGTTGTTGCCAAACGGTGCTCCTCATAGGTGATGCAGAAGGGAATAGCAGGCGAGGCAAAATGATTGAAAGACAAAGATTTAGAAACAGCTTCAAAAAATTTATATGCCAAAAATAAATGCTTTCAAAATTTAAAATATTATTATAGATTACTTGTAATTGCATCCCCGAGTCCCAGTATAAATAATTATGAATAATTATTCACCGATTTTATCATTGTGATATTTTTGCATTATATCAAGTATTAAGAATATAGTAACTCAAGTCTGCAAATTGCAGGAGTTATCAATGATAATGTTCTCACTTGGAATTCTTTAACCCGCTCGTTTTTTATTTTTAAATATACTTTTTATCACATAAATTTTGGTTTTACTCGAAAGATTCTGTGTTGAAAACTATAAGATATCTATAAAATGTTTTATTTTCCTAATTTTTCTTCCGGATACTTGAAGTTTGAAAGATTACTTTTAGAAATAATATTACAAATAACACATTGTCTGTCATTGTGGATATTTAAGATAATGTCAATCTTCTAACGATAAAGCCGGAATTTAAAAATCTATTTAAAACAATTAGATACTGTACAATTGCAATGAAATCAATGTCCACACCAGTGGTTCCCAAACGGTGCGGAACGCCTCATCGGTGCGTCGGAAGAGGATAGCAGGCGAGGTGGAATGATTGAAAGACAATCAAATGTTTAGAAATTCATATGCCAAAAATAAATATGATTTCAAAACTAAAAATATTATTATGGATTACTTGTAATTGCATGCATGAATCTCAGTATAAATAGTTATCAATAATTATAGACCGATTTTATCATTTTGATATTTTTTGCATTATATCAAGTATTAAGAATATAGTAACTAGGATCTGCAAATTGGAGGAGAGAGTTATCAATGATAATGTTCTGCCTTCGGATCCACGGTTATCTCCCTTTAATCCGCTCGCTGGACCTTCTTTGCCATACTGCTGCCTGTGCTTTTTCACCTGGACTTCACTTTCGTTAGGTGCGAGCAAATTTAATTCAGAAAATGCGACCCAGAGAAAAGTAATGCCTGGGAACTACTGCTTTAAAGGTTTTGAAGACTTATAATCTATCAGTATATTTTTTTACTAGAATTGGAATATTCATTTTTGTCAACCATGGAAATTATTTTTTTCAGCAAGAAGAGGCAAAAAAACGTCCAAGAAAAATAAACTAATTCTCAGACTTTTTTTACTGTTCATTCTTTGAATCTAATTTAAGAATTCCATGCTGGATCAACCACACAGATGTCTTGCAAAATAGAAACGCGTGTCCCCAGATTATTAATTAATATTTTCTTTACAATGTCCTCGGGCAAGACCAACTGAATAACTAAAAGAAAAAAAACAGGCAAGTCAGCCGATTCATTCGATTTTAGGTGAGAAACATGTCGCGATTTGACACCGTGCTACACTTTCTTAGAGATTTTACTATGCTGGTCATTCGACGGAGTCATCATTCTTGTCTGTCTGTAATTCACATATTTCTGGTAAACCCTTGCTACTCTTCCCGAGGAATACGTACAGAAGGTGCCATCACAGATAGCGCGCTTTATCCTTTACCTGAGTACGAACAAGAGCCTTCAGAAACAAGGAGATACAGTGCACCATATATCTTTCCGAAGGCAACATTCTTTCTTGCCGAGAACAGTTGGCAACTCGCAGACAAAAGTTCCAAACTTTCTTTCTATCGTAACAACCATTCTTGCCTGAGAAAAACGTAGAGTAGTTGTCATTATCGAAGATTCAATGTCTCGTCTTTCCTTCTGGTTGCAACAGTCATTCTTGCCTAAGAAAAACGTAGAATAGTTTCCATTATCGAAGATACAGTGTCTCTTCTTTCTTTGTGACTGCAGGAACCGTTCTTGGCCGAGTGGAAACTTAGAGCAATTTTCGTATTGGAGATAAATGGCCCAAACATTCTTCTAGTCGCAACAGCCATTCTTGCCTGAGAAAAATCTTAACCAATTTCCGCTTTTGAGATACAGAAATCCATCTTTCTTTATAGATTCAACAATGACCCTTGCTTTAGAAAAAAAAAACTAGAATAGTTGTCACCTCGGAGATTAAACTGTCAGCGTTTCATGGCTGTTACAGCCACTCTACCTCTTTAATTATTGCATTACATATATGGCACATTTTTGGGGCAATTCATCTTAGTCAGACATGTTATTCAACCCTTCAAGAAATCCTTGTTTTTGTAACTGTTAGCTTAAAGACGAACGAGGCTGCAGAAATATTCCGTCCACCTTAAATCTTTGGTCCCTACCGATATAAACTTTCCATTTCACCCAGGCTTTGACTGAAACAGCTTCTTATCCTAGACTTTAAATGTTACCGTGCTTTCTGAATTTTATAATGTATTCAAAGGAATATCGTTACCTTTATTGTTTTAATCCTAACATTCCACGAGCCATTTTAACAAATTTAAATGTTTTTTTTATTCTTTAGAACAATTTCAGGTTTCTTACACTATTTTCCTACAAACCCCAGTCATTTGCATCGTTCCCAGTCAAACACCGTTCCTATTCAAGCATAGTTTTCTTTAGTGGTGGCTCACGTAAAATTTTCCAATTTTGTTATTCAAATTTTCTGATGAATCCTAATTCTTAATGATTGAATAAGCTCATGACGTGTTCCGCGACTCCACGGGTAAAATTCCCCTACTGCATCGTTAGATATTTGAGCCTAACAACTATAGCAAAATATTACAATAACGATCATAAATATAAATGCAGGTTATTACTTTAAGAAGTAAGGGAGTACAAATGAATAAAAATTGAAAAGTTTTTACATTTCACTGAGGTACATGAGAGCATTATCACCCATTGTATCTTTTCTTTCTTTCTTCTTTTTCTTTCTTTCTTCTTTTTCTTTCTCTTTCTCTTTCTTTTTCTCTTTCTCTTTCTTTTTCTCTTTCTCTTTCTTTTTCTCTTTCTTTTTCTCTTTCTCTTTCTCTTTCTTTTTCTCTTTCTCTTTCTCTTTCTTTTTCTCTTTCTTTTTCTCTTTCTCTTTCTTTTTCTCTTTCTCTTTCTTTTTCTCTTTCTCTTTCTTTTTCTCTTTCTCTTTCTTTTTCTCTTTCTCTTTCTTTTTCTTTCTCTTTCTTTTTCTCTTTCTTTTTCTCTTTCTTTTCTCTTTCTTTTTCTCTTTCTTTTTCTCTTTCTTTTTCTCTTTCTTTTTCTCTTTCTTTTTCTCTTTCTTTTTCTCTTTCTTTTTCTCTTTCTTTTTCTCTTTCTTTTTCTCTTTCTTTTTCTCTTTCTTTTTCTCTTTCTCTATCTCTTTCTCTATCTCTTTCTCTATCTCTTTCTCTATCTCTTTCTCTATCTCTTTCTCTATCTCTTTCTCTATCTCTTTCTCTATCTCTTTCTCTATCTCTTTCTCTATCTCTTTCTCTATCTCTTTCTCTATCTCTTTCTCTATCTCTTTCTCTATCTCTTTCTCTATCTCTTTCTCTATCTCTTTCTCTATCTCTTTCTCTATCTCTTTCTCTATCTCTTTCTCTATCTCTTTCTCTATCTCTTTCTCTTTCTCTATCTCTTTCTCTATCTCTTTCTCTATCTCTTTCTCTATCTCTTTCTCTATCTCTTTCTCTATCTCTTTCTCTATCTCTTTCTCTATCTCTTTCTCTATCTCTTTCTCTATCTCTTTCTCTATCTCTTTCTCTTTCTCTATCTCTTTCTCTATCTCTTTCTCTATCTCTTTCTCTATCTCTTTCTCTATCTCTTTCTCTATCTCTTTCTCTATCTCTATCTTGTTATGGGAATTTACCCATAATAGTAATAGACTATCCCGTACACCATAAATACTGCGCCTCAAGAGGAAGCAGTAGTGTGAGTCAGACACAGTCAGTCAGTGAGTGAGTCAGGCAGTCGGCCAGTCAGTCAGAAACAGTCGCGTCGGACGATTACTGTAAGACATTGGAATAGTGATACTGGTCGAGACAACATTGTTCTCTCTAACCTAACCTGATTGTTATTACTAACACGTCTACTTCTTTTGTACATATTCTGTTTGTAATATATCTGTGTTATTCCATACCTGTGTTCGAGTTATTCTTCATTGGTTCTACCTTGAACCGTCACCCTGGTACAAGGAACCTGGACCATAAGAGTGGCGACAAGGAAACACCCAAGGAAATACGAACTCTATACGCGGAGGACATACCTTTTTTTTGCTATCCGTCGCACATAACAGTGGTCGACGAGTAAACTCTAAGAAAACCAAGTTCTACGCGAGAATCTAAAAAAAAAAAAAAGAATTTTTTTTTTTTTTTTTTTTTTTTGGATATCAAATTTCACTGGCATCAAAGGAAATTTTTTTTGCGTACACGGGTTACAGAATATCAGGTTACACAAAATTAAGTCAACATGGAAGATTTCAAATCAACCATTGTGGAACTTATTAAAATCCAATTTCAGCAGCAGCAAAAAAAGGAACAGAAATATTTGGAATTGCAAGAATTATTGCTACAAATAAGGAGCAAAAATCTGAGAACGAAACAGTTCTCTCTCAAGACGCTATTTGAAGTACTATCGAAGATTTCAAGAACGCACCCGACGAAGATAAAACTTTTGCAAACTACTTCCGAAGGTACGAAGATCTATATGAATTTGATTGCAAAGATTGGTCAGACGCACGTAAAGTACGTCTATTACTAAGAAAATTAGGTACATGCGAATATACCAAATTCGTAGATTATATCCTTCCTAGAAAAACAAGTGAGCTAACGTTCAAAGAAGCCATTAAACTGCTAACGGAACTTTTCAGCCATAATACTTCACTATTCCACAAAAGATGGAAATGCATGAACCTTACAAAAAGGACAACGAAGATTACATAACTTTCGCGTCCATTGTCAACAAATATTGTGACGACTTCAAATTATCAGAACTTAGCGCGGACAATTTCAAATGCTTAATTTACGTCCAAGGTCTGGTCTCAACCAAAGACGCGGAAATGAGACGCAGAATCCTTACTAAATTGGAGAGTGAAACTGATTTGACACTTCAAAAACTAGCCGAAGACTGCCAGAGATGCATCAGTGTGAAGAAAGACTCAAAAAACATAGAAGAAGCTGGCATAGCGCGCATACATAAAGTACGAAGACAAACCAACTTACCCTCCTCACAAACAAACCAAACCGTTTCCCCCCCCCCCTCAAGAACAAGTAAAACAAAATTTTCTAACTCTAAAAATCAATATAAAAAAAATTACCACCCAGTCCATGCTATCACTGTGGGACTTGGCATTGGTTTAAAGACTGTACTTATCGTTTTACAGCTTGTCTATCATGTAAAAATAGACACAAAAGTTCTCACTGTTGGAATAGAGGAGAAAATAAAAGCAGAATAAGAATTACGAGGACTGACAAAGCAGATGAGACTAACATAAGAAAGTACGTACAAGTTGAAATGCAAAACAGAAAAGTTAGGCTACAGCTGGATTCTGGCTCAGACTTAACTATTATAAACCTACAAACATGGAGAAAACTGAACAAACCTTCCATGTTAAAAACGGATAAAATTACTAGATCAGTTAAGGGGAGAAAGATAAAATTTGAGGGTGAAGTAATTACAAACGTAACATTTAATGGAATGACGAAAAAACTATAAATGTACGTCTTAAGAAAGACCGAAAACCTATTCGGAACGGACTGGATGCAAAAAGTTGAACTGTGGGATCTTCCTATAAGTACGTAATGCCAAAATATAAAAAGCTTACCAACCGAGGCAGACAAATTAAAAGAGAAACTAAAAACGAGTTTCCCCGAAGTATTTTCAGCAGGCCTAGGAAGATGTAAGAAAATGGCAGCTAATATCGAAATTAAAGAAAACATTCAGCCTATTTTCAAGGAAAAAAAGGAGCGTACCGTTTGCCTCAATTGAAAAAAATGATCAAGAATTAACTAGACTCGAAAACACTGGTATATTGACAAAAGTAGAGTACAGTAAATGGGCCGCACCGACGGTCAAAGTCAAAAAGAAATCAGGCGAAATTCGTGTTTGCGCTGATTTTTCTACAGGTTTGAACGCAGCAATAAACGACTACCATTATCCTCTACCCAGTCCAGAAGAAGTATTCACTAAATTAAATGGCGGAAAATATTTTTCAAAAATTGATTTAAGTGAGGCGTACCTGCAAATTCCAGTCGATGAAGAAAGTTCAAAACTACTATGCATAAACACACACAAAGGACTGTACAGATACCAAAGATTACCTTTTTGGATTAAGGTCGCGCCGGCTATATTCCAACAGACAATGGATACGATGCTTGCCGGACTAGAGTACACAATTGCATACCTGGATGACGTATTGATTAATAGAGAAAGCGTTGAACAACACAAGGAACATGTACAGGAAGTATTTAAAATACAAAGCTATGGATTCAAAGTAAAAGAAAATAAGTGCGATTTTTTTTCATGAAGGAAATCAAATACCTTTGCCATATAATAGATCAAGAAGGTAGACGACCAGACCCTGAAAGGTCAACAGCAATTAAAAAAATGCCAGTTCCTAAAAACATAACAGAACTTCAAAGTTTTCTAGGATTAGTAATTTACTACCAGGAATTCATACCTCAAATGCATAAACTTCGCGCACCACTGAACGAGCTGCTAAAGAAAGAAAAAGTTTGGTAGTGGACAGATCAATGCCAAAAAGCATTTGACGAAATAATCAAAACGTTAACTTAGATTTATTTTTAGCACACTACGATCCTAAACTAGAAATTATCGTAGAGAGTGACGCTATCGCCTACGGAGTCGGAGCGTGTATATTACATAAAATGCCAGATGGGACAATAAAACCCAACGCACATGCTTCTCGAACCATATTACCAGCGGTGAAAAATTACTCACAGATAGAGAAAGAAGCTCTGGGAATTATCTTCGGTCACGAGGTTTCATAGGTATATCTATGGTAGACATTTTACTCTTCAGACGGATCACAAACCGTTGCTAACAATTTTTGGTTCGAAAAAAGGTCTACCGGTTTACACTGCAAATAGGTTACTTAGATGGGGAACAATTCTTCTGAACTATAATTTCAGATTGGAATATTTACCAAGGAAAATGATCGGGCATGCGGATGGTGTGTCGAAACTTATATCAACAGAGCCATTGGAAGATACGGTAATCGCAACCTTAAGAAACGAAGAAGATATCAGGACAGTACTATGTTGTACAGTTAGAAACCTCCCAGTCACTTTGCTAGACATAAAATTGAAGCCAAAAACGACGAATTTATTAATAAAACAAAAGAAAAAATAGCTGAAAAAAAATGAGCAAAATCGGAGAGCTTTTCTCTATGCGACAATGTGTTACTTTACAACGAAAGGGTTGTAATTCCCAAAACATTACAAAAGCGGATCTTAAAGGATTTCCATAGGAGCCATCCTAGTAAAAACAGAATGAAGTCGCTAATGCGAAGCTATGTATATTGGAAGAATATGGACCAGGATATTACTCAGATGGTGGAAATGTGCAAGGGTTGTAATTTAGCAGCCAAAGCACCGCCAATCATACATAACCCATGGCCAGAGACTGATCGTCCGTGGTCAAGAATACACGCAGATTATGCAGGACCAATTGACGGCTTCTACTATTTAATCATAGTGGATAGCTATAGTAAATGGCCGGAGGTGTTTCGTTGCAAAAATCCTACTTCAGAAACGACCATAAATTGCATACACGAGCTATTCGCTCGGTTTGGTGTAGTGGATTGCCTAGTCACAGATAATGGAACGCAATTCACGTCAGCAGATTTCCACGAGTTTAGCGAAAATTTTTAAAGTAAAACATATATAATCCCCGCCTTATCACCCAAGATCAAATGGACAGGCGGAGAGATTCGTTGATTAACTCAAAAGAGCGTTACGAAAAGCCTATGATGTGCCTACCGAAAAAGCACTACAGCAATTTCTTCAGGTATATCGAATGACGCCAAATAATGCTACACCATCAACACTATCACCAGCAGAAGTGATGTTTGCTAGAACGATCAGATCTGCATTTGATAAATTGCTACCAAGTAAAACAAAACAAGTAACACAGTCCTACACACCAAAAAGAAAATTTCTCCCAGGAGAAAGTTCTTTTTATATAAAAATATAAAATAATACATCTTACTAGGAGTAAGGCACATTTGAGAAAAGAATTAGCAAGATGGTTTAAATAGTACAGGGACAAAAATTCTCACACAGGAGATACTTGAACCAAATAAGGAAAAGACTGTGACAGGACACTAACGGTCCACCTCAAGAAGAGGTAATGGACACGATTTTCGATACGTTTGATATAAAAAGACCGCAAACAATGCCAGAACCACGAAAATCGTCTCGAAAAAGAAAATTTACAAAACCTTTGGAAATAGCTCCAAAGAAAAAAAGATAATAAAAACCCTTCCTACGCAAAAGCTTCGGAAGGGGGTGTTATGGAAACTTACCCATGATAGTAATGGACTATCCCGTACACCATAAATACTGCTCCTCAAGAGGAAGCAGTAGTGTGAGTCAGACACAGTGAGTCAAGCAGTCGGCCAGTCAGTCAGCGTGAGTCAGTCACGTCAGACGATTACTGTAAGACATTGGAATAGTGATACTGGTCGAGACAACATAGTTCTCTCTAACCTAACCTGATTGTTATTACTAACACTTCTACTTCTTTTGTACATATTCTGTTTGTAATATATCTGTGTTATTCCATACCTGTGTTCGAGTTATTCCTCATTGGTTCTACCTTGGACCATCACCGAGGTACAAGGAACCTGGACCATAATATTTCTCTTTCTCTTCCTTTCTTTTTATCTTTCTCTTTCTTTCAATAAAAATAAACAGCGTCTCTGATATGTCTTTCCTGTCTCTCCTCGCGTTCAAAGCAAATGTTGCATTATTTAAGAGATACGGGTAGGGCCTAATGTACGGGCTAAGGAACAAGCAGGGTTATCATGTGTTATATTTCTCATATCATTTGCAACGTGGGCGTTGAAAAATTCTTTGTCCGACGCACTTTCCCAATCTTTACCAAACGTCATAAATCTTTTACTGTCATCAAGTAGTCATTAGGTCATTACCTGGATCGGATAGAGAAATACTAGACCAAGATGAATGAAAAATAACATAAGATACACCATATCAACTAAGACACTGGATACCGGATGAAAGTCAGTGTGTAATGGGTCGAAACATTGTCTACGTTAACATCTATAAAATCAACAATCGTTCAACATTATAGGTATATCCTAAATTTTTTTTTCCCCAGATATGGGTAAAATAAAATGAAGGACTGAGTTCTGTAGCCTTGGATGGCAACCAGTCTAGAACAAGGAAACTCTGAATTCAAGCCGGATTGCACTATCCGAAAAGTATGTATACATGCGGTTGGGGACCACTTGTAAATTTAAATTCCCACTGGAACTCCTATTAGCACGTCCTCACATACGACATTAAAAGGTGTCCAATGTTCCAATGTGAACGAGAGTATCTAAGTAAATCTAGGGGCCGGGGCAAGAAACGTTGGCGGTCTAAGGAGGGGACGCTTGGCCATGGGTGACACCCGAAATTAGCACAACTTCCAGTACACGATTTGTTAAGACGCTGATAAAACTATTCGACTGGAGACACCAGAGAATTATCTCCCTTGCATAGTCGAGGTAGATGAGTGGTTTGGTGATATTTACGAAGCCAGGTGTTGAAAAGACAAACTCTACGGAGGAATAGGGTACAATATTGATAACTGGAAAATAGGTTTCAATATTCGTCATTTTATGCATAAATATATGTAAATTATTTTCATATAGAGTTTATCTGAAAAGGAACAAAATGAATAAAAAGACAAGAGAAAAAAAAACGTATTCTTAGCCGCTGCGATTCGTCTTCTGAGAGAATTTATCAATGCAAATCAAGACATTTGCATTGATAAAGTCCTTCAGAGGACGAAATGCGTCGGCTATGGATAGTTTTCCTCTTATCTTTTTATTTACACACACACACACACACACACACACACACACATATATATATAGTGCGATGGATAAATTGTCGTCTGAATTGCGCGTGCGCTCGCACCCACACAAAAATGAAATTAACACTGGCATCTCATTTTAACAGATATATATTACCAAAATTACACAAAATATCTTGAAATAATAAGGTAAATTTATTCAATGAAATTGCCATTACCTCTAGACGACTTCGGAATCTCTTGCAACTCTTCGGCACGTTCTCGTTGTTTAAATTAGTGAATGCTGCCTTGCATTCAGTTCATCTTTGGTGTTACAAGGAGTTTTGTTAGTCTCTTCAGCTACGCCCTACACATAATAATCAATGGGGTTGCCGTCTGGGGAGTTAGGTGGCCACATGTAATAGGTGATATGGTAGCAGAAATTTATGAAACCTATGACTGGTTTCTCTTGCTTGTGTGCCATGGTGTAGAGTCCTGTTTCCAGACATGGGGTCATCCAGTAGCCACCACCTGGACCCAGACCAGCACTACTTCATCAAGGCACTTGATACAGGCCTCCGTGTTGAGTTTGAGGCCCTTTAGGAAAATGAATGGAGGCATATTTTCGTCATCACGAGTGATCGCTCCAAACAACATGGCGTTAATTGGTTATATCAATCTAATCTTTTTGAATCCTATACACTGTTCTCTGACATCCAAGTGTACTCAGAAATGTTTGTATTGGGGCTTTCAGTGCGAAGGTCAAGTAGTACATCATGCTGTTTCTAAATTTCTGGCGGAGTGAATTGCGTCATGGTGCCCTTTTTTCACAGACGGTGCCAAACTGACCCTACTATCCTGTGCAGTTGACCAAATCAAAAACAAACAACGCGCATGCGCGAAATTAAAAATATAAAATGGCGACAATTTACCCATCGCACCCTCTCTCTGGCTTTCAATATATATATAATATATATTTAAATGTGTGCACGAATATAAACCTATGTACACGTGTGTGTGTATATATATATATATATATATATATATATATATAATATAATAATATTTTTAGTTTTTAAAAATATGATTCCTCCGCTACATAAGAGTTCTCATGTTTCAAAAGCGAGAGCCGAGACCCCTAACATAATTTTTTAAGTTATGAAGAGTTAAGGCGTCTGGACCCGCTTCCTTGTCAAGCGAGAATTTGGGAATAAGCTATCTTTTGGTTAGCTGGTGTTTATAACTACGGTATCATTGGAACATTTGTTGCTATGGAAACGGCTAGTTTCGGCCGTTGAAGTTTGGTGGTTTAAGGGGCTAAGAATTAAGAATTAATTTTTATCTACAGGCCAGTCCCTTTCTAAAGAAGCGTATCAAGTTACAATGTCAAGAGTGTTTTTGCTAGTCAGACGGCGTCTTTTTTATTTATGGGTTTGCCTTGAGTCGTTGAGTGACTAGAAGGTTTTGTTTCATTATTATCTATTTGATCTGTTTGTTTATTTGTTTATTTACATGGCTTTTTTTATCAAAGGGTTTTTCTCAATAATTATTGGGCTGAGTTTTTTAAGGCTTTTAAATTATGGATTTAATTTGTTTAAATCTATTTATTAATTATTTAATGCGAAAATCATTTGATGACGACAGAACACCGTTAACTCATGTCTATGGTTTAGTAACTTTTCACTATTTAGACATCTAATTATGTGCAGTTTTTCGTGTAGGCACAGAGGGCATGGGTCATCCCAGGTTTTACATGTTCTAGTTCTATTTATTATTTTCCATTTTACTTTCGGTGTTTTGTTCGTTTCCTTTAAATGCCAGTAGTATTGAGATAGAGATGTCTGACTTCTATTTTGGATGTTGTTGAAGGAGCTTTTGTGTTGTCTCCATCTAATTTTAAAATTATTCTTAGTTGACCCTATGTATAATTTTTCAGTATTAGGATTCTCTGTAGATGAGATGGTACATTGGTATACCACGGATTTAGTAAGGCATCTGTTTTCTAACGGGCAGTCATTAGGGTTTCTACAATCACATGATTTTTCATTTTTTCTGTCTAGTTGCAGTTTAGGAGTTTTATTGGCACTGTTTTGGCATGGGTGTTTTCCTAACATTTTACTATTATGCCTTTTTATTATTCTTTCTAGGTTTTCAGTGCAGCTGTAACTTAACTTTAGGCTATTCTTATTAAAGATTTGGCTTAGTTTGCTATTTTTGGGGAAGTGTTTACCTATTAAAGCTAGGAACTTATGGCCAAGTTTAGTGCTGACCATTTGGTTGAACGGAGGTGTATACCATATGACATTTCTTTTCCTATTCTTCTTACTATTAGTGCTATTGTTTGTATAGCTTATTTCAGCGTTTCTGTATCCGCTATTTTTCAAGGCCGTGTTATAAAACTTACTATGAGCTTGGAATATTTCCTTATTTGCAGAGTTCATGCTTATTCTTTTCTCTACTGATGTGGGTATGTGCTTAATTATAGATGGGGGGTGGTTTGACTTAGGGTGTACATACAGGGGGTTGGTATTAGGTTTTCTGTAGGGTGTGTAATTTTTGTTTACTAAGTCTAGAGTTAAGTCGAGGAAGTTTACCCTTTTTAATTTGGTGTTTACTATAGTTTTTAGATCTATTTTTCCGAATTCACTATAAATTATCTTTCTAATCTTATCTGTTTTGAAATTTGTGGAGCTCCTCACTACCATGAGCCCGTCGTCTCGGTACAGCCCGATGTCTTCAATGTCTAATTCTCTGTGCGCTGTTAAGTTGTACAATATAAACAGGCCGACAAGGTCCGAAGATTCTGCAGAGTCCAGAGATCCCATGCTGATGTCAAAATTTTCAGCAGTGTTTTTAATCCACTGCTCCTCATTGTGGATGAGGACGGATTTCTTAGCACTGAGGATTATGTTCGTTTCTTCCTTGGTTAAATCTGAGTATACTGCAGCAAACTCCAGGGCAGTAGTGAAGAGGTCTTTCGATATAGACTGGTAGTAATCCACTATATCGAACTGAATCAGGGTGCAATCCGGTTTGTTGTCGATGTTTGTAAACCAGTTGATGACCTCTTTGGTGTTAATCCAGAGTTTTAATCCGAGTCGTTTTTTAATTTGGTTGGTGATCCTTTCTAGGATTTTTTTGCTGATCTTTCCTATGTCGGGTCTAGTTGGGTTAATCATTCTGGTAGTGGGGTTTTCCTCAAAATCATGTTTGTGGTCCTTAAGCGTTACGTAGCATTCTTTCTCTGCCAACTTACCAACTCTATCGCTTATTTTTAGTTTCTCAGTAATTATCTTACTTGTTCTATTGATACTGTCAACCATGTTGATATTGTTGTTATGGGCTTTTTTATAAGTCTTAGTTAAATTATTTTTAATTAATTTGTTGTAGTCGTCAGCCGTCATCTTGTAGAAGTTGCCTGTTTTGTCGGACTTAACTAGTATTTTATCGCTGCTATTTATGTTTTTGACTATTTGGTTTAGGTGCTTCTGGAAGTTGTTTCTTGTTTTTTTGTGAAAGGAGATGTTGTTGATTATGTTAAGTAGGTCCTTTTCGAATTCCTGTAGGTTCATGTTGAACGGTGCAGTCTTCTTACTTCTGAAGCCGTAAACCTCATGTTCTTTTTTAGTTAAGTTATTCCCTCGTAGAAAGAAGAATGCTTTCCATCTCATTCTTCTTATTAGTTCCTCTGTTTTTTGTAAAAGTTTGACGAAATAGTTCCGTTTGTTTGTGAGTGGAATATTCTTCAGAGAAATGTCGAAATTAGTTTTTTCCATATTTTTAAGGTTCTTATTTTAAAATAAAGGTTAAGAGTGCTCTACCTTAATTTGGGAGCTGATATGTATATATGTATGCAGGTACGCAGTGAAATAGGAAAGAACACGTTAGGTAGATAATCCGGTGTTCCTTAATATTTAGCTTTATTTTCAAAAGGACAGTGCTCCATACAGAAGTAGAGCTTATATTATAATAATATTTTTAGTTTTTAAAATATGATTCCTCCGCTACATAAGAGTTCTCATGTTTCAAAAGCGAGAGCCGAGACCCCTAACATAATTTTTTAAGTTATGAAGAGTTAAGGCGTCTGGACCCGCTTCCTTGTCAAGCGAGAATTTGGGAATAAGCTATCTTTTGGTTAGCTGGTGTTTATAACTACGGTATCATTGGAACATTTGTTGCTATGGAAACGGCTAGTTTCGGCCGTTGAAGTTTGGTGGTTTAAGGGGCTAAGAATTAAGAATTAATTTTTATCTACAGGCCAGTCCCTTTCTAAAGAAGCGTATCAAGTTACAATATAAAATTCTCGCTTGACAAGGAAGCGGGTCCAGACGCCTTAACTCTTCATAACTTAAAAAATTATGTTAGGGGTCTCGGCTCTCGCTTTTGAAACATGAGAACTCTTATGTAGCGGAGGAATCATATTTTTAAAAACTAAAAATATTATTATAATATAAGCTCTACTTCTGTATGGAGCACTGTCCTTTTGAAAATAAAGCTAAATATTAAGGAACACCGGATTATCTACCTAACGTGTTCTTTCCTATTTCACTGCGTACCTGCATACATATATACATATACATATATATATATATATATATATATATATAATGATGTATGTGTATGTTCATGCCGTGCTCATCGGCATAAATATTTGAATTCAAGGAATTTTTTAATAGCTACTTAAATGTAACTGGCTCCTGTGGGTCCACTGAGTTCTGTATTCATCATATCGAGGTCTTCGATTCAGGATATAAAATGCTGCTGACTTAATTTTTTTTTTCTTAAAATTCTAAAAAGTAGCTACATGTAGATCATATGAATTTAAACATGAAATTGCCTTCAAGCAAGACATACTGGAATTGAATTCAGCCTTTATTTCTATATTTGAGATAAAATAACACACGCGAACAAACATACATACATACATACATACATACACACACACACACACACACACATATATATATATATATATATATATATATATATATATATATGTGTGTGTGTGTGTGCGTTTCATTGAATAATATACTACACAACAAAAAAAACTAAATCTTCATATTCTCTAGGCTCTCGATATCAAAATCAGCCAACCAACACTCAACAAAATTTATTACGAATATAGCAACAACATATAAAAGTAAATATAGCAACAACATATAAAAGTAAATTTCAGATTAGCTATATTAGATTATATTGAAACTTTTTTTGCATAAAATTCCATAGCTAGAAAAGATAAATTTAAGATTTTAAAATAATTGCAGAGCGCATACGCGCGTGTTTTTAAAAAATATCATCACACTGGATTTCAGATTTTAACGCAGTTAAAATAAGTTTGTCTCTGTAATTTACCCATGAAGATAATCTTGGAAAAGATCGAAAGTACTTGGGCTAAAAGGAAACTACGGCGCCTTTCTTTATGTAATTCGTCTAAAAATCAGAACTTGAAAGGATCAGTCTAGAAATAAATAGATACAATATATATATAAATAGATACAATAAATAGATACAATATGTCTATATTATTCAATTCAATGTAACATGTATGTTTCATGCTTAAACGCAGTCGTCGTGGACTGACGATTGCATTTAGCAGACTGTCGCCTCTGAGTGTTGAATTCAATGTTCACAAACACTCTATCCCTGATATTGAGCACTTTATCCCACAAATATAGGATACCTTAAAACTATATTTTAGTTATAAAGGTCATTTTAGCTATAAAGGTCATTTTAGTTATAAAGTTATAGAAGCCGATTACGAAAATGGACGTTCAAACAGAAATGCATTTCTCGCACTTCGCGATTTTGGGTCAACATAATCGACGAACCGTGAGCGCAATCGGAAACGATGTAACGTTGTTGAGGATAGGTTCAATTCATGCGCACGATGACGAATAGAGGGGTCTGGATTTTCGGCCACATTTTTCGTGCACTGCAGCAGTGTTTTCAGGTGAACGACGTAAACGAGCATGAAATGGTGTTTTCACATCTGCCACTGACCCAGTTTGTTTGAATGTGCTAACAGTTATTCCAATTGCACTCTTAAACTTTAACACGTTGTTTTATTGTTAATCTTTCCATGGTTGAATTTACCAAGGACTTAAGTTGTTAAATCTAAAAGAAAAAGAATCATTAGGCCCTTAAACTTAATTCGCATTTAAAATCGGTCCAAGTTATTGGAACACTCTTTACTTGGGTTAACAAAAACTACGGCGTATAAAAATAAGTAGACGCAATGTCTATATTATTCAATAAAACATGTTTGAACGAAGATATGCTGCCTAAATATAAATCTGTATATATCACTTGTTATATATATATATATATATATATATATATATGAGAGAGAGACAGACAGACAGACATAGGGACATATTAATCTAAATAGATAGGAGGGGCTTTGAAAAGTTGATGTTTCTTGTGTTACAGTGGTTTAGTATTACAGTTCGGATAACGCTATTATGCAAATCATTAAAACGTCGATTATATTTCAAGTATTCATGAGAGAGGAAATTGGTTAACTACCAGTTTGACCCCTGCGTAGTTACGTCGTCTAACAGGTAGGTGGCTCTCCCAATGTGTTTGTGGGCGAGGCTATAGGGGATATTAATATTTGAGGCAGGATTTTAGTGGAGAAGGCTATTAGTCAACGACACGTTACCGCTGCTCTGAACGTTGTATTTTTGATTTTTCGTTTTTTTTTACACGATGGAAAACATCAGAATGGGAAAAGGAAAAAAAATATTAAGTAAAAAAGAAAATTGTAAACATGTCAACAGAAGGGGTTACCGCAAGCCATATTGCAAAGCTTATTAAGAGGGACGCGTGGACGATGAAGAGAGCGACGTCTACAGCTCTGATAACGCTACTATGCAAATCATAAAAATATAGGATACCTTAAAACTATATTTTACCATATATAAAGGGTGTTCCAATAAATTAGACCGATTTTAAATGTAAATTAAGTTTAAGCGCCTAATGGTTCGTTTTCCTTTTTCTTTCAGATTTAACAACTTAAGTCTTTGGCAGTTACAACCATGGAAAGATTAACGATCAAACAACGTGTTAAAGTTATCGAAGCCTATTGCGAAAATGGACGTTCAAACAGAAGTGCACTTCGCGATTTTGGGTCAACATAATCGACCGACCGAGAGTGCAATTGGAAACGATGTAAGGTTGTGGAGAGGTTCAGTTCATGCGCGCGATGACTAATAGAGGGGTCTGGATATTCGGCCACATCCTCGTGCACTGCAGCAATGTTTTCAGCTGAACGGCGTAAATGAGATCGGAAAACAAGATCTGATGCTGATAAAAGGAAAATAACGAAGTGATAGAATCATCTGAGAACTCTAGCTTTGCAGAAAAACTCCGTTAGGATCTTACAAGAAAATATTTCAAAAAATCGGTGTAGCTCGATCGAACAGAGATACAAGGAATAATATCTCGAATGAGCTTGCATATGTTGTTAAAGTCCAAACAAAAGCTAACATCAAGAAAATAATTTCAAATGTCTACATGAAATACGATTTCAGCTCCGTTTTATTCATGAATGAATGTCGAGCTATTCTCGATGGTCCTGACGCCTTCGCCTGAGGGTGGTTGGCGGAGGACAGCGTACGCCCAACCCGCGTCAGACGTAATCAAGGTGGAGGAGGAGGAGGAGTTGTTATGTTCTGGGCATAATGTTATATATATATATATATTTCACCCAGAGGACAAATATATAATAATAGCTGGTCACTGGTCTGCAGACGCTTGATCAGGTACACTGTTGGCTCAACACCCACAGAGCCCAACTGTGGTTTATACTGCAACAAGAGAGAGCGTGTTATCTAGCGTGATCAACACTTTGAACAAGGACCTGTGGCTTTGTGCTAGCAGCTATCGACGGCCCTCAAGAGTTCCGCCTACAATTTCACTCACAAGGCTTGAGTCAAACCGTGGAATCGCAGTTGCCGACCTCGTTCCATTCCGGTAACATCAGGAATCCTTATTCCAGGCAAATCAAGCATGGTGAGATTCGAACCCGGGTCTCATGGGCAGGAAGCGAATGTTCTAACCACTCGGAGATATATATATATATATATATATATATATATATATATATATATATATATATATTCACCCCAAGCGCAAAGCGATAATACTCCTAAAAAGCATAGGACTTAAATAGTCATTAGAAGGAACCGGAAGCATAATCTTAAACAAGGTATAAAACTCTACTCCAGTTTAAAAGACCCGGGATGTGTACGAACCGGGCGATAGGCGAAACTATCCACTCCCATTGAGAAAAAAGTAATTACTAAATAAAATTTTAATTTTCAGACGGAAACGTTTGAAGTTAAAGAAATCCCAATCCTATCCTAAACAGGAAACAATGAATAAGCCTATCCGTTTATGATCAAGTACTAAACGCTTGCGGTACCCCTGTGTTGGATGTTAAAGAAGAATATATAGTGTTTTGGGGTATGATAAAAACGTTCTGGAGTAAGTACCTTAGTGCGCTGAATTGATCTCAGTATGACTAACAAGTGATTCCTAAAAATGTCTGTTCTTTTTGTCACATTTTTTGAAAGTAGGTCAGGCCGAGAACTCTTAAGCCCTCTCTCTTAGTACCTACGATAAATACATACACTTTTTTCTGCTTGTTAGGCTATCTGCCTTGATGATCATGCCTGGATAAAAAAATAACATCGTATTCTGATTTAATAGAGATGAAAACACCGTCTAATTTTTTTTAAATGGCGCAATACCATCTTCTTTCTATTTGACGCATTACCAGAATAATTTAAGCTTATTTAACATCAGTGAATGGACTGAGATGAGAGTAGATAGATGACCGACGCGACTACTTATCGTGATTTTGACGAATACAAAATCCATTAAATATTCGTGTAGTGTCAACGAAGCCGGGTTTGCTATGAGAGTAAATTTCCCAAATCAAGCGTTTTGGGATTTCGTTATTGATTTGTGTTCCCCGGAGGCCTGCTCCCCAGGTTGTTGTTCGATAATCCCGTTCGTAAATAGTGCGAGACTTCAATAATATCGAAATGTCTACTGCTTCGGAAGTGGAGTATTAAGCATAGGTGTGTGTGTGCAGAACATCAACTGTATATCGATAGTCAACAGATTTAGCTTAGGTCAGCCAGTTGAAGTAGGAAGAACATGTGGCACCAATTTAAAAAAAAAACAGTGGCCCACCAGCCTTGAAAATCAGAATATAATCTCATGAATTTATTTGAGTTTGAAAATCGATCTCAGCAACAGTTGGGAAGTACGTAACTATCTCAAAAATTAATTAGAACCCAGGTATATATCTGGCAAAATAATAAGGCCTACTTTGACATTTAACATTCTAAACTGAAGCAAATAGATATGAGCATATTAAGATAAATAGAACGAGAGAAATCGATAGATGTGAATTAACTGAAAGAGAGACAGAGAGAGACTATATATATATATATATATATATATATATATATATATATATATATATGGGTGTATGGTATGAGATAAGAAATTCAACAAACGTCGGTCACAATTTTATTTTCCTTTAGGATGAAAAAAAAAATTTTTTTTTTCTATTTTCACATTAGATTACCTACTCTTCGCCTGATATATATATATATATATATATATATATATATAATTACATCGATCGATCGATAGATTGATCAGAATGTGATAGATTCATATCTATCAAATTATGTTGATAATAATTATATATAAGAAAGTGTATGGATTTTTTATTTATTCCTCCAACAGATTTTTATCATTTAAACGTTAGTGAATGCTCGTGTTTGAATAGACGCTCTGTTTATGAATTAGTCCATATATATATTTATTTTCGTCTATCGGGCTAATTATCCGAGAATTCTTATTAGAACAAAATATGCGCCCCCCGGGCCTACAGAGTAATAGGCACAGCGGTTATGTGGGGAAAAATAACGGCTAACCCGAAAATTGAACAGATGAAGACTGTTGTAGTGATCGGGGAAGCACCCCCTTGGGAGTCTGTTCTATAAAGCGTCGGTTCGTTGGAAAAGGGCGCGCTCACCAATGGGGTACGAAGGGAATAGGCGTGGTTTGCTACAATGGGCGTGGCATGGCGGGTCTTGGCCGTAATTGTTAGAAATAGTGGGACTAAGGAATGTAGTTCATCTGAACACTTTCCATGGAAATAGCCGTAGAGCAGAGAGAGGCTTGCGAGGTTTCATCTGTGGGAAAGGTTTTGTAAAGTGTGAAATAAATCATTACCCATAAGGACGCGGAGATTTTGGGTCTCTTTTAAAACGGTAAAGACTGTGTGCCACTCCTGTCCATATATGCCAGCACCACTTCCTTTAAGCTTGATCTGATTCTTGGATAGGATAGCAGGATCAGTCAGGTACTCACATAGTTATATAGAGAACCGACCATTTTCCCGGCAACTTTAGCGATTGATCGTATGTACGAGTTCCACTTGAGGCCTCAGTTGAGTTCAAGGCATTGAGCCTCAGAGAAAACTCCCGTTCATCGCGACAGATCATCATTCGGGGTCCGCTCCGTGATGGAAGTTCACTAGCTTGGTTTTCGAGGCATTGACTGTGAACAGCTAGCTTTCCTCCCGCGCCGCCACTGAGCTGTTAAAGCAAGGTCAGTGGAGACATTAGCTGTCAGACTCCTGTCCTCTAGAGTTTTGGAGATTCACCCATATAGCGTTGTATTTTCAGCATAGATATTCGCAAATGATCGGAGTATGCAATTAGGCATGTCATTTATGTAAAAGTAGAAAGGGTGTTGGACCAAGACGTGAGAATTGGGGGAAGCCTGTGTTGATAGCTCGGGCCTCGGGTTACTGGCCGTTAACAACTATCTTCAGAAGCCGACGTGTTAGGAAGGACTTCGATAAATGAGAAGACTCTTCCAGAGATTTCATAACGAGAGAGCGTGTGCTGTATCCCTATGTCTCACCTTGCCTTTGAAATATCTAATGCGATCTTCCTTGAGATCTATTTGTTGTCTAGTACCTCACTGATTAAATAAATAATTTTATATCTATCTATCTATCTATCTATCTATCTATCTATCTATCTATCTATCTATCTATCTATCTATCTATCGCGCGCGCGCGCGCTCTCTCTCTTATATATATATATATATATATATATATATATATATATATATATATATTGCTGGAAACTTCCATTCTCAAAAAGTACCTGCTCCTATTTATAGCTGGTAGAGTTCATGCGTGCGTGGGTAAATTACCATCGCGCGCGTGAGCGCACACACACGTGTGTGTGTGTGTGTGTTATGGTAATTTACCCACGAACGCTACCAGCTATGAGTAGGAAATTTCCAGCAGGCAGTTCTGACAGTCGGACCGAACATTCTTGCTGTGACACTCTCGTTTGTATATGTTTTTATTATTGTTTCTGTTTATACATTTAACTCAATTCCTCTCTTTGTGTCTTTATTTCTGGCCCTAACAATATATATATATATATATATATATATATATATATATATATATATGTGTGTGTGTGTTATCAATAACAACACAACTCACTTTTGTTTAATAGGTGGAAAGATTACATCACATAGCGTCCAACATAGTTTACCTTTCCTTACACCGTAAGTTTTTTATTTTTTTTAAATATGATAAAGTATTCTCTAATCCGGATGTGAAAACTTAATGATATTTCTTCTTCACGATACCTTTTTAAATACAGGTTACTAAATAAAGTTGAAAATGGAACTGGGGTCTTTCTTTACTAATATTCATTTCGAGTAACATTACCGGTTTCACAGTTCCATGAATTTTCAAAAGTTAAGTTTAGATGGTGAGATTTGCGGCTACGCCATGATACATCTTTGCATCTAATTTTGGAGTTGAAGAACTGATTCCGTTTTATGCAAAAGTGGTGCTCAGATTGGTATCTTTTTAAAATACAATCTGATTGGCTGATTATGATCACGTGATCAGACATAGTAATTTTTGCACCAAAAATTGATGGTCGTAAAATATTATTGCCAAAGTTTGGTAGTGTCAAGGTTCAGTGAGCAGGGCTAACGACAACACAGTGTTAAGTAGTTCAAGGTTCAGGAATTCTATTTTATTGGACTTTAGTGACAATCCCCAAATTTTCAATGTACAAGGATTCTGTGTGTGTTTTCAATACATTTACTGTTCTCTACTCTGTGGCATAAAGTAAAACCACCACCAAAATAATAATGAAAAAATAGACAAGAATCGTACATGAATGTCTCTGTGGATATAAATGTGTTGTGGTTCAATAAGTAACCAAGTACACAAGTATTTTATTAGTTTGCGTGAGGGAGTATAGCAGGTTATCGCCTTGATAATAATAAAAGTAATAATAAGGATTGCATTATTAAAAAGGACACATGTTAAGTCTGTGTGTGTGTGTGGACAGCAAACGTACCTTGTTAAAGATATTCAGACGTGACTTGAATATATTTTCTTTATTCGTGTTTGGTCTGAAGTATTGTATGGGCAAAAATAAAGAGGAAAGAGTTGGAATTTCGTGGATTTATTTGTTGCACATAAAACTAAATAGCCCACTGAGTTGTATTCGTCTTGTGATGGGCCCTCGTATTTGTTGGCGATGAATTGTCAAGCGAGTTACGTCTGACAAATGTAATCTTCGTTACACCCTTTATATTTAATAGCATATAGTAGATTTTTTGATAAGCAGGTGGAAAGACATTTTACAAAAAACAGCGTGTCCTGATTTAAATTTATACATAGTGTCTTCAATGTGGTTAATACAAGTCCCGTAAGTAAGAGCGGCCATATTTTCTGACAGTTGGTGATGGGTTTGTGGCTAGTAGTTTGCTGAGGGATTTTGGTTGTCATTTGCTTTTGATGATGTTTGCGTTTCGAATGCTTTTTTTCATTCTTTGTCTTGTTTCCATAGTGGCATGTTCTTGTGTATAACGTTTTATGCTTGTGTATATCTTGGGATTTGTGTTGAGATTTTGGATAGAATATCTTTGGTTTTCGTAATTCTTGAATGTCTATTGATGTGGCACGTTCTATTCCGTTATCTATCAATAAAGGTGGGTACTGTCTTTCGAATAGAATTCTTGGAATCTTTTATTCCGCGTTTCATAATTTGAAACAATAGTGCAAATTCTTCTCCCTGTATAAAATTGCATATTAGCTTTCGTGTGTTTTGGACATCTTGAGATGAATAGCAGGTACTGTTTGCAGTCTCTTCATTTGGGCTGCATGTCAGTTTCAAAGTTTGTGTGTTTTTATGATTAGGATATTCCAGGGATGGATGTTGGTCTTTACTGTATTCCATTGGGAACGGGATTATTATTAATGATCTTAATTAAGGTCTTGAACTGCATTGAGTTGGTCGAAAATTGCGTCTCCACAGAATAAATCAGTCATTCAAATAACGTTTCGATTTGTTTATCAAATGTTTGTAGAAGTTCAAGCAGTGTTTTAATTAGGATTGTTCATATATCTAGACTTCAATGTATGCCATGGCTAAAGTAGCGTAAATCGGAGCAACTTTTGTACACATCGCAGTCCCTGATATTTGTTGTTATATATATATATATATATATATATATATATATATATAAGACATTTTTATGTTTAACATTCTTTTTATAGATACAAATATTTAAGTAATTTTATACTAAACAGTATTAAACAACATTTACCGGCGTGAATGTCAGAAATTTTCATAGATAATTCAGGCCGGTAAATGTTGTTTAATACTGTTTATTATAAACAGAGCATTTATTTTAACATTCTTTTTATAGATACAAATATTTAACATAAAAATGTCTTAAAATAATTGTTGGACTTTGTCCATTTCATATAATATATATATATATATATATATATATATATATATATATATATATATATATATATATATTACTATTCTTAAAAGAGTGCTCAATACAGAGAAGACCAAATATAATTTATTCGAAAATTATAACATAAATATGTTATAAAATCATCATCACTTGATAAGACACCAGAAGTTTTGAAACAAGATGGCTATTGCTGTAGTGATTTTATAACATACTAGCAGCATGGCCCTGCGTTGCCCGTGCTTGATTCAAAAATCGTACGACTCATACAGCAAT
This sequence comes from Acanthosepion esculentum, assembly GCA_964036315.1. Classification (NCBI taxonomy): domain Eukaryota; kingdom Metazoa; phylum Mollusca; class Cephalopoda; order Sepiida; family Sepiidae; genus Acanthosepion; species Acanthosepion esculentum. Next base: position 43,847,435 of record OZ038513.1, on the reverse strand, counting down.
CGCTATCACTTGACTTAAAATATTTTTGCCTTTCCTTGCCTTTAATGGAGTGCCCTTTGCCGTGCTGATGTTACTACATGCCTTACTTCTTGCCTATCTCACACTGCGAATTTTTTCTAAGCTCTATACTAAACATTAAATCTGTTACGAAAAAAGAACTAAACAAAATGAACACAAAACGATCAGCTTTAAAAAAGGACTCGTAACTGGAAAAACCGAATGAAAAAAGAATGTTAACAACAAATACTTTTTCACACCCAAACCAGTTCTGCGGAATCAGAATCAACGTTGAGTTTAAGCAAGCGAATGAGCCAATTGGAGTAAAGTGCCATGCAGATTTAAATTTTTCCCACTTGTGACGAATGCAGCTATCGATTAATTTTGCATGCTAGCATGCTAGTTAACATTCGTGTCAGTCAGCTGTTGGCTCTCACGCTGGCCAATAATCTTCCTGCCTATTCGTGGCAGCCAGATATAGGCTCTCCCTCTGGACAGTAGAAAATGGCCGCAAACTACATGCAAACTGCCGTATAAGCATGAAAAAATCGATGATTTCCACTATCGATGGGAGTTGGGAAATGCAAAGTCAGTCTTGGACTTCCCACTAACTTGGAGCATGTGCATGTAAAGTTTGGTGCAAATCCGTCGAAAATTGCGGCCGTGCATTCGTTACACACACACACACACACACACACACACACACACACATCCCGCCGTTTATAGATAAGGATTTATAATTTTCGGATAAATTATATATATATAATAAACAATAAAATCCAAAATCACCTCATATGGGGCATAGTCTCTTTCGACAGACGAAGATTCCGGTCGTCTATCTTATCAGTTTTAATATTTTATATTACTAGGATCCACTTAGATTATATACCAACGGATTTATTACCCTTAATATATATATATATATATATATATATATATATATATATGCGTGTGCGTGTTTTTATAAGCGAGGTTGTGCTGAAACCTTCACGGTCCTGCAAATTTGAATGTTTTCTTTGTGAATGATAGTGTGAAGAATGTCGAACTGAGATCTTTCGCAGAAACAATTTTCCCCACTCAATGACATTCTTATCAGAATAGGTCGTCGTTGTTCCAAAAATGTCAGCTGATCCGGATATTCTGGTCTGCAGATTATAGACATACAAGAAAATCCAAACTTGGCATCAACTTTTTTTCTAAAAGCTCTTATGTACATGGATCATCTAGTATGCGTTAGAATTTGGTCTCTTGACATTTAAATTTGATTCTCCCGGATGCTGAACGTGTATCGGGATAAGTAGCTTTCTTAAAAACCTTTTATAAAATACAAGTGTGTTTCTTTATACTTATGTTTCATTCCTTTTATTTATTTTTTTATTTTTTTCATAGTTTATTAAAAAAAAAGGTACAGGAAGTGTGACGGTTATCAGCAAGTTCAGTAAAATCTGCGTACTGAGTTCAAATTCCGGACATGTCTGTTGTGTTTATTTCCGCACTAATGCCCCTGGAAAAGGTATGAATCTCTCTCTCTCTACCCAGTTGTTTTGTAATCCTTTCACCTCCAAATAAGGCAATAAAAACACTAAAGTGCAAGGAGGTTCCTGACTGTGACAGAATATGAGAAAAAATCATTTTTAAGGGGAGAGAACAATAAATGAACAGAAATGGAGGGTGAAGAAGATAACGATTGAAATTGCATTCAAATTTTTGAAAATCAAAGTTGGCTGGAAAGCAACAAAAGCCCAAAGAGATTTCCACAAGCGAGAAATGAGATTAAACAATGTTAGCGTAGAACTTATGGTTACATCTACCCATTTCAATAGTAAAATGTTGAGACCTTGCCGCAAATCTATTACCACGCTTAAATTCATAAAGTCTACGTACCAGCGAGGAGAGTCTAAGTACCATAACAACAATTACCATGAAAGTATTTATAGAAAAGGTACAAGAAAACTAAGTGTCGGTGGTGGAAAAGTCACTAAAGCCGAGATGTCAGGTGAGGACCAATGCCATTGCAGATTCTTCTTTGTATTTTATCTAAAATCACTAAATACATAGCAGAAACACCAGACTAGATGTAGCAGCAAATTCAATGCAACATAATTAAATATTTATAAATTAAAAAGACGGTAAACTTCTCTATCTTTGGATGGAAAGAAGATGCAGTGTCTATATCGATTTGAACTTTATCTCCGATTATATATTATACCACCAGAGATCAATCGTGTGTGTGTGTGTGTGTGTGTGTGTGTGTGTGTGTGTGTGTATTTTGGGTCGTATATTAATATCCGTTCGTTTTTATTATTATTTCATTTAGATTCCTCGACAAGTTTCGGCCAACACGGCCATCATCAGGAGAAAAAAAAATTTCTGCTTGCAGCTAGCAGTGAACTAAAGAAATGAATGTTTTGATGGAGAAAATGAACTTTTGTCCAGTTTTCATTTGTTTTTTATTTTTTTAACATGAATTTTAGTCAGTCCTTGTGTTGGCCAAACAGTCACTTTTAAGTTATTTAAGATGAGCTGGATGGATTCATGTAGCTCTGTATTCCCTTGGTCTTATATGTCTGAAGTGGTAGTGGTACTCTGGTATCAGGCTACACGTTAGTTATAAATCCAATATTTCTAAATTCACTTTTCCTCGATATATTAGAAAAAAAACGTGATATTTGCTATCAAGCATACATCTCAGTCTAGATATATATTTTTTTCCTAACAGGAAAATAGAATGAAAGTAAAATGGGTAAAGTTCACGGAGATGAAAAAGTAAATACAACCGGAAGTTGATCAGAAAATGTATGCGCGGAATGTTTTACTAGTGTTACGATGGATCTCGGCACCCCATGTCCAACCGCCACACACTCACCACAAATGGCCCAGGTCGTAATGAATGCCCGCACTGAAACGTGTACATTCAACATCCCAACTGTTTTCATTTTAACAGTCAACTTGCTCCTAGCGATGCCATATATATATATATATATATATCCGTACTGGGTAAGACAATAAACTACGTCCAGTAGTAAGGCCTCTTATAAGGAGTTTGTAAGGAGCGTGGAACCAACTCTAATTTGCTGATGTTCCCAGGTCCACCCTGACCCGGGATGGTAGCACCTATTAGGGTCCCAGCTATGGGTAAATAGTTAACCCAGAAACTGGGGTAGAAACACAATGAAAGTGTAAAAATAGATTTTAGTACCAGAAATACTTGGTAAAAAATTATTACCAGCAATAAATTTTTGAAGAAAAATTATTACCAGCAATACATTTTTGAAAAAAAATCTAACCAATAATAAAAAATCTTGTCGGCATTAAATAACCCACTGAGGTTGATAAGCCGTAAAACAAACCAAAACATACACACACATATATATATATATATATATATATATATATATATATATATAGATATAGATATATAATATCGCACCTTGCACATTGAGTGGTAAAGTTGATAAAATAGTGTTCGATACAATATAACAGAGCTATACACTATATATTAATAAATATACATTTTTTCCTCACCGATAGTACGACTCGGAGTTTCATGCACAACACAATCACGAGGTCCTGAATTGAGACTAAATGAAATTCTGTGTCTTGCTATCAGTGAGGAAAAATGTGTTAAACAATGTCTCTTACCAAACACGGTCCGTTCAAAGGACATTGCACTTTTACTCTACAGTTACATTTACAGGGTTCTTTATTATCACATATCTTCAATATGTTTATATTGTCATTTAGCATAGTTTTTCTATGCTGTTGGTGTAGCTATAGCTTACTTTCAGATTATTTATGTTGAATACACACACACACACACACACACACACACACATATATATATATATATATATATATATATATATATATATATATATTCGACATGAATAATCTGAAAGTAAGCTATAGCTACACCAACATATATATATGCATATATACATACATATATATATATATATTCGACATGAATAATCTGAAAGTAAGCTATAGCTACACCAACATATATATATGCATATATACATACATATATATATATATATTCGACATGAATAATCTGAAAGTAAGCTATAGCTACACCAACATATATATATGCATATATACATACATATATATATATATATTCGACATGAATAATCTGAAAGTAAGCTATAGCTACACCAACATATATATATGCATATATACATACATATATATATATATATTCGACATGAATAATCTGAAAGTAAGCTATAGCTACACCAACATATATATGCATATATATATATACATATATATATATATATATATATATATGATATATGAAAGGAGTGATTGCTGCAGGGTCCTTCTACTAAACCCTAGAGTCGAGGTGTAGAAAATAGTAGCAATCAGATTAGTGACAGATTTTATATCCCATATATATATATATATATATATATATTTCAATAATGACACGACCAACCCAGAGTTTCATGTAATAACGATCATCAGGCGGAAATAATACGGAATCAAGCATTTAACATATGTACTGCAGTGGTGGCAGAAAACTCCTCTCCTGGATGTCTATATTTAATTAAATATTTATTCTTATGACGGTAGCTATACATCCATTCGTTGTAGGTTTTTCAATTTTTTTTCAGCACCACGTTCCCGCAGGACACTACACTACTATTAAGTCTATAGTACATGTGGCGCTGCGACATCTCTAACCAGGGCGTCGGGTTGAGGCAGTTTATTAGAGGACCCCGAGTGTATGTTGACGCTATTGCCGCGATCTAGAATTAAAGCAGATAGATGGATAGACTAGTGCGATAGATGGATACATTGCTAGATATGAAGAGACCAGTGCGATAGATGGATACATTGCTAGATATGAAGAGACTAGTGCGATAGATGGATACATTGCTAGATATGAAGAGACTAGCGCGATAAATGGATACATTGCTAGATATGAAGAGACTAGCGCGATAGATGGATACATTGCTAGATATGAAGAGACTAGCGCGATAGATGGATACATTGCTAGATATGAAGAGACTAGCGCGATAGATGGATACATTGCTAGATATGAAGAGACTAGCGCGATAGATGGATACATTGCTAGATATGAAGAGACTAGCGCGATAGATGGATACATTGCTAGATATGAAGAGACTGGTGCGATATATTGATAGATAGATATGAAGAGACTGGTGGGATGGATGGATGGATGCGAAGAGACTGGTGGTATGGATGGATGGATACGAAGAGACTGGTGGTATGGATGGATGGATACGAAGAGACTGGTGGTATGGATGGATGGATACGAAGAGACTGGTGGTATGGATGGATGGATACGAAGAGACTGGTGGTATGGATGGATGGATACGAAGAGACTGGTGGGGTATATTGGTCAGCTGTTCGTTACGTTCACTTTTGCATCATTACCCCCGGGAAATGTATGAATATCTCTTTTCTGCCTTCTGTGGATATAGAGCCTAAATTACCCTGTTAGATATCAGGTCTAACTGGGCTCTACAATCCTGGTTGTTAGCCAGTCTAGGAGGGAAGTTCTGAAATTAAAATCCTCTGCTACATAGGATTTAATCGATAACATTATCAAGTTCATAATGTCTCTATAATCTCGACTGTATTCGCCTTACAACTGTGTCGAAGTATTATTGTTATTCTTGTTATATAATGATCAGCATCTACCGTAGAATCATGTCTAACAAATTATTGGCGCTGATTACTTTCGCAAAATCATTTTAAAAACGTAAGTATCAATGGCTTTCCACAGTTTTCCATTCTTTTATTATCTTTGGGATTTCCCTGAGTTTTTCCACGGTTTTGAATTCAATGTTTTCATTTTCTTAGACTCAGCTAAAGAACCCAATAAACTCGGATATGTAACTGGAGTGGGAGGGGGTTAAATTGGTGGATTCATGTGTTTTCCTAGGGGCATTAATGATAACATGAATGCAGAAGACTAGGGCGCAGTTTGAACTCGCCTTGCAGATTTAAAGATTACGCGTCGATAGCAGAAAATCATTAGGTACGCCAAATAATTCAAAAGAAATAACAGCGAACCTACCTCTTTAAACCGCGGGCATGTTTACATCTGTGTCTGAGTACTGAGAAAACAAGGGTTTCGTTGCCTTCCATTAAAATATTGAAAAGCGTAACGATCACCCACATTTCTTCTCCTCACTCGGGTGGGCCCAATTCCAACAACCCGTTTCTAACAAACACAAATAGCGGCAAAACTCGATATGCAAATAGCGTGAAAAATATTTGTTCTTTAGAGAACTTGTTTACGATTATAATAGACTTGTTTTTATTATTGGAAACCGTTTAGCCCCGCCAGTCCGCCAGCCCGCTCGCCTGAACGAGGACCAATAATGCTGAAAATAACAGTAATCGTGAAGCGGGTGGGATTGGCGAGGTTTCGGTATGGGAGTTGAGGGACTCACCAATATGTTTACTCTTACGTCATTGCAGCATATATCTTTTCATTATTCACATCTGTGTGTATGTGTGTGTGTGTAAAGATTTGTAGATTGTATCGAACGGTTTGAAAGAGATTTTATGCACATATCAGAGTGTGCACACACCACGTTCTACCAACTTGATTGTGTATTTTCCTTATCTGTCCGTGTACACACACACACACACACACACACACACACACACACACATATATATATATATATATATATATATATATATATATATATATATAAGTAATTAATCGAGTCAAGAATAATCCTTAGCAGAATGCAGAAAGCACTGGGCGGCCGATTCGTCCTATTTTGGGACTCATCAGCAGTGCGCATCCACTACCGAGAATCGAACCTCCAAGACCAACGGGTCTCTGTGACGAAGAGGTAACAAACTAGACGCGATATAGCGCCTGCTCTTCACAAATTTCGTTGTGGGATTCATCCACGTCTACTTATACCAACGGACTGTGACCCCTTGAGTCACGTCTTTCATTCCCAAGCTGCTCCAACCAGAGCATTAGAAGCCGTTTCAAGCAAGCAATATATATATATATATATATATATATATATATATATATATATATATATATCGGTTCGGTTCGGCATCCGTCCGTATCGGGAGACAATGGAGTAGCGCTGTAGGTGCTAGGCGATGGAGTTACATCGCCTTTGGTGACTGTGCTGTCCCACTCTGGAGCGGCAGTCTCTCAGGGACTTGGCGCTGATGAAGCTGGATGACACGGAGACGGTGGCTGTCCTTGCTTATCTCCAGGCTCTCTTTGCTGCCTGCTGATCTTCCCTCGCAGCTTCTGCAGTCGTGACGCGATCTCTGACTGTGGCGCTTCCAGGTGTTGGGGTCGATGTCAGCCAGCGTCTCGTTTGCAGACATCCTTGAAGCGGAGCTGAGGTTTTCCAGTTGGGCGGGACCCCTCACACAGCTGAGACGTCTTTGGCCGAGCAGCGAGAACAGGCTGGGGATGCCAGCACGTTGGATGACCTCTGTGTTAGTGACCCTGTCTTGCCACTTAATGTGCAGGAGATGTCTGAGGCAGCGGTGGTGGAAGGTGTTTAACCTCTTCCTCTGACTGACGTAAGTTGTCCAGGACTCTCTGCCGTACAAGAGGGTGCTGAGGACGCAGGCCCGGTAGATCTGTAGTTTGGTGTTCTCCGTCAGCTTCTTCCAGACGCGCTTGTTTAGCTTGCCCTGACTGCGGCGGATTTCCTTATCCTGGAGCTGATATCGGTGTCCAGGGAGAGGGAGCTGGAGATTATCGACCCAAGGTAGGTGAAGGAGTGCACCATCTCTAGGTGCGTGCCGCTGATGGCAACGTCCGGGGAGGAGGCAGTGTCTTGTGCCAGGATATTGGTCTTTTTGAGGCTGATGGTAAAACCGAACTCCTTGCAGGCGTGGGCCAGGCGGCTGACTAATTCTTACAGACCGTCTTCTGTGTGGGACGTCAGCGCAGCGTCGCCGGCACACAGCATCTCACGGATGAGGACCTCACGGGCCTTGGTTCTGACGCGCAGTCGGGCGATGTTGTAGAATTTGCCGTCTGCTCTAGTGCGGATGTAGATGCTCTCTGTGCAGTCGTGGAAGGCGTACTGGAGGAGCATGGAGAAGATCCCAAAGAGTGTCGGCGCGAGGATGCAGCCTTGCTTTACGTCGCTGCTCACAGGGAAGGCGTCGGATGTTCTGCCGTTGTAGCAGACTGTGCTGTGCATGTCCTCGTGGAAAGACTTGTCCATCTGGAGCAGTCTTAGGGGACATCCTACCTTCTTCTCCAGAAGACTGAAGAGTCCCCTTCTGCTGACCATGTCGATAAAGGCGATATACTGTGGTTTCTGCTGCTCACGGCACTTCTCCTGCAGCTGGCGTATCGAGAAGATCATGTCCACTGTAGATCGGCCTGCCCTGAAGCCACCCTGCGACTCGGGGTACACACTGGAGGTGAGGCTCTGCAGGCGTGGAAAGACGACGTGGGCAAAGACATTCCCGTCGATGCTGAGAAGGGAAATGCCGTGGTAGTTATTGCGGTCACCTTTTATTCTTGTAGAGGGTGACAATGTTGGCATCGCGCATGTCTTGGCGGACGTGGTCTTTCTGCCAGCATAGGCACAGGAGCTCGTGGAGATGCTTCAGTAGAGCTGGCTTGCCATTCTTCAGAACTTCTGGTGGGATCCTGTCTTTCTCAGGGGCCTTCCCGCAGGAGAAACAATCGATGGCTTTTCAGAGTTGTTCTGCAGAGGGCGGGGTATCCAGCACCTCCATGACTGGGAGACTGGGTAAGGCATCCAGGGCAGCATCCATCACCACGTTCTGGATTGCATACAACGCTAGGTAGTGCTCCACCTAGCGCTCTAGATGCTTGCCCTGGCCTGTAAAAACCTCTCTTGTCTTGAACTTCAGCGGAACCGTCTTGATGCGGGTGGGACCGGTGGCGGTTTTGATGCCGGAGTATATGCCTCTTGCGTTTCCACTGTCGGCAGCTGTCTGGATCCTGCTGCACAGGTTCAGCCAGCAGTCGTTGCCGCAGTGGCGTGCAGTCTGTTGGGCCTGGCTGCGAGGGCATCGCGGGTGCTGACGCAGGAGTTTTGCTTGTAGGCCTGAAGTGCTTGTCTCTTGGCTTCAGAGGCTGGCTGCATCTCATCTCGGTGAGCTTCGTACCAGTCCGCATTTCGACGATCCTTCTTCCGGAACACAGTAAGGGCTGAGGTGTATATGGCATCACGAAGGTGGTGCCATTTGCTGTCAATGTCAGTGGCACTGGAGGAGGATGTGTCGGCCTTCGCGCTAAAGGTGGTTTGGAAGCGGCGTGAGCCCTCAGGGTCATTGGAGCGACAGGTGTTGATGCGAGGAAGGTTTTGGAGCGGTGTATTTTCTTGTCTGTCAGTCTCACTTTGCAGATTACTAGGGAGTAGTCCGTGTCGCGGTCTGCGCTGTGGAAGCTCCGAGTGTGAAGTACGCTCCTTAGGCATACACGCCTGGTGATGACAAGGTCGAGCTGGTGCCAGTGTCGAGAACGGATGTGTCTCCAGAAGACTTTGTGGCGTTCTTTGCACTTAAAGTAGGTGTTCGTCACGCATAATCCGTGGTGGCTGCACAGTTCTAGTAGCCGCTGTCCATTCTCATTCATCTTGTCTACGCCCTGACGTATGTATATATATAATGTATGGTAGGTTTTTTAAAAGCATTTCACCCCAATCAAGGCGGGTGTGCCACTAATGCGCAAGGGGTTACAGAAAGTGAAAGTAAGAAAAAAGACTAGGTATGGGGGTTGAGGGAAGGATAAAAAGAAGAATGGGGATCAAGGAATTATATTTAAATTTTTGAAGATTGAACCGGGAAGCAAGTAAGAAGGGATTTCCACTGACGGAAAACACGAGAGAAGAAGCTGTTGGAGTAGAAGAGGCGGTTACATTTAACTGCTTCGACAGAAAAAGGTTGGGAGAGATGCTAAGCTAGTAGCACAGTTAAATTCATGCTGTTGGAGCACCAGTGAAAATAGTTCGTCAGAGCAGTTGCCACGAAAATATTTGTAAAAAAAAACAGAGGGAAGCCATGTCACATCCATGAGAAAGTGACTGAAGTCGAGATGCCAAGTCAGGACCGATCACATTGGATCTTTGGATTTTGTCGAGCGCCTAGAGCTGAACAGCGGGGACACCAGACTATATATGGCAACAGTATTCCATGCATGAACGAATGATAGATGTGGAGATGTGAAGGGTGGATTCAGACGAGAAAAAACCTCTGGCGCGACACAGAGAACCAACTTTCCTTGCGGAAGATGCAGCTATTGATTAAATGCAATTTGTTCCACCTCAGGCTAGAGGAAAACTAAGAAGGCACAGACAGACGCTTTCGTGAAGTTGAGCCTCAACCATGCTGACAGCGGGCAGGGTAGTTTCGCTATGGTGAGTAAATGAGAGCAGTTTCGTTTTAGATGCATTAAAATTAAACAAGACCCAGTCAACCTCAGATTGAAGGTCCTTTTCGAGACCAACGGCCAGGTTAACTTTGTCCACAACGCCGGATGTACTATTGACACAGGAGTAAATGGTGGTGTCGTCTGCGTAGATGCCTACTTGAGAACTGATGACATCAGGAAGCTTAGATGTGGCACGAGGCCGGCCGAAATATGGGACACTCAGTAACGAAGTCACTATTCAGACGTAATTGTTCTCTTGAGGCAAGCTTGTTAACCATTACACGACGTCGTGGTGTTCCAAAATGATTTCTAGGCGTAGGTGCGGCATAAGTCCGAAAATGTGGAGCACCAAGTGAGGACACATTAATCAGTTGTGATTGATCTAGCGAGATAAGCTTGCTAATCCTTAGAACACGCCGAAGTGCTCAAATTATTATCGGTATGTATATATAGGTTTTAATATTTCTTCCTCTGCTGCTACTACAACAATCACCACCAGCACCACCGCCTGATGTGACTTTACGGTTGAAACCCGGGTTGCAAGTTTGGAGGGCCTTTCAGGCTTTTCTTATATTTATGATGAATTACAAAAGCACCTTAAATCCATATCGGTTTGTTTCATGATGTGGCACTATTTTGGTTGCTGGTAAATATGCATAAGGTTATTGAATAGCGAGAACGATATCTCTGATAAAACTATCACGTACTCGGAAAATTGAAAATTCTAAAACGAACCAGACGACCGGCTGAGAGCAACACTTAATTTTTACGATGGGTGATATGCTGACACTTGATTAATAACGCCCGCTAAGGTGAAGAGTCGGATAAGATTTGAAATAACAATTTGGAGATAAGGTTTACTTAGGTAGTGTCTCTGACGCGAGGCGAATGACACAAGGGGTGCCATGTGGCCTATGGCGACAAATATTATTATATTCATCTCTTCAGACCGAATATTTTTTTAAGAAATGGAATCAATTCTTCCAGACAGACAGATATACCGGGAAAAAGGGAGAGAGCGAAAAAGAAAAAAGATATATAAGAAAAAAAGCAAGAGAGGAAAAAGAAAAAAATTATATTCGACGTATAAGGTCAAGCAGCTGAGTTCCTAGGAACCGACAGCCAGACACCAGCATATATGATTTGATTATAGTGGTGAAGGTTTTTGTGCAGAACCATCCACACTTTTTGAAGGGCCGAATACAGGGACCTGGTGCACTATGTACCACAAGGTCCCCAAACGACCCTCCATAGGTTTTGAATTCATAGTTGTTGTTGTTCTAGACCAGTTGCCATCCAAGGCTATAAAACCCGGTCTGTCTTGCCATTTACCCATAGCTGGGGAGAGAATAGGATTCATACCTTTTCCAAGGGTATTAGCACGTAATTGAATGTAATTTATTCAACTCCGATTTCTTCAATCCAAACCGCTATCCATTACTCCACCGTGTCTCATATATATATATATATATATATATATATATATATGAAATTCATACCCACGGAAATAAAACACAGATTTGAACAAAATGGACATCATTTTACACTTAAGGAACCTTTCAACCAACACTTTTTCAAAGGTGAACTTTTGGCAAATTGTAAAAATAATCAAGTATACAACCATAATAAAGAAAGAGGAGGAAAAGTTGGCACGCGATTATAATGAAATATATTTTTTTAATTTTGAATAATTAAAAAAAAGAGAAAATACAAGTTCCACAAGAGTATAAAATGAAAAAAAGACACTCACAGTCCCTCCAACAACCGTATGGAGCGCATAAAATGCTCCTTTTGTCTACACAGGTTCGGTTGGTGAAATTTTATAAACACAGCCTCAAGAACTCGGAGATTGTAAACCGAGCGAGCACTGTGTAGAATTGAAAAACATGTGTCATAATAGTCGGCGGCACAGTCAGGGCTGTCCAGCAAATGCTGTCCAATAGACGAATTGTGGATTGCTCGAGTAGTTCTGGCTTCGACTACTTGAACGCAAATAGACGGGAACGTGTTGCGCAATCCGCGTCTCTAACCTCAAATTTGTTCGTCCTATGTATGCCGCTTCACATTGGCATTTAAATTTTTGAGACAACTTAATTTTTCTGAAAATAGGAGAAAACAATCCTTACTAAAGGAAGGAAACGCAGATTTTGCTTGAAAACCATGTGCAACTTAACAGCATTGTAACATGACGCGATACAAGCTGAAATTCTATCAGATAACTGATATTTCCTAGTAACTCTAAATAAATAGTGCACCGACTGGGTCCCAAAACCACTGGTTCCTTAAAAATTCTCTGGATACTAATCTGTTCTCCATCTAACAGATTGGGGGAATAGATCATCATAGCGCGATGAACCAGGGTCGAGATTAGACCAATCTTAGGGGACTTGGAGACAAACGATTTCCAACTTGTATGTGAATGTGGGTTTGCAAAAAGCGCTAGTAGAGAAAACCCCATCCTTACGCTGAACAAGAACATCCAAAAAGGGTAGTGCCCCATCATTCTCTACCTCCATAGTAAACTGAAGGAATGGATGGAGAGAATTAAGTTCCGCCAATAAATTTATAGCATCACTGGCGGATTCAAAAATTGACAAAGGGTCATCAGCATACCTCATGTAAACACAGGGTTTATGGACCTTGTCGAACAATAGTCGCTCATAATAGAAAATATTGGCTAAGATAGGGCCGAGAGGACTACCCATAGCAACATCACCAGTCTGGACATACATCGTATCATTAAAGCTTAATTCGACTTTCTGTAACCAGACGCATACACTCCAAAAATAGATCCTCAGGAATACTGGCCGGGTCCAAATTACCCCTATAGAGCATATCAGTGCAAATGCTACTGTTCTCATGAAGTGGGACATTAGTGAACAAACTAACGATGTCAAAAGACACCATCAGTTTATTATCAGACTCAATTTCTAAACGTCTAATGAAATTTTGAAAAAAGAAAGGAGTCTGAAATATTACAAACTAAAAAAAATATCTGAGACCGGCTGGAGTAATACATACACACACACACACACACACATATATATATATATATATATATATATATATATATATATATATATACACATACACACACAATTAATACAAGTCAAAAGTTTATCACTTAGCAGATTGATGTTACCTACAGCATCACGACTCCAGATTGTCGTAGTGTCAAAGAATCACTCCGTCCACTCGTCAGAGGGTATCAGCAATTCACTTTTTATACTTCTTGATTTTTTTCTTTTTCATTGGTATAATTTTTTTGTTTTTCATATTGCAAGTGTGCGTTCGTGTGTGTGTGCGCGCCCTTGCTCCTATCTTGAGCGTGCGTGTAGAATGCCGTAATTATTTGTCCTTTTCGTCGTTTTCTCTTTTTTGCTTTTTTTCACTTTACATCCACTCCTTTTTGGTTTTATAACTTTTCTGTCTTTTTCCATGGGACGGTTTAAAAGTGCAAAGAAAATATTAATAAAAGCGGAAAACCTTTTATATTGACGCACTAAACTTACCCAAGGGACTAAACGTGTGAGCAAAATAGTTTTTAAAATATCACTCTAAAGACTATGTATTGATCGCTTTATGAAAGTTGACAGGAATTGGCCGATTTCGAGGTATACTTCATTACGTAGTTTATTTATACAAAATTATACAAAAGGAAATTGAGGAACTGTGATCTGTGGATGACGGTATATATATATATATATATATATATATATATATATATATATATATATAATATATGTGTGTGTGTGTGTATATACAGGGGTTGGACAAAATAATTGAAACAGGTGCAAATTCCACTCCTATATTTCAAAGACCTATTATATTAAGAACTTTAACTAAAACTTCACAATTGCAGGTTATATCTATTGTAAATAGGTTTATTCATCTAATTTACTGTCTCTGACTTATTTATTTTTAGAATTTATTAAATTTAAGCTAAATGTGTAACCTCTTCAACTTCGAAAAAGAGCGAATTGTTGGAGCTCGCATGGCAGGAGCCTCGATCACTAAGGTTGCTGAACTGTTTGGTTTTTCAAGAGATACCATATCAAGAACTATGACGCAATTCGAGAAACAGGGCAAAACCTCTAGCAACCGTAGCAATCCCGGCTGGACTTGCAAACTTACTGACAGGAACCGATGTGCATTGAAACGGAATGTAGCAAAAAAATCATCGGACTATTGCGGCCAAAGTGACTGCTGGGTTGAATAATCATCTGAATAGTCCAGTTTCTACTAAAACTGTTCATCGTGAGTTCCATAAGGCTGGATATCATGGAAGAGCTGCTGTAAGGAAACCTCTTCTCTCCACTCGCAACATTCAGAAGTGGTTGAAGTGGTGCAGAGATCACAATACCTGGTCTGCAGACCAATGGAAGCAAATCATATTCTCAGACGAGTCCAGTTTTTCTCTTTTCCCAACTTCAGAGCAAGTTTATGTGTGGAAGCAGCCCAAAGAAGCTTACAACCCTGACTGCCTTCTTCCAACAGTGAAGCATGAAGGTGGATCAGTGATAGTTTGGGCCGCCATATCACAGAAATGTTTCAGTCCGATAGTTGCCCTGCATGGTAGAATCAACAGCAAAGATTACCTGAACATTTTGAGAGATCATGTTCATTCAATGGCCCAGACTTTATTCCGTGATGGCGACTGCATCTTCCAAGACGATAATGCTCCAATACAAACCGCTCGTTTTGTGGTGCATTTTGGAGCGACAAGTTAGGAGCCGCTATCCTCCACCGTCGTGTCTTAAAGAGCTGGAGCAGGTGTTAATGGAAGAATGGCCGAAAATTCCTCTGGATGAAGTCGGGAAGCTGTATGATTCCATTCCTAGACGTATTAAAGCTGTATGTGAGGCTAAAGGAGGACCAACTCCATAATAAATAAATTTTCTTTGAATTTAACAAGTGTTTTAATTATTTTGTCCAAAACCTGTATATATATATATATATATATATATATATATATATATATATATATATATATAATACAGGTAATCGATCCGTTGGTATATAATCCGGGTGGATCCTAGTAATAATTAATAAAACTGATCCACATAGAGATCGATGTTTTTAATTTAACAGAGCATATGTATTTTCTACAGCATAAAAACAAAAATTACATCAACATCGGAATAGACTATTTCAAACCGTCCTTTAACGGCTTTCGTCAACCGATTAAACGCTCCGAAGACAAGTACTTAATCAGCTTTTTTTGTAATATATTATAATTTTATCATATAGGCAAAAACAGTTTACTCACTACAAAGATGCAACGAGGTGCAATTAAAATGCACCGAAACGAAGTTGCATCTTTGTAGTGAGTAAACTGTTTTTGCCTATATGATAAAATTATAATAAATTATCGGTCTACTATCGGTATCGACCCCTCTTTTGAATTAATGCTGTAAAGGTTAGAATTTATATATTACTTTTGTTCTCATCGCATCGGATATATATATATATATATATATATATATATATATATATATATATATATATATATATATATTCCAGTTTTCCTTTGTCGACATCAGTAATTTTCCCACCGCCGTAACGTAGCTTCCCTGTGCCTTTTCTATAAATACTTTCATGGTAATTGTTCTGATGAACTTTCCGCGATGAGACCTAGACTTTAAGAATTTAAGCGCAATACTAGACTGACAGCAAGTTATCGCCATTTTAGAGTTGAAATGGCTAGATACAACCGTAAATTCTATGCTAAAAGTTTATTCTCTAGCACTTCTGGAACTCTCTTCCGGCTTACTTCCCAGTCAACTTTGATCTTCAAAAATCTAAATGCAATGTCAATCATTATGTCCTGTCTTCTTAATTCTTTTCTTTTATTGTCCTCACTCCTTAATAGTGTTTTTTCTCATCCTATAACGCAGAGTAACCTCTTGCGTCTTAGTGGCTATATTGCCTTTGCTGGGGGTGAAATAATTTTTTAATAAATGACCAAACATCCGAATTTATTTGTTAATATCTTTTTGGTAAGGCCCACAATATTTCGTCCCACCCACTTTGTGTGTATGTGCGTATGTGTGCGTACGCGCGTGTGTTGATATGCACGTGTTGATACGTACGCGTGTGTTAATATGTACACGTTGATACGTACGCGTGTGTTGATATGCACGTGTTGATACGTACGCGTGTGTTGATATGCACGTGTTGATACGTACGCGTGTGTTGATATGTACACGTTGATACGTACGCGTGTGTTGATATGTACACGTTGATACGTACGCGTGTGTTGATATGTACGTGTTGATACGTACGCGTGTGTTGATATGTACGTGTTGATATGTACACGTTGATACGTACGCGTGTGTCGATATGTACATGTTGATACGTACGCGTGTGTTGATATGTACATTTCTGCAATCAGATATACATTTTATTTTTATTTTCAATATAAAAACAAACCCAAATTGGAACAATTTGCAGAAAATGGAAGCCCCAAACTAAACGTGTTATTTACAAGTCTTTTTTCCTGATTTTTATTTCATTGCAACCCACCCACCGGCCGACTCTTATCTTCTACCTGCCCTTCATCCCAATCACCTTTACCTAGTCTGCATGTGATTATATGCTTGTGTCAATGTGTGCGGGCGTAATATCAATGCGTGTGTGTTGGTCTCTGTGTCTGCGTCTATGTATGTGTGTGTGTTTATATGTGCATTCGTCTCTCTTAACTTGTGTCTATATGTGTGTCTTTGTACGTGTCTCTATGAGTGAGTTTGTTTCTGTGTGTGCCTCTGTTCGTGCATGTGTCTATGTAGAGGGCATGTGTATATGTGTCATTGTGTGCATGTGTGTGCCTGAGTACGTATGTGCCTAGCGAGTAAATTACGATAAGTAATTTGCGCATTATTTATCATCTCTCAGTTGCGTCTCTGTCCTTGGACAGAGTTCGCTCAGGGACTTCTCTGTCGAAGGGCAGAGGGGCAACTGAGAAAATAATACTGAGAAGTGCCCAGCCCTGGGGAACAGCTGCCCGAGGCCGCGCCCTTCCATTGCACAAGAGGGAGGGATCGGTGCTCGCACCGAAGCCAGCACAAACGACGGTTGCGGGGGCTGTGGGCAATTTGTGTCCCCGCCCGAGTGCACGCGCTCGGGTCCCCACTATAAAAAGACCTTGTGTCACATCTCATCCTGGTGGGGGAATGAGTAAACACCGAGTACGTATGTGCCTATATACATGTGTGTGTGTGTGCATTTGTGTCTGTACGTTTGTTTATCTCTTTGCGTGATTATGTGTGAGTGGTTATGTATGTGTACATTGACTACCTGCTTCTGTGCATGTGTGTCTACGTCTTCTATGCATGTGTTAATACCTCCGTGAATAACTGTGTTTCTGTTTATCTGTGTGTCTGTGGTATATCTTTGTGATTGTGCGAATGTGTACGTTTGTAAATAAAAACAAAACCTTTGGAAAGTTCCTGAAAGTCATGCCACTGGTTAACCTAAGCATTGTGAGTGAAATTGGGTAGACGGAACTCTCGTGGACCGTTGATAGCTGTGCTAGCACGAAGACACATGTCATCGTGGCCGAGGACTTGAGCGTGGTGTCCTTGTTCAAATTGTTGATCACGCTAGATAACACGCTCTCTCCCCGAAACTGTAACTAAGGTCTGCTCAGCATAGTTGCAGTACAAACCAAAGGTGGGCCCTGTGGGTGTTGCGCTAACACAAATGTGCCTAAGCGAGCGTCTGCAATAGGGATTGGCTAGCCGCCCTAGCAGACGGGTATACTCGAATAAGAGTTGGTAGTTATATATATATATATATATATATATATATATATATATATATAACACAAACATTTACCAGACTCTATTAGAAACATACTAGTAGAAAACACAAATATATTAATTGCTTCCACCTGTAAAAACAGGTTAAAAATAATGGAGGCTTTAATAATAAAAAAGAAAAAGCCTACCCTTAACAATATTAACTACGAACAAAGCCACAACGTGCTAACCGTATTTGGAAATTAAAACACCACTACTACACACTAAGACATATACATAATGCACACACTCAATTAAGCAGAAAAATCAAATCATCCTTGATAATGGCTAAAGATATAGCCGAAAGCGCTCGGAAAAATAAAACATTTGGACAGTTCTTACACACCCTTTATCCAGCAAAGAAAGCTCTTGTTCGTACACAAGAAAAATTAAATAAAAAAATTAACCGTAGTACCTTGTCTGTCGTTTTTAATGAAACTTGCATAAAAGAAGGATTGCTGCCTAAATATACAATATATATATATATATATATATATATATATAATGTGTGTGTAAATGCGTATGAAACACGTTCTGTTTTAATCATAAACACGTATGAATGCGCTCCGTTATAATTATTTTAAAAATTAACTGTTAAAATGAACATTTCTGTCCATATTTACAATACAAGTATACACCACCATGAAAATGAAAACAAAAACTTCAAATTCTTGAGGCTCTGTATATAAAAAAATGAATTACATTAATATTTTTGTCTTATATATATATATATATATATATATATATATATATTGCTATAAAGGTTATTCTAGTTGCTATCCCTGTTTTTGCTTGATTTTTCTTAGAATATTGAAATTAATAACAATGAACCTAGATTGAGAAGTTCTAGTAAAAAAAAGACATTGTCCCCGACAGGATTCGAACCTGGAGGCCGCGTTGAGAGAGCAAAGTTTGAATGGCATATTTAAGGGAGGCTGAAACGTTGTGAATATGACAATAAAGATGATGACATCAGTCTGACCAATATAAATAGTGTAAATAATTACAATATCTCATCTCAGAAATATAGACAGATACACTCTTCTTGTTCATAAAATATTATTACCTCTTTATCCAAGCCTCTGATGCTCCAAAGAAAATAAAATTCTGGAATTAAATGACCCATAAGGATTTGATATGCCGTTAAACCAGTTACTCTCAACCGTAAGCAAATAGGGCGTCCAGGGTAATATTTTAGTGGTCCATAGGGCAACTTCACTTCGGAACGTTTGTTGCAACTGAAAACTGGAATTTCTACAGTAACCTACACCGTATTAAAATACTAAAAATAGAAAAACAACTCTAAAACTAGCAGAAAACCAGATCAAGGGATGTTAGTTTTAGCGTCCCTTTTATTTTACTGGATGTTTTAGTTGTAAAAGTTGAATAAAAACTGACAAGAATAAATAAAGGAACAAATATATATATATATATATGACATTTTTTATGTTTATACGTTCTTTTTACAGATAGAAATATTTAAGTAAATGCTCTGTTTATAATAAACAGTATTAACAACATTTACCGGCCTGAACTTCCGATAAATTTTCATAGAAAATATGCCTCCTCCGACAGAAATTGAACCTCTATCCTATAGCCTAACATGCCTTAACCGATTGCGCCACAGAAGAGCGTACGGTTAGCAAGATCGATTTTACTGTTTTTAAACAATTCTTTCTATAAAAAGAACGTATAAACATAAAAAATATCATATATATATATATATATATAATGAAATAAGCTTCTTTTTTTTCCATCGATCGGTTATGAGGGTCTACCAAAAAAAAATATAGCTAAAAGAAAGATTGATGGCCCCTGCATTAAACAAACCAATTAACAAATCCTAGCCTCTGATCAGGTTTTTTTTTTTTTTTCGTGTTAAGAGAACGCTTCAAAATGAAAACTCTTTTTGCGCCATGTTCCTATTGAAAATCTAGCAACATGAAAAGACAGAAAAAAATAGGATTCGCGGGAACCAAGGAAATAAACATCTTTCCGGAATAATGGGGCAGCTATGTAATTCCTCAGAATACGTGAAGGCATTTCTGGAGATTCTTTGAATAGTGACGAATATTGTTGCCATTTTCTTAGCGCGAATTTAATTGCAAAGAAAACCCAAGCGCAGTTATCTCGACTACCAAGTTTTCTCGTAAACAAGACATGAAAAATAATAATGAAAGAAAAAGGAAAAAAAAATAAACATTTTTACGTTTGTCCGCATTTCGCCGTTCAATCATTCGACATTAACCTGACAAAAGAACTAAACAACGAGTTTTTCAACCTTCATGATTTCTCTTGGCGTTCGCCGAGCATCACTAACAAGCGAAGAAGAAATATTGCCTTGTCTTCTCAGGAAATGCTAAAAATCTTAAACAGAAGACCCAAATTTAAAAGTGGATAAAATTAATAAAGTCGACAATAATATTGATGCTATAATGGCTGGTCGCTTGTCTATGCCAGTCTAATAAGGCAGCTAACCAACCCATATTGTAGACGTCTGTTCAACACTAGTTTATACTTCAACAAAGCTAATCATACCTCAGCTTCTTTTCATTTGGTTTGGTTTTGTTTGGTTTGGATTGTTTTACGGCCTACCAATACATTGGGTCATATAATGGCGAAATGTAATTTTTTTCCGAAATAAATCCTTGTATTTAAACAGCCAAACTTCAGTTAGTTATGGTTACGTATATTCTTTTAATTATATTTTTGAAATCAGTTTAATTTCTCTAAGAAACTGAAATATGTAAACTGAATCAGCATTTTAAAAAATTAATTTAAGTTTAAAATCTAAATCTTTTGAACACAATTTTTATGGCTTCAAATACAAATAAAATGTATTGTCGGTCATTCTACTATAAAATGTATTGTTGGTCATTTTATTATAAAATGTATTGTTGGTCATTTTATTATAAAATGTATTGTTGGTCATTTTATTATAAAATGTATTGTTGGTCATTTTATTATAAAATGTATTGTTGGTCATTTTATTATAAAATGTATTGTTGGTCATTATGCTATAAAATGCATTGTTGGTAATTCATCTATAAAATGCATTGTTGGTAATTCATCTATAAAATGTATTATTGGTCATTTTATTATAAAATGTATTGTTGACCATTGTATTGAAATGTATTGTTGGTCATTATGCTATAAAATGCAGTGTTGGTAATTCATCTATAAAACATATTATTGGTCATTTTATTATAAAATCTATTGATGGTCATTTTATTATAAAATGTATTAATTTTACTATAAATATGTATTGTTGTCCTACGAGGCTGGCATTCCGTTCCCACCCCTTCACCGTTGAAACTGTTAGATGTAGACGTCTCTTCTACTCCAATAGCTTCATGTCTCGCACATCTCACCTATGGAACTCCCTTCCTTATTCCTGTTTCCCTGACAAATATAATCTCCAACTATTTAAGTGTAACGTCCAGTTACCTTGATCTATTCACTTCCCTTCTCCACATCCTTTCACCTTTCATTCCTATCGACTCTCGCTCCAAATCTTCTGTAACCCCTCTGCGTTGATCGATCCACTATCTTTCTCCACATCTTCTCCTTTACCACTCCTATCTGCTCTTCCTCCAAACCTTCTGTAACCCCTTGCGTGCTAGTGGCTTCCAGCCTTGCTTGGGATGATAAGCTTAAAAAAAAAATTTTTTACTATAAACATGTATTGTTGGTAATTTCTTTTCGTATAAAAAATGTATCTCTGGCATCTTCAGTATAAAAAATGGATTTTTATACTTTCATAGTGTTTTGTGTGGGGGGTTCGCTATTTGCCCATAGCAGTTGCTACCACCCCGGGTCAGGGCGGATCTGAGAAGACCAGCGATTAAGAGGTGTTTCCACGCTCCTCAAAACCTCCAATCTCCCGATCAGAGACCATACTGTCAGATGTAGTTTATAGACATAAGCAGGACTAACGATTATATTCAGATGATAGTTTAAAGATTTTTGAAAAGGTTAGAAGTAATGCATGAAATCTATATGGGATTCTACATCTGACAAAGCTATTTAAGAATATGACATAAATTCACAGGTTAACATATTGTTCTTTCTAGAATCTTACGTTGGTGGACTGAGGTGTGAGCCGGCTATAGGCTAACATTTATCAAAAATGGAATCGACGGGCCGAGTTTACATTCAGCCTGCGTTAGTTTATTATCACTTCGCACTATGCTCTTGAAAAAGACATGAATCCATCTTTTCACCCCAAGTAAATAGCAGGGCAGAGAGGTCTAGCTGAGATTGGCAACCTCTTTAGCACAACTCAGACTCGTTGAGAACGTTAATGGTAGCGGGGAGATTAGACGTTTCCTTATAAGGAAACATTTGATGCTTTTTCTGTTATTTGTGATTTTTTAGCGTTAGTCTATGAGTCCAAACGGAAATTCACTCTACTATTTTTTACCAAGAACAAATCCTGGGAAGGATCAGTTTCAAAATATTAAAAAAGATGAAAATACGGAAAGTTGCCTATATTCCGAGAAAAAACATAGCAAGAGTAAACGAGATGTTCTAATTTTCGAATAGTCAAATAATACGAAACTAAGAGGAATAAATCAGATCGGTGTTCCGTTAGTCATACAAGTGGGAGAATTACTTGTCTGGAAATAATCATTCAAAAGTATGAATTTTTTTTTTTTTTTGTTAACTTGGACTCAAAGACAACTAGCGCCGGTGATTTATTCATTTATTTATTTATTTATTATTATTATCAGTATTATTATTATTAGTATTATTATTAGTAGTAGTAGTAGTAGTAGTATTGTTCTTGTTACTGCTCTTATTATTATTCTGTTGTGGTGTAATAAGAAATCTAGAGAATCGAGTTCGAATTCCAGTCGAAGCCAACTAGCGTCAGTGAATTTTTTTTTTCCTTCTTCCACCTGCCCCTCCTTCCTTTCTTCTTCTTCCACCTGCCCCTCCTTCCTTTCTTCTTCTTCTACCTGCCCCTCCCTCCTTCCTTTCTTCTTCTTCTACCTGCCCCTCCCTCCTTCCTTTCTTCTTCTTCTACCTGCCCCTCCCTCCTTCCTTTCTTCTTCTTCTACCTGCCCCTCCCTCCTTCCTTTCTTCTTCTTCTACCTGCCCCTCCCTCCTTCCTTTCTTCTTCTTCTACCTGCCCCTCCCTCCTTCCTTTCTTCTTCTTCTACCTGCCCCTCCCTCCTTCCTTTCTTCTTCTTCTACCTGCCCCTCCCTCCTTCCTTTCTTCTTCTTCTACCTGCCCCTCCCTCCTTCCTTTCTTCTTCTTCTACCTGCCCCTCCTTCCTTCCTTTCTTCTTCTTCTACCTGCCCCTCCTTCCTTTATTCTTTTACCTCCTCTTCTTCTCATCGACTTTCCTACTCTTCCTTCTTCTTCCGCCTACTCATCCTCCCCTTCCCCTACTTTCCCTTCTTCTCATCCTTCTCCTACTCTTACGCCTTCTTCTTCTATGTTGGTGTGTAATGAGAAATCTAGAGAACCGAGTTCGAACTCCAGTCGAAGGCAACTAACGCCGGTGAATAATGTCGAATTTATTTCTTCTTCTTATTATTATTATTATTTTTTTTTTTTTTTTTTTTTTTTGCGTTTACACATTTCTTTCCGGGTCCCGCCCAGGGATCTAAGGTTAGAAATGTCATCATGACACTTTCCACTGCAAAAAAAAAAGTTATTACATAGATAAAGCCCTTCGTAAAGTATTGCTTTACTTGTCAGAATATTTTTTGTATCTCTTTGAGGCATGGACTTCCAGGGATCCCTTCAATTAGTCTACTGGAATCTTTTCCAACAATTCCTAAGGCTCCAACTACAACAGGGATTGTTGATGTTCCCATGTGCCACATTTTTGAGATTTCTATTTCAAGGTCCTTGTATTTTGACAGCTTTTCGAATATCTTCAAAGATACATTGCAGTCTGAAGGAACTGCCATATCAATAAGGAGGCATTTTTTTGTTTGTGGTCTTTAATAACAATGTCTGGACGGTGGGCTTTGATTGTTCTGTCAGTGTATATTGTGTAGTCCCATAACATTGTAACAGGTTCTATCTCCGTAACCGGGTCTGTGTGGTGTTCGTACCAGTTTCTTTCAGTTTCCTTCCCGTAGAAGTTGCAAATTTTCCAGTGCAGATATTGGCCCACTCTGTCATGCCGGTTTTCATATTCAGTGGGTGCCAATATCGTGCAACCTGATACAAGATAATCAATGGTTTCTGGATATTTATCACAGAATCTGCATTTTGGGCTAACACAGTATTTTAGTATATGTGCTTGATAATTCCAAGTTAACAAGCATTGGTCCTGTGCAGCAAGGATAAAACCTTCAGTTTCAGCTTTCAACCCTGCACTACGTAGCCACTGATGGGTACGGTTTTTGTCTACGTCAGCTTGTTTGGTACGGGCAGAGTATTGGCCATGAAGCGGTTTATCTTGCCATTGTTTCTGTATCTGGTCGGTTGCATCTGTCTTTGCTCTCCTTTTTAAGTATTTTGCAGCTTCAGCCGGTTTACCGTGCTGTACTTGTATTTCTGCGCCCATTTGAAACTCCATTTTGAATTTGTTGGCTTCCTTTATTACGGAGTAAAGACGCTTACTACTTCCTTGACACATACCATCATCCAGTCTTCTGTAGTTTCCAAGTATCTTTGGAGGCCAATTGTTGTAGTTTTGTAGGACAGTTCTAGTTGAACTAATCCTCTGCCTCCTTCGGATCTGGGCACATACAGGCGATCAACATCAGCTTTGGAATGATGCATGCGGTAGCACGTGAGGAGCTTTCTCGTTCTGGCGTCCATTCGCTTAATTTCAGCTATGGTCCAGCCAAGGACAGGGACAGCCAAGGTGTTTATGGCTGATATTCTGTTTTTTGAGTTTAGCTCGGTATTTAGTACCAGACGTACACGCCTGTAGTACTCCTTTCTTACCTTCTCCTTCATTTGGGGGTGTTGTATGCCATCTTCGCTAATTCCTAGGTACTTATAAGCTTCATCATGCTCCAGTTCCCTAATCTTTGTGACAAAATCTAAATCTATTAAGGGTGTTTCTGTAATTCTACCTTTCTTGAATGTTACTTTTGCACATTTATCTAATCCGAAGTTCATATCTGTGTTGTCACTGAAGTATTTTACAATATTGAGGAGGCCCTTCAACTCATTGTCGTCTTTGGCAAAGAGTTTGAGATCATCCATGTAGAGTAGGGTTATTATTATTATTATTAGTAGTAGTAGTAGTAGTAGTATTTTTCTTATTATTTTTCTTCTTAGTATTATTATTATTATTATTATTTTAATGAGAAATCAAGAAAACCGAGTTCGAATTCCAGTCAAGTTCGTTACATGTACATACGCGCAAATACCCTTGGGAATGATATGAATTCCCCGACCTTTGGATTAAATAGTAGGACTTGTATCTAGAAAAATTTATATTTTCGCACAAAAACTTGTAATGCAATATTCGTTCGCGAAAAGAAAGGATTCTTCTTACAATCCAAAATATGTTTCTGCTTTAAATAACTAACAAAGGGTTGATAGACCGTAATAAATCAACCAATCATTCAATCAGTCAACCCGTACCATTTCACTTCTGTACGTGCACGATAATAGCTCTCCACGGCTTCCTATCCATTATAGCGCCTAGCAATATCCTACACAAAACTTCGTTTCCATTTCCTCTTTTGCGTTTTAGTCACACAATATTGTCAGGTAGGCTAATCCTTATCTCCCCTCTTCCTATCTTGTTTTCGATATGTCCTGTGAGTATCAAATTCTCCAAGCTCTCCTTCCTCCTTACATGTCTTAGAAATTTCAATTGTCACTTTCTGATTTTAAACATGTCCTTTTTATTTACATTTCTCTTAAAACCTCCTCGTTGCGTCCATGATATTCTCAGCATCCTTCTGTAGAACCACATCTCTGTTGCTTCAAGTTTTCTTTTCATCTACAAGGAAATTATCCAGCATTCACTGTTATGTAGGCGGATTAATACGGTATAGCAGTCCAATGCTCTTTCTTTTGTTTTTGTTTTTAACAATATTTTCCCGTCTCTTAATACTTTCTTTAGCTTTGGAATGGCATCTTTCGCCATTCGAAAACGCCTTCGAATTTCGGTGTCACATTCTTCTGCCATCTGCTAAAACACTTTCCAGATATTTAAACTGTTGTACTTGATTTGGTTTTGACATCACCAATCCGCAGCTCGCATCTTGGCTTATTTTTTCTCTTGCAATGATGACTTAACCGTTCTAAAAACGCTAAACTTGGGACCATTATACCAGCGACACTCTATTTTTAAAATTAGCCTTCAATAGTTTTTCGGGGTTGTCATCAGCTGTTCCATTGCGCTCTCTTTGACATCGTTAACGGAATTTTAAAGGCAATTTTAATTTTAGGAAATTCCACAATTCATGGGGAGTCAAATTCGGAGAGTATGTGTAACAAAAAATACCCGGATGACGCAATTTCTCCTTCAAAATTACTGCATGAATCTTTGCTGATCTACTCGCTGAAACATACAGTATGTAAGCACACTCAGTGGTTTCTCCCTGACGACTGAGTAACCCAAATGGAGAGTATATGTTACCCCCTACGCACTGATCTTCGATTTTTTATATGCCATGTATTTTTCAGGCCGTGGTATTTCATGCCTTTTGTTGGTCTAGATAACATTTGACCATTTAGTAACCCTCTTTGTTTCTCTCTCTCTCTCTCTCTCTCTCTCTCTCTCTCTCTCTCTCTGACATCCATCCACAAAAACTCGCAGACAGGTTTCCCTGTGCCCTTCTTGCTTTCATTATATCCTCTGAGTGTTAAGCTTTCTAAGCCTTATTTCCTCATTATTTGTCTCAAATGTTTTAACTTCTTTCTGATTATCAATATAAGTTTACAATAGGCACAAAAGCGTAATAAAACCTGATTTAAAATTTCAAAGAGCAACGATTATCACATAATTTTGTTAAGTAAATTAGTCTCTGGTTACCTTTGCTTTTTTTTCCCTTCAGTATGTCTTGTGTGTTTTACATTCTCCAAGCTTTCTTTCCTCATTATGAGTCCCAGAAATTTCAACTGTCGCTTTCGAATTATATCCTATTTTCCTTGAGACATCAACCTGGATACAGATAAAAATTGAATTCAGTAAACACACAACAACAGAAAAGAGCATAAGACGAAGAAGTGTCTTCTCGCCAGACTTATTCAACCTATTTCAATGAGTGAAACGATCCCAAGAGAATTAGGAGTCCTAGAAGGGTTCATTATTTAACGATGTACAGATGACACAGCCTCGATAGAAAACACAGAAAATAAACTAGAGGAACTCCTACCGAAGGTAATAAGGGAAAGCGAAAAGAGGGGACTAAACATCAATTGTAAGAAGACATGTAAATGTATAGTTGTCAGCAAGAGGACCAGACAAAGTTGTGAACTAACAATGGGCGACATTAAAATCCAACAAACACGAAAATTTAGATATTGTTATATAAGAATCAAGAGTCGCTGCCGACACTGGAGTTTGAACACAGATCACCAGAGAGCAAACACGGACGATCCCATTTTGAATAAGTAGATCACGTGATGGTAAAGGAAATGTATACATGGGAATTAGCATGGCGCCTACGTGATCACGATACGGATCACTTCGAAGGTGTACTGGTCAAACTCTCTGATTCTGGGCAGAGAGGATCCCCAGACAAGGCAATGTCGAAGGGTAGAGTCTCGTCTCGAGATACAACTACCCGATCCCGTATTTAACGGTGTCTGCAGGGAATTTTGGCCGAACCTACGGGCTCGCAGCCCCACAATAAACTTTGCCTTGTGCCGCATCCAACCTCGTGGCGCGGTTAGTGAATATCTCACGATACGGATTACTTCCTAGTGTGCTGGTCAAACTCTCTGCCTCCGAGCAGAGAGGATCCCCAGACGTTACAGATTACTATTCGGATCACTATTTGGTGGTTATTTTTCGAGCTAGTATTATCGATCAAGTACTATTAGTGCGAGTGTTATTCGAAGGTGTCAGACACCAGTATTGTTCAACGGCGTTACTGTAATTGTATCTGCGAATACAAAGTTTCTCCTGCAGCGAGCATTACGACAATGACAACGAGTATTCGTTGACATTACAAAAATATCTAGAAAGTCTTTTAACAGGGGATGGTAAATGTGACACCTCCTATATAACGGTTAATGCCGGACAATCTCCTCACAGGCAACAGAAATGTGGTTCTACAGAAGGATGCTGAGAACACCATACTATAGACGGAACAAATAAGTAAGGGCGATGTTTTAAGAGAATTAAATCAATAAGGAGACTTATACTTAGAATCAGTAAGATATAGCCAAAATTTCTCGAACACATATTTGGAAAGGATGGCTTAGATTATCTGACATTCACAGGACGTATTGAAAGCAAGAGGGACAGTGAAATGCAGGGGAAAACCTACCTAATGAGCTTGTGTAAATTGTTGATAAAATAAGGTTTAGGGGTAAAAAAAAAACAAACGTTACTAAGAGCTACAAAAGACTGTGGAGTGCCATGGTCGCCTACATCCTGAATGTTCTGCCTTTAATATACTCAGCATTCACCACTAGAATCACATCTCTTTTCATCTGTGAAGAGATTTTTTCTAGCAATTGTCCTACGTTCCAATCACGCTGAAAATACCGATTCTCCTCCGCTCACCGAAGTTAAGCAGCGTTGATCCCGGTCAATACTCAGGTGGGGAACCGCTTGTGAACGGGTCACTGTAAGCTATATCTTACAATCCGAAACATGTTTCGGCTTTAAATAACCCGCGAAGGGTTGATAAGGCGTTAAAAAGTTAATTCATTTGTTAACGGATAATTACTAAAAAGTTAATTTGAATCCGTTAGTTCCTTGATATTTTTTAATCGAGCTCACCCTAAGCAAGGCAGTAAAGCCACAAAGACGCAAGTGGTTACTGGGTGTGAAAGAATTTGAAAACACAAACACTACTAAAGAGAGCGAATAATAGAATAATCAACGAGACAGTAGATAGCGAATGCCATTGCATTTAAATTTTTGAAGAGCAAAGTTGACTGGAAACCAAGAAACCGGAAGAGAGTTCCACAAGCGAGAATTGCGAGAAAAGAAACTATTAACTAGATTTGACCGTAATTTTTATGCTAAGTCAACTCTAAATTGATAAATCCACAACGTCAGTTTGTTACTGAGCTTTAATTAAAGTATAGGTACCCTAGCGAAGAGCAATATTTATTTGTATGAAAATACAAAATGTGGCACAAGGTCAAAATGAGGAACGAACGATCTTCTGTCTTATAATTCAACTTAGCTAGCCACAATCACTGAGCCAAACATACCACAATATTCCTTACACCAAAACAACGCTTTCTTAGTTACTATTCTTACTACATGTAGTATAATACCTCAAAATCTCCATGAAGCCCTAACTAGTTACTATTCTTACTACATGTAGTATAATACCTCAAAATCTCCATGAAGTCCTAACTAGTTACTATTCTTACTACATGTAGTATAATACCTCAAAATCTCCATGAAGCTCTAACTAGTTACTATTCTTACTACATGTAGTATAATACCTCAAAATCTCCATGAAGCTCTAACTAGTTACTATTCTTACTACATGTAGTATAATACCTCAAAATCTCCATGAAGTCCTAACTAGTTACTATTCTTACTACATGTAGTATAATACCTCAAAATCTCCATGAAGCTCTAACTAGTTACTATTCTTACTACATGTAGTATAATACCTCAAAATCTCCATGAAGCTCTAACTAGTTACTATTCTTACTACATGTAGTATAATACCTCAAAATCTCCATGAAGTCCTAACTAGTTACTATTCTTACTACATGTAGTATAATACCTCAAAATCTCCATGAAGTCCTAACTAGTTACTATTCTTACTACATGTAGTATAATACCTCAAAATCTCCATGAAGCTCTAACTAGTTACTATTCTTACTACATGTAGTATAATACCTCAAAATCTCCATGAAGTCCTAACTAGTTACTATTCTTACTACATGTAGTATAATACCTCAAAATCTCCATGAAGTCCTAACTAGTTACTATTCTTACTACATGTAGTATAATACCTCAAAATCTCCATGAAGTCCTAACTAGTTACCATTCTTACTACATGTAGTATAATACCTCAAAATCTCCATGAAGTCCTAACTAGTTACTATTCTTACTACATGTAGTATAATACCTCAAAATCTCCATGAAGTCCTAACTAGTTACTATTCTTACTACATGTAGTATAATACCTCAAAATCTCCATGAAGTCCTAACTAGTTACTATTCTTACTACATGTAGTATAATACCTCAAAATCTCCATGAAGTCCTAACTAGCCCCCATATATACAATTCTTTTTTATGAAGGAGAGGAATAAAGCAACAATTTAAAATCTAAAACCCAATACGTAATTACAATATGAAATAATTTATGTACAAGAAATTAAACAAAATAGTGTTAGTAATAAAAACAAAACATACCATAGCGAAGAGCGATATTTATTCCGCATTAGGTAGACAAATGTGGCACAAGGCCAAAATGGTTAATGGGGTGGGAGGAGAAAGGATGGTCGTCTTCTGTCTTAACATCAAACTTAGCTATCCCCGATCACTGACGCAAACATACCACAATATTCCTTAAAACAACGTATTTTTACTTACCATTCTTACAACGTCTAATATAATACCTCAATGTCGCAATGAAAATCTTAACTAGTCCCCATATGTACAACTGATGTGTGTGTGTGGGGAGGGGCGGAATGAAATTACATTTTTTTTTAATTCTAAACCCTAATGAATATTTACAAATATGAAACAAAACTATTTACATGAAAATAAACAGTGTTAGTAATAAAACCCTCCACAATCCTTAATTGTGGCAAAAACATCAGTTACCTGGACGAAATCAGTGCGGGGCTTTCTTAAGAAAATTACAAACCACTCATTCGTCCAAATACGCACTCCTTGAAGCACAGCTACAAATACGAAACACACAAGCGAAAAGTCGAAAGGTGTCCCGCATTCACCAAAGAACAGACGTCTTTGCTCACCTAAACGGGAGAGGGAAGGGGAATTAAACCAAAGAAAATAGGGTAAGAAATAAAAGCGAAGAGCTTATTCGAACAATTGCTATGAAAGTATTTATAGAACAAGACACAGGGAGACAACCTTACGCCGGTGAGTAAGTAACTGAAGCCGACATGCCAGATCAAAACCGATAATATTTGTTAAATTTTAAAAACGGGAAATAATGTTTTTTTTTGTATTTTTTTTTAATAAGGTAAATTAAGAGCTAAAGGCAATTTACATACAACTTTATTTTCACTAATGAAGTAAAAATGTACATGTCACTTTTCAACATAGTTCCCCTACACAGCGATACACTTTTTGATATCGTTCAACGAGATTCTTCATCCCTTCCGGAAAGAAGCTTTCCAGTTGCCCGCGAAGCCACATCTGCACTTCTATGCTTGTTTGGGCGCACAAACTTTACGGTAGCCAGAGTCATCATGCGCCATAACTTGTGTGGACTCATAGCTGAGGCCCACGATTGCCACCACTTGTTGTGACGAGATGATTCGACGGTCTTCTCTAATAAAGAAAATAATAATAGCCATCATTCCAGAACAAAGTAAATTCGTAAACAAATGATTAGAAATCATACTAAACGTGGACACGAATGCGAATTCCTACTACGCTACCTAGAAACCGCGTCACGACTAATAATAATAAATAACCAAAATTTAATTAATTTTTGTAACAAATACCAAACGAGAGAACCGAAGAAAGTATACAAAGAATAAATAAGCAAAATAAATTAATATTTGTTAAATTTTAACAAAGTAAAAAGTAGAAGTGGAAGTTACTTATTTTTATTTTTTTTTATTTTAAGGTAAATTAAAAGCTAAAGGTAATTTACATACAACTTTATTTTCACGGATGAAGGAAAAATGCACTTGTCACTTTTCGACATAGCTCCCCTGCACAGCGATGCATATTTATATATCGTTCAACAAGCTTCTTCGTCCCTTCCGGAAAGAAGCTTTCCAGTTGCCCACGAAACCACGTCTTCACCGCTTGCTTGTTAAGGCCCTCAATGCGCACAAACTTTACACTATCCATAGCTATTGCCATGAGTGTCACCGCTTGTAATAACGGGAGTCGTCGGTCTCTTACCTGATCATGACATTCCCCATCTGGATGGGTTGTTTAGGGTGCGAATATTTATTGGCGTGCAGGTCAGCTTTCGTTCGTCATACTTGCTAACCCCGTTTTAATGTGTTCTGCCCACTCACACGCACTTTCGCACGTTGATTCCATGCTCAACGCTGTGCCAACACCCGGTAATGAATTTCCGCAGGTTTAACACCCTCTGTGCGCAGAAAGCGCACCACGGGGCGTTATTCACTCGATGGTGAAATCGTTGAGTGGAGCGTCTAACCACGTTGCTGCTTCCCGCTCGACTAAACAATGGAATGCTACCCGTCATCTCAGGGGTATGCGTAGTGTTGCGCGTCAACGCCTTCCTGTTGACTTCCCGCGTAATTTTAAATTTTCTTTACTTTTGGGGTAATCTCGTATTATCGGAAGCGCGCCCGCATAAGGCGATACCTACGAAATAACATACACAGAACATTATAGAAAGGCATTTTCGTATTTCTTTTCTTGCAGAAAAGTAAAAACTTTTAAATATTTAATTATCCCTTTTTGGGAAAGCGTTTTTTGTTATTTTTTTTCCTTTCGTTTTGGTATGATCTTTATTATGGCATGAAACAGATAATGGAAATGCTTGTGGAAAGCCTGGACCTCACCCGCGGAGCCTCCGAACTCCGCGGAGAGCTCTTAAGGAAACGCAGAAAGAGATACTGGAATTTTAAGATTTTCTCTAAAGTCCAATAGGGTAAGTTAATGTGCAAAAGTCTGTCTCTGAAGAAACCAGAAAGTAATTCCATATAAGAAATCGCAGGAAGTGATGAACTATGGCAAATACGAATAACAATTCCTAAGGCGATGTTCGGCTTTCAAATAAAAATCTTATCAAATCTTATCTGTTATTAGTTTATTTAATGCTTCTACTATAATGTGTCGTGTCCCTTCAAGACGTTGGCGATAATGAATGTCCACGACTTCTTTTTCTTTGTAGCCTTTAGTAAAGAGTTTCCTTTTAATATATCTCCTAATCCCAGTTCTGTCATATATTTACACAGTTGCATTAGGTAGGTTATGCTCTGCTTTCCTCTGTCCCTTTTGACTTTAACAGCTCTTGTGAGTACCAAATTCTCGAAGCCTTCTTTCCTCATTATATGCCCTAGAAATTTCAACTAAATCTTTCTGACATTAAGTGTCCTTTTGCTTTCATTTTCTCTAATCCACTAAGTGTGCAAATTCCATTATTTTTACAGGGTATATATATATATATATATATATATATATATATATATATATATATATATATATATATACCGGGTGTAAAATTGTTCAAATCGTGTAGCAGCAAAATTGTTCAAATGTTAGATTAAGCTTTGAACTATTGTATCTTAGAAATGGTTAAAGATATGTTACTGAAATTCTCCGAGGTTTTTTAACACAATTGGACTCTCCTTTGAACACTAAGAATGTAGTTAGCTCTAAGTTGAAATGATGATCCCTCTTCCTGTTGTGACCTCCTGATCTAGTTTTCCTCTCTACTCTTCCCTTTTTCATCTTATTCTCCATTCTTTTGATGGTTCATGAATGGACTTTGGAAGATGGAAGCCAGAGTATGAATGTTGGTACCATTATTGAAGGTCTGAATGATCTTTTTTCGTATCACCATTGCTCACTTGAGAAAACATGGTGGATCTGGCACAAAACGACTTTAGACTATTTTCTTTCAAGCTGAATAACTGAAAGGCTTTTTCAGTGATTCTTACGAAAAATGGTGCCAAGATGGCTAAGTATCATATCTGAAAACCTACCAAAAAAGACACCCAATTACTTTAGTCGTTCTTTGGATAATAATAGTGTGTGGGATGGACAATTAGCCCATGATGTTAGACGATTTGGACAATTTTACTATTACACACGGTGTATATATATATATATATATATATATATATATATATATATATATATATAAAATGTAATCTTATAAATATAAGTAGGTATACTCGTCCGGCAAAACCTTAGGTGATTTGGCTTGAGCTGACCCAGCGTGTCCTGACGATCCGCGTAAGTGAAACCGTGGTAGGTTTGTCTGGCTCTTTAGGTTGACACACACACACAAACATATATATATATATATATGGGGGTGGATATTTGGTTGTGCTTGTATTTAGGCAGAAGTACTTCTTTCATGCTCATTTCATTGAATTCGTCAGACAAGGTGCTTTGATTTAGTTTTTTATACAATTTCTCATGTGATCTAATAATTTTTTTTCTTTTCAGATGAAAAATTATATAGAAACTGCCCGATTGTTCTTTTTATCCAAGCGCTTTCGGCTATACATTTAGCCATTTTCAAGTTTGAAATATATTAAATGTTAATAATCGGACATTTGTTATATAATTTATCACATGAAAAGAAAAAAAAATTATTAGATGGGAAATTGTATAAAAAAAACTAAATCAAAGCATCTTGTCTGTCGTATTCAGTGAAATCCGCATATATATATATATAATATATATATATATATATATATATATATATATATTAATGTATATTTGGGTAGAAACTATTCTTTCATTAAATACGAGAAAAAAGCAAAATTTAATTAATTTTTTATTTAATTATTTCCAGCATCCTCCTGTTTTTCCCTTTTGTAGGTGTAAGGGTGTACAGAAATTTTTCCTAATTTTCATTATGCCAAATAAAGATGGTCGGTTTCTTGTGCAGCTCCTGAAAGTCCTGCTATGTGTTTTTTCTTGACAAAAGTCAAATCAGACACTAAAATGGAGTATTGCTTGGGGAATAAACGTCGCAAGCCTGTTGCTAATCTATCGCCATTTCCAACAAAAATGTTCAGAAGAGAGAAACATCCCTGTCTCCCGTTAGAATGTCTGACGCTCAACTCCACTCATTTCTACTGCTCGGCCTCACATTGTCTGCTGATCTCAGATTGAACGAATACATTGAGTCAATAGCTTCGTCCACGTCAAGGAAAGTCGGCTCTATTTGCCACGCCAAGGAATTTTTCTCGCCGGAGTCAATCCTTCAAATCTACAAATCAACCATTCGCCCGTGCATAGAGTATTGCTGCCATATATGGTCTGGAGCCCTTTCTGTTTGTCTCAAGGTCCTCGATAAAGTCCAAAGACGGATATGCAATGCAATTCGGCCTGATCTTGCATCTTGTCTGCAGCCGCTCTCTCACAGACGTGCCGTTGCATCCCTCTGTCTTTTTCACAAATACTTTCACGGTAACTGCTCCGATGAGCTGCTTTCGCTGGTTCCCAGACTTCATGAATTTAATCGTTCAACTAGGCTGGCATCTCGCTCTCACCCTTTCACTGTCGAAACTCTTAAATGTAGCCGTCTCTTCTACTCCAATAGCTTCATGTCTCGCACTTCTCGTCTGTGGAACTCCCTCCCCATTTCTTGTTTTTCCTAATAGCTATAATCTCCAACTATTCAAATGTAATGTCAATCGATGTCTCCAGATGCCCTGATCTATCCCCCTAACCTCCTCTTCATCTTTTCCTCTATCACTCCTCTTTGCTCTCGTTCCAACTCTCTGTAACCCCTTGCATGCTAGTGGCTTCCCGCATTGCTTGGGGTAGAATTGCTTTAAAAAAAAAAAGAAAAGATTTTTTAGTTCAAACATTTCAGACTCTTACAAGCAGGACCAACCATACCATTTACACTGGGTAGAGTCATCCTCATTCCCTTCGTAATCCGTTGATAAGAAGCAAGTTCCACTCAGACAGCCTCTCGAGGGCGTACTTTCTGGACTCTTGAGTGGATGCATCTTCGATCTTAATCACTTCAGGTCTAGAATCAATCATGTCTCCCCTGCATATACGTACGTACGTATAGCGGGCCACTCGTATTCGAGGATACCTGTCTACTAGGACGGCTAGTATTGCAGAAGCTTGCTCAGCTACATTTGTGTTTATTTATACTGCAACTATGCTGAGCAGACCGTAGTTACAGTTTCTGGGAAAGGGCGTGTTATCTAGCGTGATCAACAATTTGAACAAGGCCGGCACGCTCAAACAGGCTCAGTCATGATGTCTTGTGACTTGGTGCTAACACAGCTATCGAGTGTTCCTTCTCCCCAATTTCCCTCACAATGCTTGGGTCAACCCGTGGTATGGTTTTCGGGGATTACTAGCCTGTCACCCGATTCCTTGTCTTTCAGTATTGTATACTCTTTTACAATAAACCTTTCTTCTTTCATCTACGCGCGTGTTGCTGTTTCTTCCTTCGAGTACCACCTTTGTCTGTTTGTAACCTCTTTAAGGATACAACAATATATGATAGAAAGAGATCGATATGAACTATAACTAGTTAAGAAGACAAAGAGATGGGTATGTACATATTGAAAAAGATAGATATGAATAGACAAAGAAAGAAAGAAAATGGAAAATATAAATTATATTATTTTCAACGTCCTTGTTTTTCGTTTGTTTTAATTTTTCCCATAGAAATAAATTTAAAGTCTGTCTACATTTCTGAGATGAGGTATTATGTATACTATTTACATTTTTCGGACTATCGTCCTCATGTTTGTTGCCATATTTTCGGTCGTTGACGCTCCGGTCTTCTTCAGGTGGTTGGAATGTAGACATGACACGTGGAACGAGAATATTCTACACCAGCGAGCGAAATAAAGGTTCTTCATGTGGTTGGAATGTCGACCTGAACCCTTTATCATTTATCTCCTGTTAATTCCCCTCTCCAAGATAACTGATAACTGACATTCATTAGACATGGCACATGTAACTGGAACAGTCTACCCCAGTGAGCGAAATAAAGGGCTCAGTTCTACATACCAACCACCTGAAGAATGCCAGAGCATGCAACGGCCGAAACGTTGTGAAAAATATGGCAACAAAGATGAGGACGATAGTCCGAACAATGTAAATAGGTGGCCAGCGAGATATGAAAAAAATGACAGACAGACAGATAGATAGAAAGATAGATAGATGTAAAACATTGATAAAAAGATAGATATAAAAGAAAGATAGATATAGAAAGATCGATATAATCGATAGACATAAAAGTTATATAGATAGATATAAAAGAAAGATAGATATAAAAGATAGATACCTTAATATAAAAGAAAGATAGAAAGATCGATATAATCGATAGATATAAAAGATAGATACCTTAATATAAAAGAAAGATAGAAAGATAGAAAGATCGATATAATCGATAGATATAAAAGATATATAGATAGATATAAAAGATATATAGATAATAGATATAAAAGATGTATAGATAGATAGATAGATATAAAAGATAGATATAAAATATGATAGATGGATAAATATAATAGATATTGAAGATTGATTGATATAATAAATTGATGTAAAAGATAGATTGATAGACAGACAAAAAGAAGAGGAGAGTGTATGCTATATTAATTTGAACCGAAGTTTAGTTGTGGTGAGTTGAATGATTGTAGCTTGAAGTGTTGTTTTTTTTTTTTTTTTTTAAACTGCACTTTCAACGCTGGTCTTTTTGCGCCATCACCCTCAGCGAATAGGTATCATGTAAAATTGTCACGAATGGCTAGCTAAGTACCGAAAGGGAAAACTTTTTTCAGCGTTGAGGGCATTTAGTTCATGTCCATCTCTCGGCGATCATGCACTCTGCTAACTGTGAGTGTGGGGTGGGGGGCGGGTTAAGCTGGGGGTGTCAATTTCCTTGAGTAAATTAACAAGAACTTTGACAAATCAGAGCCGCCATGAATATAGACGAGGTAAGGTGTAGTATTGTGGTTAGCATTTCGACAAAAGGGAAATGGGGAATTGAGTTGCCCACAGAAACTTCCATCCTCTTCCTGTATTCTGTCTCAACGCTAGATATTTTTGCAAAAGGGTCAATACTAACATTTCAAGTGAGCGATTCTTCCCCAGCGTAACCGAGTTTATCTGTCACGGGCTAGTAGTGCAGGTAGGCAATAAAATAAATTGAAATAACATGAAAGATCAAATACACTTGCCCAAAATGTCTTATGTTTATGGGTCCAGTCAATCAAATCAATTTCTAGGGGTCATTTTATTAAACCTGTTCGAACTTACCGATACACTATCCCTGTTAAACTTTGGGGGTAAATTTTACCATTCCAGAACTGCCTGCGCGAACGAACAGGTCAGCATTGTAATGCAGCAAATGGCCGACACAAAGTTGCTCATATGAACAGTTTTATTCGGCATACATGTTGTATTTTTTATCAGTATGTCAGTCCTGCCATCAGATAGATCCTTGTTTCACGCAAATAAGAATGGTAAAATTTATATGTGGCAAAGCGTTATCGCCGGCTCGATCTATGTTCAAAGGGACGAAAAAAACGCATCGAATTATACGCAGAAATATGTAAACAAAGTGTGCAACCATTAACTTTACTGACCTGTCGGCGTAAGATAAAGAACGTCAAGTGCATCTCCTTCAAAGAAGTTAGAATCCACTTCAAATGCACGCTTATGCGCTACAACTTGTCCATAGATTTTGGGTCGGAAAGCACCTTACTTTCGACAGTAGGAAAAACAGTGTTCACACAATTTAGTATGCAACAAGGACAACACAGTACAACATTTTGGAACTCGGTTAGTCTATTCTACCCAGCCCAAAATATTCAGCTGATCTTACACCAATCTTATACCCTACTCCTCCTCCTCTTTCTTCTTTTTTTCTTCGTCTTTCTTCGTCTTTCTTCTTTTTTCTTCGTCTTTCTTCTTGTATACATATTTCCTTCCGGGTCCCAACCAGAGACTTAAGGTCAGAAATGGCTTCATGACATTTTCCACTGATCATATTTGTAAAAAAAAAACTAAAATCACTCACACATTGATAAAACTCTTCGTAATGTTTTAAGGCATTGGCTACCAGGAATACCTTCAATCCGTCTATCGGAACCTTTTCCAATCCATACAACTGGAATTATTGATGTCCTCATGTGCCATATTTTTTGTATTTTTTTTATTATTATTATTATTAGTAGTAGTAGTAGTAGTAGTAGTAGTAGTATCATCATCATTTTGGGTTGTTGCAAAACATCTTGATAGGGAATACTTCCTCCAAGGAAAACTAGATTCAAGAGTTCTTCGAAATATTTTCACATCAAAACCTGTGGAGTTTTATTCAAAAGACATTGAAGAGCTATCTGATAAGTGGCAACAAGTCATTGCAAATAATGGGGACAATATAATTGGATAAAATATGGTACTATATTTTTGAAGAACAAAATTGATGAACAAAAGCGGAAATTATTTATGAAACAACCTAATAAGTATTGTTTTTTTTATATATATACCACTTAATTCTTTTGCAATCATAAAAGAAACTGACACTATGTAATTGTTGTGAGACCAATACTTCCCTACATCATGGACTCTCCCAGTACTATATTATTATGAGAATGGTAGTATCATGGGAGGAGTAGCACCAGTAATGCTGCACTGCTGTCGAACTCTCTGTTTGGCAGAGAGGAACTCGGACGAGGCTTTGCCGCAGGGCAAAGTTTCGTCCGGGGAGGTAGACAGTCCCTAAACTCGTGTATACGGGTTGAAAATGGGCATATTTTTGGCCGAGCCTACGGGCTCGGTAAGCCCACGTTAAACCGGCCTTGTGCCACATTCGACCCGTGTGGCGGGTTGTTAAATATCGGAGTAGCACCAGTAATACGCAGCCGCGTACAACACCAATACCGGACACCACTGGATAGTAAGCTCTGCTTACACTATTCTTTGTAACTTTTCTGTTTAATATATCTTCCTTACCTCTAACCCGTGTTCCGTGTTTTCCTTCCGTGGCCCCTACTTCGGGTCCACATCAGTAATATTAAACCATGGTTGTTATACATCCTGGTGTATTTAGCAAGACGATAAATGGATGAAACATTCTAATCTGAAATAGAAATTTAATGGAATTATTTTACCCTTGCCTGTAATTTTGCTCATTTCATGGCCTCCAAACAATCGGGCTGAAATCGAATCGTTTCCTTTACTATTCAGAAGATTTTTATTTTTTAATCGTGGCATCAAACGTCGCAGTTGCTTTTCCTTAAAAAAAGCTTTCTTTATTTCTTTTAACAAACGTTTGTTTATTACTAAGTATATTTAATAAAAAAAATTAACGATAAGAGGAGCCTTGGTGGAGTCATGGTTGACGGCTCAGATTGAGGAATCACGTAGCCGAGTTCGAATTCCAGTTGAGTTCATTGCATTAACTTACGTGCTAATAACCCTGGGAAAGGTATAAATTCGTCACTTCTGCCTACAGATATGGGGAAAATGGCAGGACAGTCTGGCTCATCTTTCAAAATAAGCACTCCCTTGATTGATTCAGTAAATAAAAGAGAATTTTAATATTTTTTTTATTCTCGCATTCTTATTTCCGTAATGGTATGAAAAAGAGTTAATTCCGTGGAAGTCAACAGTTTTCTTCTTTCCGTAAACGGCAGAAGTTACCTTATGATATATATCCAGCAAACACGACACATCTATTGCAGAAGATATATCCAAGTGATTCTACCATCATGGAAACTCCATTAGGACCTCCAGAACTGATGCAGTCAACAAATTCCGCTCAGCAACAAGAAGTGCTTCCGAAAGCAAGAAGAGTTTTTCAGAAGGCTCGTGTTATATCGGAGTAACGCAAGATTTCGATTTTGACCACTGCTCGACATAAATTCTTTTTGTTAAGAACTTGTACTTAATTTGATAAAAATGTTCCCGATATTAATTATGAGAGGCTTTAACGAATAAAAAAGAAATACATTTCAGCGTAACTAAATTAGTAAAACACATTGTGTTTTAATTTACATTTAACTTTAGTCAAATATAAGTACATTTGGTGAGTTACTTAGAAACATCGTGCAATCAAAAGAGACGAGACAGATAGGAAAAGACTGAGATAGATAGATATACAGATATAACGCCTTTAAATATGCATAAAAGAACAAACATAGATGGATATAACGTCTCCAAATGTGCAAAAAAGAACAGTGATAGATAGAATAAACTGTGTAGACACATGAAATTAAGATAGATATGAACAAAATTTAATATATATATATATATATATATGAACAGACTAAGATAGATAGAATAAACTGTGTAGACACATAAAATTGAAATAGATATGAACAAAATTTAATATATATATATATATATAATATATATGAACAGACTTAGACTGACTAAGATAGATAGAATAAACTGTGTAGACACATAAAATTGAGATAGATATGAAAAAAGTTGGATAGATAGATAGATAGATAGATATGAAGCGGACTACTTGTGGTAATTTTCTACTTCCCAGGTCGAATGTTGATTTTTAAAGCAAACAAGTTCTTGGTAATTTATGGTAACGTATTATTCCTGTCCTCATTTCTGTTTGTTCTGTGTTAATCAGAGCTTAGTAACTATTTGCGAGCCTTGCCAACAGGCCTACCCGACTTGGAAGAGTGCCACATCATTATCTCTTCTTCCATTTGGCCTTGCTCCAGACTTAACTTAGAATAATTAATTCTATGTGTATTCTACAAGAGACACAATACGGTGCATGAGCGGCACGACTTTGTCTATTTTTTTTCGTTTTGTTAAATATTTTTTCTCTTTTTCCTCGATCGCGTGCTGTAATTATGTTAATATATGTATGTTCATATTCATTCTATTCAGAGTCATGCATTATATATCCTGTTGGGCGCCTGCCATAAAGTATTACTTCTCTCACTAAGCTAATATTACGAATTCGTTCCTCGCTATTACAGTAGAAGTTCACAAAATACACCAAAATTATGAAGGTTATTTAGGCTTTAAATAACCTATAAAGGGTTGATAAACCTTAAAAAATTAAGCAAATCAATCAAAATACCAAAATGAATTGGAACGTGTCAGGATTTCAAATTTCGTCCTCGTTATAATTTACTTCCTTCCCGGTCGTGGTGCCGGGTGGTGGGCAATCAGAAAATAATTCTGTAATTACAGCACATTTAATAATAGAAGCATAAAACGGAAATTAAAATGAACAGAAAATGACAGGAATCCAAATGTCATCCACATCGTAGTCTCTCTACTTGTTAATTGTGTGTTCGCCAATAATGAATCTTGGTAGGACTTTTATTCACGCAGAGCCATCTCGCTACAAAATATTGAATACGCCCCTTTCTGTCTTCGTGTATTTACCGAATTCAAATATTAGAAGGGAATATTACAGTTAACTTTATTAAAAAAAGTTTAGAGTTTACTATGAAAATCATTGCAAAGTGATCTTATAAAAAGCATTGGAAAGTGATTTTACTACGAAAATACATTGAAAAGTGACTTTACAATGAAAATGTATTGAAAGCAAGGCGATCCATATACCAGGCCTTGCAACCATGCAACTGGGGTCCACAACTGGGGGTGGGGAAGATGTGGACGCCTAAATTACTACTAGATAACAATTCCTGAGAATTTACTATGAAAATTTACTATGAAAATACATTGGAAAGTGATTTTAGTATGTAAATGCATTGGAAAGTAATTTT
Source organism: Acanthosepion esculentum (assembly GCA_964036315.1). NCBI lineage: Eukaryota > Metazoa > Mollusca > Cephalopoda > Sepiida > Sepiidae > Acanthosepion > Acanthosepion esculentum. The sequence goes on along the minus strand of OZ038513.1, from coordinate 43,804,560 downwards.
AGTATGAAAATGCATTAGAAAGTGATTTTATTATGAAAATGCATTAGAAAGTGATTTTATTATGAAAATGCATTGGAAAGTGATTTTACTATGAAAATGCATTGGAAAGTGATTTTACTATGAAAATGCATTGGAAAGTGATTTTACTATGAAAATGCATTGGAAAGTGATTTTACTATGAAAATGCATTGGAAAGTGATTTTACTATGAAAATGCATTGGAAAGTGATTTTACTATGAAATTGCATTGGAAAGTAAATTTACTATGAAATTGCATTGGAAAGTAATTTTTAGATTACTTTGATTGATTTTATATGTCCATTCTTGGATTATTTATTGTTGGTATTTGTATAGGGCATCAGTAGTAATTGTCGACCATACTAACCTCGTTAAGCATTACCTTACATTACGAGGTGCCTGATAGATAGATAGAAACAGAATAATAAACAGATAGAATGAGAGAGAGATAGAGAGATGAACTGAATATGTATAGTTAGATAGAAACAGAATAATAAACAGATAGAATGAGAGAGAGATAGAGAGATGAACTGAATATGTATAGTTAGATAGAAACAGAATAATAAACAGATAGAATGAGAGAGAGATAGAGAGATGAACTGAATATGTATAGTTAGATAGAAACAGAATAATAAACAGATAGAATGAGAGAGAGGGAGAGAGATGAACTGAATATGTATAGATAGATAGATACGTAGTAACAAAATAAGATACATATGAATGAATAGAATGAGACAGAGAGGGGGAGATTAACTGAATAAGATAGATAGATGATTTTCCAGTAGACGATATATTTAGTTGAGCGATAGGTAATCTTCACAGACTAAGAAAGAACATCAGATTGAGAAGAGTGAAAGGAAAGTACGAAAAAGAAAAACTAAAACGAATAAAGCTCAAAGTAAAGATCTGTTGGCCAGTCAGTTTAAAGTTTTGGAACTCCAACCACGAAAATATCAGATGACGCAAAACATGTAGTCAAGACAAGAGTTTGCACGCGAAATTGGCCAACAGGCTACAATTCGAAAAGAAATCAAACAAGAGAGCGTAGGTTACATTTTGAGGTGACGATTCCTAATCAGGTCTCCAGATAAAATATTAATTATCACGTAGAAGACTAATTAATGCTCTGCAAACTAATCAACACGAGCCATGTGTCTTACGAACTGAGGGCAATTAGTGGTGCTCTATGCAGTCTTTTTATTCTTTTATCTTCTTTTCTTTTTTCTTTTTTTTTTTGTTTTACAGCGAACACATTTCTAGTTGATCTCTCAGCTTATAAAATCGATATCTGTATGGATTCTTTGTATTGACTGGATGTAAAGACAAATGAACGATTACTTTTATTTTATTTTTATTTTCCTTTTTTAGGATGATTAATATATTTATTCTGCGAGGATTTTTCATGTATATACATAGATGTAAGAAATTACAAAAACAATACACTTCGATATATAAATCAATCGACGAAAAGAGAAACCGATCGATCGAAACCGACTAATCCCAATATTTATATCATGTAGATGCTATAGATTTTACAAGTACACGGTTGGCGGAATGCTAGGTTGTATGAAGGTCGTCACGAGTCATACATTTACGATACACGCCTTAAAAATCAAAATTCGAAATAATTCGGAATTTATTATTTTCATCATTTTTGCTTTCACATTCCGATCGATATGTTTTTCGGTCTTCTATAAGTTTGTTGTATCAGATGGCAGCTAGAAATGAATCCGTACGCTTATGTTTCCAGTTTCGAATTGACGTATCGTATTAGCAGGGTTAATATGAAAATAGGAAAAACTTTAGAAAGAAAAAAAAAAGAAAGGAAAGAAAAAGTATTAAGTGATTATTAAAGACTGGAAGCAACAAACACTCAAAGAAAGTCGAAGAATATATCGGCTGTAACACTATGGAGCACATCTAGAATGCAAAAATTATAATACTATTCGATACTCTAGGATGTAAAAATCTTCATAAAATCGATCGTCTATGATGTAGAAATCTTTATAAAAATTGATAGGAAAAAAAAAGAAAGAAAGAAATTATTAAATACTGGCAGTAACAAACCCTTAAAAAGTCCAAAGAATATATCGACTGAAACGCTATAGGGCCAACGCAACGCATTCATCTAAGATGCAAAACTTCTTGTACTATTCTATTGCCCAGGATGTAAAACTCGTTATAAAATCGATCGCTTGGGATGTAAAAATCCTTCTATAAAATCGATCGACAAGGATATAAAAATCCCATTGCTTAGGGTGCAAAAATAAACCATAAAATTTGATTGCAAAGTGTAAAAAAATTCTTCATAAAAGGACACGGTTTATGTGTATTAATTGGCATATTACTCTTATCGGAATAATGTAGCGCAGTTTTTTGTTTTGTTAAAACTGAGGTTTCTCGGAAAAATTCTCCGTTTCCGTGAGAAAATATTTTATAAACCAAAATGGTATTCACTGTTTTCAATATAATACGTTAACGGAGCATATTAAACCGAGTCAACCCGGATAACATTCACCGCATGGCAGTAAAACTAAAATAGAAGGTGATAATTGAGTAGTCTTGATAAAAACTAAACAGATTATACATATATTTTTGTTAAATTTTTGTTTTCTAAATAAGAAATAAATAAAAAGGTAGTTATCATTTTATCAAATTTTATTTTGTTTAATCAAAAAATTACTTTCAATCCAATAAAAAAAGTAAAATCCTTTCGCGAGTGAAAAGATTTTTCCATACGTTTCCCATCTATAATGATAATGGCGATATTAGTCGTTTCCTTATAAGGAAACATTCGGCATTCATTGACCGAGCAGCCAGTGCTACTGTCTGTTGAAATTTATAAAATCTTTCTCTTAAATTTTCAGGAAAATAGTTTTCTCAAGTCCAGTAGCTGTTATCACTCTTTCTAGTATTGATGGGGGTTTCCTTCCTAGCTTTTTATTTAAAGTAGTGTGGAATGTCAACATCTAGATTATGTCATTATTTTCTCTTTGAGTTACATGGGCTATTCATTTTAACTGTTTTTGTTATTGAAAGTCCTCAAGTAACGTAGTTTCTGTTTCCTAGTAGAGTTCTTTGTGATTCTGTAGCATCAGACTACAATATTCGAAGTAGGGTGATTTTCACCAATATCAATATGTTTCACTCGTTCAAAGCCATTTTAACTACTGATCTTAGAAAACGGTATACAGACGACAGTTGCAGCGTGGCATCCATATGAAAGTCTCAAATCTGACGAGGCTATTTAGGCAAACTTAAGTTAAATTCGTTTTTCTTGAAACTTAAATTTCCGAAAATAAGTTTGGTCTTTTATGGACTAAAAGCACAACTTATTTTCCAAGAATAGATGTTTACTTTTTATCGAATGATGCTTTTTGTTGTTTCGTGTTTTGTATCTCTTTTTGTTTTGTTTTCAGCTTTAACGAAATTAAATTAAATTTTCATTAAATTATGACGAACTTTGTGCTATTTATTTTTTATTTATTATATGGAATGTATTTACTTTTCAATAGGATACCTGGATTCACACTATCAGGTAAGCATTTAATTGAGTGAAATTTGGGATATGTACCTTCCTAAGATCAAGTTTCTAAAATACATTTTGATACGTTTCTCCTCAATTAAAAATTTTACCCTACAATGTGTCAATTTTGCCTTATGGGAAGGCGGCGAGCCACCCCTATCTAACAAGCTTGTGTGAAGGGATACGGTAAGAGAAAAAGATGACCCGGCAATGGATTGATGGATAAAATATGAAAAACTGGGGTTAAAGCAGAAACGAGTCCAAACCACGGCATTTATTTTATATATATATATTTGGGAGGCACGGTGGAGTAATGGATAACGGCTTGGATTGAGGAATCGGTGAGCTGAGTTCGAATTCCAGTCGAATCCATTACATTCACTTACATGCTAATACCCTTGGGAAAGGTGTGTATCCTCTTCTTCTCCCTCCAACTATGGGTAAATAGCAGGACAGACTTGGTTCTATAGCCTTGGATGGCAACTGGTCTAGGAGAAGGACAACTCTGAATTTAAAACCTGCGGAGAGTCGTTTGGGGACCTTGTGGCATCCGTTGCACCAGGTCCCTGTATTCGTCCCTCCTTCACCACTATAATCAAATCCTGTGTGGCTGTCGGGCTTTCAGTTTCTGGGAACTGATCTGTCTGACCCTCATACGTCGAGTTCGACGGGAGAAGCATAATATATATTTGGGATTGGGTTTCCGATTCCTTCTAAAGTCTACTTCAACTCTATACTTCTAACGTCTCCACCTAAACTCTGAATTATATTTAGTATTTATTTTTCCTCAATAGAAGTACACACTCTTCACCGGTCTTTTGGACAGGAGTAGAGGTTTATCCCTTGTTTCCTACTTTTTTTTTCTCTTTCATTCGAAGTAGCCCCTTGCGTCTTAGTGGTCTTATTTCCTTGCATGGGGCGAATTGATTTTTAAAAAAATCATACAAGGCTGAGTTTGCCAAATATGTACAGACATTGACTTCTAGTTCGAATCTGGGTAGGAATCTATGAAAGCAAAGTACATAGGCCAATTATTTGCCGTTTGTTGGTGAAACCGCCCCAGGATCACTCTTCATCTGGAATAGAAGGGGAGGTTGAAATTAAAGTAGATTGAAATAAAATGGTAGGTTGAAAAAAATCATTTAAAATTAATTTGTTTTCGGAACCCCCCCAAAAAAACGGAGGGAGAGGATGTAATAATAAACGGACAGGTTAAAATAAGCAAACAGTTTTTGAAATAAGTGAGAAAATAAAAATAAACATGGGGTCTGGAATATTAGTGGGGTTTGAAAAAAAATGAAATAACGGTATAGATTCATTTCTTCCAACCCAGGACAGGTGAAAATATATATAAATTATTTGTCATTTGGCTTTACTAAAAATTGCATATACGCCTTTTTAAACATTTTAACAAAATACACTTCTAACCGGAAATAAGAGGCTATATTTAAAGGGGAGGTTGAAGCAAAAATGAAGGTGAACAGGTTGGAATAAACAGGGATTTTTTTTATTTAAAAAGGAAATAAAATAAACAAAAGCCTGCAATAACAGTGGGTAGTTTGTTGGAGGACTCAAAATTTAAAGAAAAATTTCCTTGCACAGAAAATTCTTTAAAACCAGTAAAATGATGGCGACCTATGGAAACATATCGCACCGATGACGTTTTATTATAAGACCAAAAACGCACAAAGACGGCTGCAAGAATTTGATAGGTCAACACGCCACCCGAACCCGGATTTCTTAGTGAGGTAAGATAAAAAAAAAATTAAAAAAAAGAAAATGGTCCGTCTTTGATTCGGTCTCTGATGTCGATTTGGGGAATGAAGAGAAGCGACACAAAACGTAACACAAAAATACAACAGAAACTTTTTTTTATCGCTTAACCCCAAGCAAGGTGATACTGCTCCTAGCAGGGTAGGGTTAGAGGGAATGAAAGAGAATGAGAATACTGACAATGAGGAAAGGACAAAAATGGAACAGGGCTCAAGAAGACAGAAGATGGCGATTGATGCTACATTTACATTTCTGAAGATTGTAGTTACCAGGGAAGCAAGAAATAGGAAGGGAGTTCCACGATGTCGCGTACACAAGTGTGAATCATCCCCATTTCCTTCGTATTCCATTAGTAAGTGCGAGAAAAGAAACTGTTAGAGTCAAAGTGGTGGTTGCATTTATTTTGTCCAACAGCAAAACGATGAGACCTAATTACCAATATAGTAGCACGCTAAATTCATGTCGTGGGTGCACCAGACAAAAAAAAAACTCATCAGAGCATTTGCCATAAAAATAGTTGTAGAAAAGACAGAGGGAAGCCACGTCAGTGAGAATGTGATTGAAGTCGAGATCTGTCTATATTTCTGAGATGAGGTATTATGTACAGTATTTACATTAGTCGGACTATTGTCCTCATCTTTGTCGCCATATTTGTCACAACGTTTCGGCCGTTGTACGCTCCGGCCTTCTTCAGGTGGTTGGAATTTCGAACCGAACCCTTTATTTCGATCACTGGGGTAGACTGTTCTAGTTCCACGAGCCATGTTTGATGGATGTCAGTTATCAGTTATCTCCTGGTAATTTTCCCTCTGAAAGTTCTCCACTGCCTGAAATGGGTATTGAACTCACACTCTTTCGGTCTGTCACTGGATCTAACCAACGCCTTTATCCACTGTACCATGTGTCCTTGATCGAAATAAAGGGTTCGTTCGAAATTCCAACCACCTGAAGAAGGCCGGAGCGTACAACGGCCGAAACGTTGTGACAAATATGGCGACAAAGATGAGGACAATAGTCCGACTAATGTAAATACTGAAGTCGAGACGCCTGGTCAGGATTGATTACATTACAGACCCATCTTTGGATTTTGTCAAGAATCTCGAGATATAGAGCCGGAGCAGCAGGCTAGATATGGCAACAGTATTCAATGCACGGACGAATGGTAGATTTATAAATGTGCATGACGGACCGCGTCCATGTCGCCGTTGAGGCGCATAGCGTTGGCAAATCACTTGTTAAGCCTTGTGTCAAAGATAACGTCTTATGAGTGTCTGATGTGAATTTGATGAAGCAAATTGAAGTCGTGTCTTTCTGATACTACAGTATCAATGCTTCTCACACGATATCAACAATAACATTTAAGCGAATTTTACTACAGATGGGCATAAGCTTAACAAAATAAGATACGCAGATGATGGCAGACACAGAAATAAAAATGCAGGGAGCGCCGGTCTTGATAGAATTCCAAAGCGTCTACGCGGCTCTGCGGATGATGAAATATTTTCAACACTACAACTGTTTTCACACAAACGAAACGTCGCGAGCCTCCTCCCCACCTGCTCTATCCCTATTTCCATATGTTCCGACGAGCTACATTGTTCAGTCCCACCAGCCCTGACTTTTACAATTGGAGCCCACGTATTCCATTAGTAAGGAGTAAGTTCCACTCGGACACATTCTTCCCAAGAATTGCTGCTTTGTGGAACAAGCTCCCCGCAGCATGTTTTCCCGATCACCACCCTCTTGAACTCTTCAGGTTAACCGTTATATTTCCTGCGTAAGCCCATGAACCTCAGTTCTTCACTTTCCTTACGCTCATGCAACACCGAACGATAATCCGCTACCTTGAGTGGCTCTTGAGCCTTGTGTTGGGTGAACATTAGTATTAAAAAAAAACTCCTAGAAGTAAAGGAAAGCAAAAAGACAATATATCGGTGTCAACAAGCGGAGCAGTTCCAGAGCTGAGGTAGAAATTGGAGATTTAAAAAAAAAAATTTTTTTTAAGTACAAAGAATTAACTTGGAATGGTTTTGACGAACTATGGAAAATGTGACACTGAAATCCGAAGGTGTATTGGAATAGGGAAAGATGACTTCTAAAAGCTAAGCAAAGTATTAAAACACAAAGAAAAATTTCGTTAGAAACAAAGAAAAAAAAATGGTGATTTACTATGAAATATCAATCATCCTATATGACAGTTAATACTGGACAATTTCCTCATAGATGAAGAGAAAACTTGAGACAACAGAGACGTGGTTCTACAGAAGGATGCTGAGAATTCCATGGACGTATCATGTGAACAAACCAAAGAATTTTAAAGAAATCTGAAACAAAAAGGAGGCGTATACTTCGAATAAGACAGAAACAGTTGAAATTTCTGGGACACATAATGAGAAAAGAAAGCTTGGAAAATTTGACACTCACATGACATGATGAAGGCAAGCGTAATATAAAGAAACTGCGAGTAAACTACATAAAAAGTTTGTGTAAATGGATGGCAAAACAGGGAGCGCGGGGGTATTAAAAAGACAAATATTACTAAGAGCTACAATGAACAGGAAGTTGTTCAGTTGGGCTTGGTTTATTTTGTTTTACGGTATATCAGCAACTCAGTGGGTTATTTATTGCCGACAAAATTATTAGAATAGAGTCGTTTTGTTAAATAATAGTTTGATACTATTATTTTTTACTGGCAGTGTATTTGGGCTCAGACCATCTGAGGCTGATATTTAAGGTCAGATGGTAGACAAAATAGGGAAGTCGATTTTGATTGGCTGAGCCAAACGTGGGCATGAGTTATAGATTAAGGTTATTTTGTGAGTTGCTGTTTGGACGTCAAGCTAACGAGACGTATTAGATTGCATTTATTCAAACCTCCAACCCCCCCCCCCCCCAGTAGGGAAGGGTCTTTCGAGAGTTGGTTGTTGCACATCAAAGGAAATGGAATTTTTGTAAAGAGGGTTTTTGTCAAAAGTCAAATGTATTGCAAATACTATTTTTTTCTTTCAAAAATATATTGCTGGTATGTTTACTATAAATATCTATTTTCATAGTTTTTGACCCAAGTTTCAGAAGTTAACTATTTGCCCATAGCAGAGACCCTAACAGGTATTACCACCCCTGGTCAAGGTGGGTCTAGGAACAAAAGCAATTTAGAGATGGTTCCACGCTCCTCAAAACTCCCCGATCTGAGGCCATGCTGCCGGATGTAGTTTAATAGCATACCTAGGACGAAGAGTAAGTTGTAGAAACTTCTGGAAGGACACGGCATATAAAAGAGGAAGAACTCTACTCGATTACTTACATTAATTACATTATTTGGTCTGTTATCCTCATCTGTTTCGACCGTTGTGCCCTCCGACCTTTTTCAGGTGATTGGAATTTCGAACTGAACCCTTTATTTCGTCCACCGGGGTAGACTGTTCTATAAAGGGATCGGTTTAAAATTCCAATCACCTGAATAAGGCCGGAGCGTACAATGGCCGAAACTTTGTGAAGATGAGGATAACAGTTTGAATAATGTATATAATGTAAGTAATCATAACACACCAAATCAGAGATCGAGACAGAAGTCCACTCGACCTGTTTTTATTAGATATGACTTATGAAAATCGGATTGTCAAGTTTGTTTACAACATATTTTAGGTGCATCTGGTTTTTCTGTCTGAGTTAGCGCAAAGCGTAAATGTCACAATAGACTGGATTCTGCACCAGACATACTAATTCAATTATTGTCTAGTAAATCAAATTTGCAAAAGACACATTCTTTATAATTAATAACAATAAATTTCTTACGAGTTCTACGACTATAAAATAACAATGAAAATTCCCCTAATGTATCGCTAAATTTTTGATCTTACCAACTTTAAGAAAATATTACAATGACAATCATAAATATGAATGCAGGTCATTATTTCAGAAAGTAAAAGTGCCATCATTACCATGATCTATTCAGTTAGCGCCGGTGTAGTCAGCACTCTCCTCCTCCTCCTCAAAATTGTGCTTCATGGTAACATTCAAGGCAGAATAGTGCAACGGCTTGCCGGTTCTTTTTGCACTAGGGATGCTTATATTACACCACCCATCCTCTCAGAAATTGAGGCAAGACCTACAGGGCAGCAGGTGGTTTGAATTTCTAGGGTACTTAATGAAGAAAGAGGGCTTAGAAAATCTGATACACACAAGATGTATTGAGGGCCAGAGAAAATGGGTGCCTAACCTACCTAATGAGTTTGTGTAGATAGATTGCAGAACAGCGTTTGGAAGAGGTAACAAAAAGAGTAAATTTACTAAGAGCTACAAAGGACAGGAAATTATAGAAAACTATGATTGCACACACCTTGAAGGAACATAGCACATAGAAGAGTCATCAAAATATATGACGATATTTCCTGTACCTTTATCTATTTTTTGCAATGATTGATAACTTGTAATTGAAAATTAATGGCAAAATGGAAAATATTTCCTGTGATACATTTCATCTTTTAGGACTTCATTTAAATACTTGGATATAAGATTCTACTGAACATAAATTAAGGCATTAGTTTTCTATTGTTTTTCTATGAAGATCAGCTGATTACTTGATAAGTACATATTAAAATAATAATTGAAACATATTTACACATTTATATGAAAGTCTTTTAATAATATTAAGATCTCGCTGTTATTTATTAGCATATGATTCAACTGACAAAATGTGGGTCCGATTTTTCTTTTGTTATCAAGTAATAAACTGATCCTTCCAATTCGAAACCAAGAAAAGCATACTGAGCTGTTATGTAATATAAGTTCTCCTATATAACAGTCAATGTTGGACAATCTCTTCACAGATGAAGAAGAGACTTTAAGCAGGAATGTGGTTCTTCAGAAGGATGTTGAGAGTACCATGGACTGAACATGAGAGCAATGTCAAAGTTTTAGAGAAAATGGAAACAGAAAAGCCAATTATACTTAGCACCAGAAAGAGATAGGTGAAATTTCTAGGGCACATTATGAAGAAAGAGGGCTTAGAAAATTCGATACACACAGGATATATTGAGGGCCAGAGAAAATTGGTGCATAACCCATCTAATGAATTTGTGTAAATAGATTACAGAAGAGTATTTGGGAGAGGTAACAAAAAGATCAAATTTAATAAGAGCTACAAAATACAGGAAATTGTAGAGAGCCATCACCCTGAAGAAATATGACACAGAGAAGAAGAACTGGAGAAAATATATTTAAAGTGCCCCATATAAAAGCCTTCTAATAACAGTAAGAACTTAACAAAATATCAATTTCATATATGTCATCATTATCAACATAAGCATTTGAAAAATACGATATATATATATATATATATATATATATATATATATATATATATATATATATATATATACACACACACACACAGATGAAAAGAACGAATAAGATTTCAGCGTTCAAAACATTAATTTAAAACAGATACAAAAGTAGAGTAATAAATATTTGTTTATTATGCAGTGTTATATTAGAACATGCACATACCCACTACAAAACTGTACATCTTGTTTCAACGTTAAAAGTTTTTTTAACGTTTCATCAGGTGGAAGATGCTTCTAAAATCGGAATAAAATATTTTATTAGCATCGATAACGATGATAATAAAATATTTCCCACCAGATGAAACGTTAAAAAATGTTAACGTTGAAACAAGGTGTACAGTTTTGTAGTGTTTACGTGCACGTTCTAATGTAACACTGCATAAACACACACACACACACACACACACACACACACACGTGTGTGTATATATATATATATATATATATATATATATATTATTAAGTTAGCATGTTTTCGATCACTGATTAGTACTACACTCCATCTCACAATTGTGAGTGGCACTCCTTTTGCATCAGGGTTGTGTTGCGGTTACCTGAAAGTTAAAGATGCAAGACCTACAAGGCAGAGGTTTTCCTTCTCTTAGACTTGTTGCCAACCAATACTAGAGGACCCAGTCTGTCCTGCTATTTTCCCATTTACAACATTTTTGTTCGTTTAATTTCACAAACCAATCGATGAAATTTGAATAAGCTAATTTCTTTGGAAAATACTTTGATAAAACTGCTACTTCGCAGTATAATAATTTCTTTAATTTTATTGAACTTCATGGTAAACAGTATTTTTTAAGAAAAATTCTGTTTCCTTTTTAACAGCAAAGAATAAATTCTTAGGATTTCTTACTCTTGAGCATGCAACATACAACTGGCTATGCGTAAACAATTCTTTTGGGGGCCAAATTTCAACTTTTTGAAGCTTTAGGCCTTGTGATTTCTTAATAGTTTTCACAAACACATGGTGAACTGGAAACTGGATTCTTGTATATAAAACCTCAAAGAAAATATATGCAAAAAACAATATCTGTGGGGGGAGATGGATTCTTTCTCAAGTGTATTAGTACGTAAGTGAATGTAACGAACTCGTTTGGAATTCAAACTCTGTTCTCCAATTCCTCAATCCGAGCCGTTATCCATTACTCCACTTTGCCTTTTATAAGAGAGAGAACAAATGGAAAAAAATTAAAACTTTTCAATTTCACTGACGCAGACGTTAAACATATGAGAGCGTCATCGCATCCTTTATCTTCCCGTTTTTCTTTCGTCCTTTCTTTTCCTTCCTTTTTTCTTTTTTTTCTCACTGACGCTAAACAGCGTCTCTTATATGTCTTTTCCGCCTTTCCTCGCGTTCAAAACGGTATAGTTCAATATTTATTAAGTATTGCTAGGACGTAATGCACGCGCTAACTCGTGAACGATCAGAATAATATGCTAATTAAGTATTATTATGCCAATAGATAAAATGGAAACACGAGGATAATTTAATATTTTTGTCATCATGCTTCTATTTTCAGATTTTTCGGATTTTCAAGTTCTGTTCCTGTATGCAGCAAGATATTTTAGGTAAATCTCGTTTTTCTACGTTAACGAAAAGCATTAATGTCGCAACAGAGTGAAATCTGCACCAGACATGCTAATTCAATTATTGACTATCAAATCAAATTTGCAGATGATACAGGAGTCCAAGAAAAATTCTTTGCAATTAATCTGTGTTTACTAATTGTGTTTTCACAAACGTTTCAAATTCATACAAATTAAAAATAGACTTGCTTTCACTGTTAATGTTTAATTTTTGATTTTTATATGGAAAAAATCCTGTAAAACAATGTTTGCTTTATTTTTATGTTTTATCAATATTATGGTAGTGACGGTTGTCCATAAAATATTGATAGGGGTTCTGCAAAATTTTGCAAAATCGTACAAGGTTTACGGGACAAAAAAAATAAGAGGAATCACTGATCGACAAAAAAAAAATACATTGTAAGGTGATGAATAACATGGAGTCAGTTCTGAAACAGAGTGTTGAAAACAGCACATATAAAAACAATATTCTTAAAAATATGTGGAACTAGCTTCAGTACCCGACTACGCATTTTAATTTTTGTGGTCTTTGATCAATATATCTGGGCGATAAACTGTGATTGTTCTGTCTGTGTGTATTGTAAAATCCCATAAAATTGTTACGTGTCCTATGTCTGTAACCCGGTTTGGGTGGTGTTAATACCAACTTGCCGCAAATATTATAATTCTGTGTCAATACACATTTGCAGTGACATCGGTGATGTACAATAAATGAATAACAGCATTTAGTAGAGTAAGATATAATATGATCTTCCTCATATTCCAATGAAGATATACTATAAAAAGTAGATATATATTTTGTGAGGGGAGTTATGATTTATCTTGTCCAGATACTCATAATAAAATAAAAATTATAGTCTTACACTAAAAGATTGCAAACGGTAATTATTACTATGATAGCTATTCCCGCTTAAAAGTAAAGCCGTAGAGCTCCATCTTCTTTAAGAAGAACATTTTTTACGTAGAAAGTGACGTCAGAAATTGGAACAAAACGCTCGCTAACATGTGCTGTTGATATAAGTACGAAGAAACGAATTACTCCTCCAACATCTACGACTACTACTGCTACTATTATTACTACCACTGGAAACGGAAACGTCGAACATGTTACAATAATCAAAGAGTTGCGTTTGGCTCGTCTGTCGTTGAGTTCAGTCAAGCTGGGTGGAAAGATATCGGAGATTGAAAGTGAGCAGAGTTGAATTGAAGGCTCGAAGTAGTACGAAAGTGACGTCAGGATTGGAACAAAACCCCCTCTACCATGTACTGTTGATATAAGTACCGCTGCTCTCGGCTACCACGAAGATTACGACTACTGTTACTACTGCCGAGGAGGAACGCAACTATAAACTTTAAGCCGCGCACAGAAATCTTTATCTCTGCATCGCAAGAGTTGTATATCGTTCTGAGACGATTTCACAACAAGCTAATCACAACTCTCTCTCTCTCTCTCTCTCTCGAATTCAGTGTATGAGTTTTACGTCAATTACCTTTCTTTTCTGTAACCCGTTTTTTTCTATACTATTCTTTTCTGTTATATAAAAGACATTAACAATTCAACCATTGAATAGTTGTTCGTCCGGCTTACTGCAAATATATATTTTTTTTGGTGCATTATAATTTCTTAGCACAGACTCTCCAGCCGTGTCTACAACTTCAGTCGACCGTGAATGGATGAACATCACTTCTGCTTTCTGGATCAAACCAAACACAACGTGGGCAGGAAACAGGATGATCTACGGTGCTCAGGGGACCTACGACCACTCTCTGAAGTTCGGTTAAGACCGAGTAGACAACTCAACGCGGTGAAAGTGTTATATACATATATATATATATATATATATATATATATATATATATATATATATATTAAGGGAATTCAGATCTGCCTGAATCCATCCAGCTTTTATCTCAAATAACAACTTAAAAGAGAGTGTTTGACCAACACGAGTACTGACCAAAATTCATGTTAAAAAAAAAAAATAAAAAAACAAATGAAAACTACAGATAAAAGTTCATTTTCTCCATCAAGATATTCATTTCTGTAGTTCACTGCTACCAGCAAGCAGAGATTTTTTTTCTCCTGATGATGGCCATGTTGATCGAAACCAGTCGACGAATCTAAATGAAATAATAATAAAAACGAAAGAATATTATTATACAACCCAGTGTGTCTGAAGATTTTAATTTTTTAATATTTTTTATTGATTAATATATATATGTAAAATGAGAATAAATGGCGTATAATTCCACTGTACTTAAGATTTAATTTAAAAGAGGGCTCAATAGAGAGTAGAGCTAAATATTAATTATTTTAATTGCAATTTTAACATGTTTTAACTTCCCAAAATAAATAAAATACTATATATATATATATATATATATATATATATATATATATATAATTTTAAACATGTTGTGTTGAACGTCAAAGACAACATAGTCCTGCATATTCTCTTTTGAATTTTCTCATATTTCCTAATGAGACTTTTTATTTGAAAATTATATCGAAATAACTATTGTCCATAAGATAACCGAGTACTTTCGAGAATATGCAGGACTATGTTGCCTTTGACATTCAACACAACATGTTTAAAAGAAAAGTTGCTGCCAAATTGCACACACACACACACACACACACACACACACACACACACACATATATATATATATATATATATATATATATATATATATATATAAAGAAATACACTCTTAAGGTGTGCTATATTTATGAGATAAAATGCTCAATATCAGAGACAGAGCGTATATAAATATAAAAGTGAACATTGAAGTCAACACTTAGAGGGGACAGGCTGTTTCACGCTAGACGCAATCGACAGGCCTGACGATTGCGTCTAGCATGAAACAGCCTGTCGCCTCTAAGTGTTGACATCAATGTTCAATTATATATATATATATATATATATATATATATATATATATATATATTAATGCAAACTGAATGCGGGTAATAATCTGAAAATTAACCATAACTTATAATGCATTGTCAATTTATATTTTACTTAAAAAATTTGCAGTTAATATCATTTTTTACCTTATGTTTCTTAAAATCTTCCTTTGCCTTTTTTTAACTGCACGTAAATTATTTATGTTAAAATAAATTTTATAAAGCATGTTATTTTGTATAACAGTTATTTGTGTACTATTTTATATGTTTATATTTTCCAGTATTTTAAAGAAATATTAAACCTCAGTTTAAAGCTGATTTGCATTCATTTTATTTCCTAGGGTAGAATTTATTCAGTTAACACCGCAACAGTCTCCGTGATATTAATTAATTTGATTTTAATTGCATTTCCTCAAATGGAATCGAAATTTTTATCGTACAATATTTTGTGTGTGGTTTTATGATATCACGTCTCAACTAGACCTGTCCAAGTGTCTGTTTAAAAATCGACCTACCCTGCTATACATTATGCCTTGAAGTCAAGATAGAATTTATGTGCTTGTCTGGTCAGAGGTGGATGTCGTAGTCAAAAGATTTACATGTAACCTGAAAATTCACTTTATCTTTCTGGTGTGAATCATTCACACAAAGAAGATCGCGAAATCCCCCCTCCCAACGGATGTCTTTGGAAACAGAAACATAGACACCAAGAGATTCCAATGCATGACATCACGCAACGCAGATGGTGCTTGGAAAATCGCCGAACCCAAGACTGTCACGAGATTTTGATGATAAATTCGTGGTTTTTTTTTCTTTCTTTCTTTACTTATTTGTCCTCGGCAAATGGGAAACTTTCGTTCAACTTAATATAAGAACACGAACTAGACAGTGTAAAAGAAAAAAAAATGAAAATGTTCTATATGAGAATAAAAACAGGCAAACACAGTTCATAAATATTTACCTGTAATGTTTTGCCAAAGGATCTAATAAAAGGGGGCCTACCGTAGTGCGACACTTAGCGAGTACCTATTCCAGACCAATTCACCAGTGCTTAATTGTTCCCTCCTTCCAGTAAACTTGCCTCAGATTAGTACTGTTATGCTCCGACAATCCTCCCGGAACTGTTATATTCCGTACTAAGGGAATAAATAACACCAGGTGGATACTGGCATTTATTGTATAAGAAAATACAATTATGGCACAAGGCCGAAAAAGGGGAGGTGTTGGGACTGGTCTTCACTATCTTATACCTAGCTAATCCGATTCACGACTCATTCACTCATTACAATTTGCACATTCACCACAAAAATTCGTCCGTCACCAATCAACCCTCCATACACCATAATACCACATCCTCTCCAGGGGGACCTACAAAACGCACCCCATGCCATAAAAATTTAATGATAATAAATTATTATATATAAAATTCTAAAGATGAAGAATGAGATGGAAGGGAGATGAACCCAATAACAAACTAAACATGAACACAGAGTAAACTACACATAACTGATGTAGTAACACCAAGTGGATACTAGAAGAAAGGTTTATTATACACAACAAGTACAATATGAAATACGGTACAGTTATACACACAGGTCAATCTAGCAGTGAGTGCCACTAATTGGGAGGGCGGACGTGCATGCATCTTCTCTCTCAATCTCTCTACCCTGTCTCTTGTAGACTTTATAGGTACTTATTATCTATAGTGTAATCATTCATGGGGGAGAGGCGGGTTATTCCATTACATCAAGTACATAACCACATAGGGCGCCGACCGTAGCGCGATGACTATAAAACGAACTTCATACATCAATTGAATAGTATAATCACATAATCAGTTGTTTTTTTTTTTCACTATTGTTGCTTTGTGCCAGGTGTTGTCTTCTTCTATGTTCCTTGTCCCTTCAACTTTTTACAATCCTTATCGTTTGTAGCTCTTAGTAAAATTTGTCTGAAAAAAAAAAAAAAACAGGAACATTTTTGTGCGAGGTTTTTCTTTTTATATATACCGATATATAAATAAATATATATTTGTGCATAAAAATCGATGCCACCCAGAGAGGTCAACACGTCATTGCAGTAATTAGAGTACTAGTTGTGAAGGCATTAGAAAGTACTATTCTCATCTATAACTCTCAGAAATAGCACCGATCGATTTGAGGTTATTTGAAATGCTTACAGTACATAATTGTCGGGATGTATTTTGGCATAAAAATGGGAAGCTTTCCAATTTCTATAAATATAAAGATGTGTATGCTGACAGATATTACAGATACACTACTACTACTACTACTACTACTACTACTACTACTACTACTACTACTCAGTTCCGTTATGTGCCATACGGGATACACGCTTAGGTATGTGCCATACGTGATACACGTATGATAGATAGATAGATAATTAACAGACTGCGATAGATAGGTAGGTAGGTAGGTAGGTAGGTAGATAGATAATTAGTAGACTGCGATAGATAGATAGATAGGTAGATAATTAGTAGACTGCAATAGATAGATAGGTAGATAGATATATAATTAGTAGACTGCGATAGATAGATAGATAGATAGATAATTAGTAGACTGCGATCGATAGATAGATAGGTAGATAGATAATTAGTAGACTGCGATCGATAGATAGATAAATAGATAGGTAGATAGATATATAATTAGTAGACTGCGATAGATAGATACATATATAATTAGTAGACTGCGATAGATAGATAGGTAGATAGATAGATAGTAGACTGCGATAGATAGGTAGATAGATAATTAACAGACTGTGATAGCAACAAAAACTCGACGCAGTTGATGTTAATTAAGGAAATTCATAATCTGTAATTGAGCTATCATGCTGTTCCTGTTTTGCGGGGATTTTTTTTTTGTCCTCTGGATCTGATTGAACTGCAGGAATTCTTTGACTGCATGCAAAATCTTTAGCAGGAAGACTGCCCTTCTTATGCAAAGATCAAACGTGAGACTTCTCAATGTCGTCGAAGAAAATCTGTAAGGACGAAGCCAGAGCCAGGACCGCCAGTGGATATAACATTTTCTGAAAAATAAAATCACTTAGATTGTAGCAAACTAACCTCATGCCTTCCATTGGTGAGAAGTACGTTCCACTCGAACAGCTTCTTTCCGCCAAAAAATGCTCTGTGGAACCAACTCCTATGAGGATGATCACAACAATCTCAACCTGTTTAAGTCTAGGGTTAGCCGTTATGTTCATCTTCTACCCGCATAAACTGCATCATACTATGGCCCTCTACCTCGATATAGGCAGATAGATGATGAGCAGACAGAGATGGATGAGACAGATGATAGTGTGTGAGCAATTTTATATATGAAGCCGAAGGAATAGCAAGTTAAATATATAAGACAATTTGAAAGAGATCTACTTTGTCATGTTTCACCGATAAACCGACGTTATCAGAAAAAAAACAAACGAGTTTATTTCACAAGAGCATAATGTTTCAAAGCGTTCAGGGCGGCCAGTTTGCAGCCAAACGACTGTCACTGAATAATCCATTAGCACTCTTGCACGATCGGAACCAGCTATAGAAGCTGTGAAGAGTGGCGCAAGGGCCGTCAGGAAGAGAACTTCCGCATTGATTTTCGGGAGTGAAAATACCGTTGCCTGTACACGTGATTGCCAGTTGACATACCAGGTACTTTACTTCCACTGTCTCGCCAGATAAACTAATTTTTCGTCGGCCTATTGCACTGACTGTTATAGTCACTACCACTGCCAGCGGGACTTCGCTGGAGTAATGGATAGCGTCTCGGATTGAGGAATCGGAGAGCCGATTTCGAATTCCAGTCGAATCCATTACATTCACTTATGCGCTAATACTCTTGGGGATAGGTATGAATAGTTTTTTCTCCCCCCCCCCAGGTATGGTTAAATAGCAGGTCAGACCGGGTTCTGTAGCCTTGGATGGCAACTGGTCTACCGCAGAAAGAAAAAATCTGCATCGTCAGTCATGTATTGAATGATACATGATTGCCTAAGCGTGTATCACACATGGCACATAACTGACTGAAATTCACTTACGTGCAAATACCCTTGGGAAAGGTATGAATCCGCTTCTCTTCCCAGCTATGGGTAAATAGGACAGACGGGGTTCTATAGCCTTGGATGGGAACTGGTCTACCGTAGAAAGAAATGGCAACCTACTGCTGGAAAAAATCTGCCTCGTCAGTCATGTATTGAAAGATACACGATCGCCTAGGCGTGTATCACGAATGGCACATAACTGCTGGCTCATTAATACAAATATGACATCAGCTGTCTCAGACGGATTTAGAAATCACCATAGCAATGTGTGTGTGTGTGTGTGTGTGTGTGTGTGTCTGAGAGTGTTTTTGGTTGGTTGATTCGGCTTATCAATTCTTTTATTTTAGAATTTTTTTTTGGGGGGGGGTGAATTTTGAATTTATTTTGGAGGGGGAGATATTAATGCTTTCGTGACAAGTCATCCATATCTGTGGGAAGGTGATGCATACTTTTCCCAAGGGTGCTTGCGTATAAGTGGATATAACGAATCTAATGAGAATTTGAACTCGGCTCTGCAATTAAAGCTTCCGAGACATTATCCATTACACCACCCGCACATCCAAACTTATAGCATCTGGCATTCCCAAGAAATCACCCATCTAGGTACCGACCAGTCTCGACGTTGCTTAACTTCGGTGACCGTACTGCAACAGGTGTTTCAACACTATATGACCGTCATCTCTCCGACAGAGCGAGTCTAAAGATAGAAAGGGTGGTTTATGAGGGAAATGTAAAGTTCCAAATACACCTTCTTAATTGCTGTTGTTCCCAGGTCAGCCCTGACCCGGGGTGGTAGCACCTGTCAGAGTCCCAGATATGACCAAATAGTGAATCTCGGAAGAGAAACAAAACACTATGAAAGTATAAAAAATACAATTTTATAGTAAAAATACCCGCAATACATTTTTATATAAAAAATGACCAATACATATTGATAGCAAAATGACCAGCAATACATTTCATCTCTAGCTGAAGGCATACAATTGTCTTCAAAATATATTTAGCTGAAGCCATAAAATTCAGTTCGACATTCCAACCACCTGAAGAAGGCCGGAGCGTACAACGGCCGAAACGTTGTGATAAATATGGCGACAAAGATGAGGACAATAGTCCGAATAATTTAAATAGTGTACATAATACCTCATCTCAGAAATATAGACAGAGCTAGAAAATTGTTCAAATTATTTAGATCTCAGCATTAAAAAAACCCATAGAGGCGTTGATATGCCGCCAAACAAAATCAACCAATTAAAGTTCCAAAGTACAATTTTCTCTTTATTTATTTCCCAGGAGATTTATTTATGATATTTTCTAAGAATAGTTATAAGATTTTACAAGAATAGATAAATTAACGGAACTCTGAAAGTACAAAAAAGGCAACTATACCTAAGGCGTAAGAGATAAAAAAAGAGGGAAAAAAGGTCTATACAGACATCTACCACTAGAATATGGAAATTATCAACAAGAAAACCGCGCGAGACCCGTGCTGGAATTCAATTTTCAGACGGTTCAGAGGTGATTTGTTGAACCGACAGCAGATCGCTTGAAGTCACGAGGAAGGTGTTTTGTCTCAGACGTTGTTAGATTGGACAGGTAGGGAGGATTAAGTTAAATACTGAAAGAGATTTATATAAATATTAACAAAGAGGAAACGTTAATAATTGGGAATGAGTGATATATTTTTGTGCAATTATAATTATATATTGTAACAAAAATAAAAGGTTAAATTCTAAAATCCAACATTATTTTACGAAGAACCAAATAGAAAAGGAACAGTGATAGATAGATAATTAGCAGCCTAAAAGAGATAGATAGCTAGCTAATTAACAGGTTTAGATAGATAATTAACAGGCTTAGATAGATAGATAATTAACAGGCTAGATAATTAGATACATACATACATACATACATACATACATACATACATAAAGAACTGGCTGACATAGATAAGTAAAAAACTGAATGATAGATAGCAAACACGCTGACATACATACATAGATAAATAATTAGTTGACATAGATAAATAAATAGTAAACAGGCTTAGATAGATAGATAGATAACAGGTTGAGATAGATAGATAGATAGATAACAGGTTGAGATAGATAGATAGATAGATAGATAACAGGTTGAGATAGATAGATAGATAGATAGATAACAGGTTGAGATAGATAGATAGATAGATAACAGGTTGAGATAGATAGATAGATAATGTCTGTTTTCAAGAAAGAAGATAAATTTTTAGAAATTGGATTCAGGATAAAACTTTGCAAAGCAGAAACTATGATCTGGAATTGGACTGAAAGCGGTCATGGCACCTACCCTGAATCCATCATAATTGGTATTAGTATATACTAAACACTTCAAATATCGCTGGGTATCGATTAGTTATAACAAATGTAATATAGAAGATAAGAAAAATAAACATAGAATAGGCAGCGCTAGTTTCGCCCAACACAACAAATTATTGCAAACCCAAAAACGGTAACCTAAACACTCTAGTCTTACATATTCTCGACAGATCGAAACTTGTTTAGAAATATCTAAACTGTTAGATGTATGCGACTTCATTCTCAGATCAATGGTTAAAAATTGCTGCGAGCGACTGAAGCATTACGGCCTTAGCGACGAGCATTCTTTTCCGAACCCCGTGAAGTAAGCACTAAGGATTGGCGGATAAAGACCAGAGCCAAATAACAGAATCCACATCACTCGAGTTCGTTCGACAGCAGCAACAGTTAAGATGAGCAGCACATGTAACTCGAAGTGAAAATAATGATATAATCAAAATGTGGACGCTCCACACCACTCCGAACAAAAGCCGGATGGCGGGATAACAAGTTTCTGGACTTAAGAAATCGATTTTCCTGAGGATTTTTATTGAGAAAGAGATTTTCTATATTCCAACCGACAGTGGAAATACCTGCTCCGTCATTGAATGCCAAATGTTTCCTTATAAGGAAACGGCTTATGATATTACTATTAATTTAACAAATACGTTATTTATGTACCTATATCTATGTATATTACTACATATTAATGCATTCCTCGTGTGTGTGTGTGTGTGTGTGTGTACACGTACGTGCATGTGTGCGCGCGATCTGAAGATATTATATTGAGAACGTAATTGTGTGGAAGTAGCTGATTTAAAGCCCACTTCCTTACTGGTTGTAACTTTCGGTGTTGATGCATGTAGAGACGGTAAGGCAGTGGAAGTCCTCCTTCAGCTTTGCAGGAAGTACTGTAATAGATATCCGGCCAAGTTGCCAATTAAAATGAAATTTTATAAGGGACAAAAAAAAAGTTGCAGAAATATCTTTTTGAAACCGAAAGGAACATTGTTAATATTTTTTGTATTTTCCGCTATCATTGTCGTTTTTTTTATTAGAACACTCTCAGACGATACAACCTTCATTGTTACAATCACAATTTTACCCATGCCACAAAAATGATCGGAGATTTTGTTAGGTCCTTGCTATTATTAAAAGATTGTAAGAGAATCTCAAGTGAATATGATGAGGCACTGAAAAATCTATATCCGATGCGTTTCGCCGAGAGAGAAAAAGCTCTATAATGTGCATATATATATATATATATATATATATGGTGATTCACTAAGCGTAGCTTAGTTGTGACATAAGTCCTAACGTAGGGGGGCACCCAGTAGGAATCGAACTCACTACTCAATTGTAATTGATCTAGCGAGGCAAACTTGCTAACCATTAAACCACTTCGAAGTGCTCAATCGCAGAGATATATATGAGAAGACACACACACACACACACACACACACACACACACACATATATATATATATATATATATATATATATATATATATATATATATATATATATATATATATATATATATATATATATATATATATTAGTCATCCACAGACAGACTGTTTCGCTGTTTCACAGCTCATCAGTGTGGCTAGACGTCCGGTTGCCTCTAGCTAGGATCGAAACTTGACTGAATTGGCGTCAGTCGGAACTTCTACCACTAAGCCGTCGGCAGGGATAAAGGTGAATTTTTAGCGTGTTTATTTTTAGATTTAGATAAACACACAGTGACTGACAGTGATATATATATATATATATTCAAAATTCATCGAATAATTTAGTGTTAGGCGATGGACTTACCCCAGTGAGATGGCGTCCGCGCAGTTTTAAATATGCGAATGTGTGCATATATATGGATGAAAATCAATTTTTTTAACAAACATGTATATATAAAGGTAAAATACAATAGGAAAACTACTATTAGACGACGCGTTTCGTCCAATGTGGACTTTTCCAAGGGTGAAACGTGCCAGCTAAAAATACAGTTTTGCTATTGTCGTTTACGTTTATCCATATTGTCTGTCTTTTCACTGAGAAATGTTTCATATATATATGTTCCATCTAACCCTTCGTAGCTGTGTATCTGAAAATTTTGCAGGGCTAATTCTTTTGAACCTTTTCTTTTTATCTGTTAACTTTTATTTGTCTATTTTTTCATATTTTTGTTTCCAAAAATCTGTTCGTTTTTAGACTCCAGTAATTTACTAGACTACGTGTTTTGTTAGGCGTCAACGATGTATAATATATATACGTAATCAATTAATTAATTTTTTAATCCGATATTATTTCTTATTACTATTAATTACTACTATATTTTACGAGTACATGCACTTATGAGTACAGGCTAACTTTTTAAACGGTAAAATGAATGTCAACCGTTAAAGTGATTAAGCAGATACTATTAACGAAAATATGTCTCCCGATAGGAATTGAATGGCTATTTTCTTATTTGATGAAACCACTTTTTAAGTCGAAATGCGAAATTACGTATTAGACCACCAGCAACCATTATGCTAAAGTAAGGTTGAATGCACATCCCTTCTTGGTGCGTTTGAAATCTATATCTGCTGCTATTTTTATATTTTCGTAAACAATATGTAAACAAAGCAATTTTTAAGCAGCTAAGGAATTTTTTAATCCGAAATTATTTCTAATTACTACGAATTGGCTTAAAAGGGAGTTTCTTTGAAGGGAAAAGACAATTTAAGTTCGATTCCTGTCAGGAATTACATCTTCTTTAGTAGGCCCCCATGATCTTTTTAACAATAATTTCACCATTTAAAATAACATGAATATCAACTCAAGCACGTCTACCTACTAAATACTCGCTATATATAAAATAGCGTTTGAAGTTACAGAAAGGTCGGATTGATATATATATATATATATATATATATATATATATATATATATATACACATACACACACACACACATATATATATATATATATATATATATATATATATATATATATTAGCTTTCACAGTTAAATTTCTATTTCTGACACGAACTCAGACCACCACCAGGGTCGATAAGACAGACGACCATTATCTTCGTCTGCCGAAATAGGCTATTCCCCATATAAGGTGATTTTGGATTTTATTGTTTATTAATTATTTGCTCTCTAATAATAAATACATTGAGCTCTTTTTGTGGGCCAGTTTTAATATTTTATATTACTAGGATCCACTTGGATTATATACCAACAGATTTGTTACCTTTAGTATATATATATATATATTCATGTTCGTGTGTATGGATTTACCTGAATAAATCTGCAGCGTGATGATAAAAGATACTTTTACTCTAAACAATATTTATTTTACAAAATAACCTGAGTGCACTTGATTCCCTGATTAATTTAATTTTTTCTAAAATTTCAGATCAAAATTCATCGAATAATTTAGTGTTAGGCGATGGACTTATCCCAGTGTAATGGCGTCCGCGCAGTTTTAAATATACGAATGTGTGCATATATATATGGATGAAAGTCAATTTTTTTAACAAACATGTACATAAAATACATACATAAAATAAGGAGTGTGTAAGTAAGTAAGTTAGTTAGTTTTCTGTTTTGCTTCCAATTGCTCGCGATCATTCGTAACCAGGCCGAACTGGTCAATGGCGAGTGGGTAGAGTGAGCGACACTGATTTTCTCTCCTAAACACAACAAAACCCTGTCAATTTAATTATCTGCTCCTCTCTTGATGCCATAAGCAAACTTCGCTTATCCTTCACTCCATCTTGACCCACTAGCTTCTGTATTTATCACCACTTTCGCCAGAGCAGCAGCCACATCAACGAGAGGTTTCAATATTCCATTTCAAACATCAAAACAGAAATGATGAAACCAAGTATGAACTGAACACAATTCTTATCATATTTGAATCCAAGAAACCTGATCAACAGCTCTCAAATATTTATAAAATCTTAAACGATATAAGCGGCATGAACATTTCAATGTTACACTGTTTTGTAAGAGGAATTTAATGGACAGATTTCCATTGATTCTGTTGTATTTTATTTGCTCCGGCAATGATTTCAGCAATACTAACCTACCTTATGGATATAACGCCTACGTATTTCCGGTTACTTATTTCCGGTTACGTATTTAGTGTCGATGATAGTAGTGTTCGAGTCTAGATATAAATAAAAAACCTAGATTTCTAATATGTGATTTTTAATACAGATTCTTCCCACGTGGAAATTGACATAGAAAATTTACTCTTCTGTTTCAGCTTATGGTACTGGTTTTTACAAAGCTAAACTTATATATATATATATATATATATATATGCATATATATATATATGCATATATATATATATATGCATATATATATATATATATGCATATATATATATGCATATATATATATATATGCATATATATATATATGCATATATATATATATATGCATATATATATATATATGCATATATATATATATGCATATATATATATATATATGCATATATATATATATGCATATATATATATGCATATGCATATATATATATATGCATATATATATATATATGCATATATATATATATATGCACATATATATATATATATGCATATATATATATATGCATATATATATATATGCATATATATGTGCATATATATGCATATATATATATATGCATATATATGCATATATATATATATGCATATATATGCATATATATGCATATATATATATATATGCATATATATATGCATATATATATATCCATATATATATATATATGCATATATATATATATATATATGCATATATATATATATATGCATATATATATATACATATGCATATATATATATATATATGCATATATATATATATATATATATACATATACATATATATACATATATATATATATACATATATATATATATACATATATATATATACATATATATATATATACATATATATATATACATATATATATATATATACATATATATATATACATACATATATATATATATATATACATATATATATATATATACATATATATATATATACATATATACATATATATATATATATATACATATATATATATATATATATATATATATATATATATATATATATATGCATATATATATATATGCATATATATATATGCATATATATATGCATATATATATATATATATATATATGCATATATATATATATATATATATGCATATATATATATATATATATATGCATATATATATATATATATATATATATGCATATATATATATATATATATATATATGCATATATATATATATATATATATATATGCATATATATATATATATATGCATATATATATATATATATATATGCATATATATATATATATATATATATATGCATATATATATATATATATATATGCATATATATATATATATATATATGCATATATATATATATATATATATATATATATATATATATATATGCATATATATATATATATATATATATATAAGTAGTAGCCTTTGTCTGTGTGTCGTCGAATTCCTCCTAGAGATTGGGAGATAGAATCCCATAATCATATATATTCTGAAACTACATTATCCAGGGTACTTGGATAAGTATATTTCATTTTGATCAAAGGGATCTTTGATGCCCCCACCACACACACGCACACTGAATTTTTTTCCGTTTAAATTAAAATTTGAACAATGGAATGACTCTTAGGATACTTGAATAAGTATATTTCATTTTAATTAAAGGAGGCCCCCTAACACACCCACAAACTTAATTTTTGTCCCTTTGATTTAAATTAAATTTAAATTTCAACAATGGAATGACTTCTATCCAAAATATAGAAGGAGAAAACCAGAAGATGGAGATCACATCGACAAGAACTTGAGCAAGAAATAACCAATCAGTGGGTATTGCATCAAATACATGCCAAAGGGGGCAGATCAAGCTATTTTTGCACACCCCACCAACTGATTTTTTTTCTCCATTTGATTTCAATTAAATTTAAATTTGAGCAAGGGAATGGCTCCTATCCAAAATATAGGAGAAAGCCAGAAGATGAAGGTCACATCGGTACGATCATTAAATAATAGTGAAATGCATAATTTTTCTCCACAAATTATAACAATGATTTAATATCAATCATCATTTTCTGTGTGACATTCAGCAAGGCGGGCGTAATTCGGCGAGTTGTCTATAATTATGAAAAATTTCATTCAAATAAATTAGTGGACTATATAATTTTTTAAATACAAACGTAGAGTTTTTTTTACCCGTTTCACCCCATGCGAGGCAGAATAGCTACTAAGATACAAGGGGTTACTGGGTGTGGAAGAATTACGAACAGAAACATTTAAAATGAGCAGGAAGAAGAATGAGTAATCAGGAGGACAGTAGATAGCGATTGACATTGCATTTAAATTTGTGCAGATTAAAGTTGGCAGGGAAAGCATAGAGCTGGGCGTCCCACAAGTGAGAAGCCCGAGAAAAGAAACAGTTAGCATAGAATTTACGGTTACATCTAGCCAGCTCAACTATTAATTGATTAGATCTTGACGCCTGTCTAGTTATGCGTTTCAATTAAAAAGCCTAGGAACCACAGGGAAGAGTTCATCTGAACAATTACCCTACGATTATTGATAGAAAAAAGACACAGAAAGGCAACCTTACGGCGGTGGGAAAGTGACTGAAGCCGAGCCGCCAGATCACGACCAATAATATTGCTGATTCTTCTTTGGATCTTAACGAGGAGCAGAAGATAAATAGCAGGGACACTGAACCAAATGTGGGAGAAATATTCTAAGCATGGACGAATGGTAGACTTATAGATATGTAAGATAGATTCTGGAGAGAGAAATTGTCTTGCACGACACAGTAAACCAACCTTCTTTGCAGAAACCGGCCAAACGATAATTGGACAGTACTAAATAAAAACAAAATCATGGACAACAGAGCGATAATAATAGACCTCCATAGATTAAATCAACAGTTCCATTCGAAATTGATATCCGAATGTGCAGACACCTGAAGAAGACTGGGGGAATAACGACTGAAACGTTGACATAACAACAACAAAGATGAGGACGTTCGTCTGAATGTAACTAATGATAACTCCTTATCTCAGAAATTCAGACAGAAATTATTGTCTATAATTTTGAAAAAGAGTCATTTAAAAAAACTTTTAGAAAATTTAACTTTTTTGAAACTTTTATTGCTTTTATTCCACCATTTTCACCGATTCATTCGACTAACATTTCCGGGTGTAATGTCGGAATGGATTAATCAAACTAGTGCAGTTTTCACGATAGTGTAGCTTTCGTTGATAAGAGAGACAGCATGGTATTCTTTGTTTAACAAAGAGAGGAACTGAAAATTCTGTCAAGTAAAATAATGGAATTTTATATGATAACAACAAAGATGTGTCTCCTACACACAGCTGTGCAGCAGCATTAAAAGAACACACTCTGGGTCCGTTCATAGGTTTCACATTGTCAACAATGATAAAACAGCCCTGAATACATCATGTCTATTGTTCGGCCGAAAATCGCCTAAATACGTATATGCCATAGTTGAAGTTACTCGAAAGCGAAAGCATCCTTCAACGACATTAAAACCGCTTTTATTTCAATACATTCTATGCAGGCTTATACAGTAGACGTAAAGATACCACCCCCATAAAAGTGGCGCCCGGTGCGAAACGCTCTCTCTAGCTAACCTACTGAAACTTGCCTCATAGATAAAACCTATTATCTTTCGATGATAAAGGGTAGCATTCGATAATTTGGACAATTTATTATTTTATCATCTTTCTTTCTCCTATAATTTTTGAACGATCCTTTCTAGGAAATTTGCAAGGTTTTTTGACCGTGTGGTATAAATCTTATATTGTAGTCTTGTGTCCAACTGATACAAGTTCATTTGGTTTCGTGTTGATTAATTTTACTGATCGACTTTTCCAAATTATGAATAATTCTTCTCAGGCAAGGAGGAAATTCCATCGGAATTTGTCAGAATTTCCTTTTTGTCTGAAAAGGATTGTTTGTAATTGGGAAAAGTCGGTCAGTAAAATTAATCGATGCAAAACTTCCATTAGTAAAATTAATCGACACAAAACGGACGTTGTTTTTAATAATATCTGTCCTAAAGGATATTTGCTGCCTAAATGCACAGTGTATATATATATATATATATATATATATATATATATATATATATATATTTCATTGAATACGACAGACAAGGTGCTGTGATTTAGTTTTTTATTCAATTTCTCATGCGATCTAAAATTTTTTTCTTTTCAGATAATAAATTATATAAAAACTGTCCGAATATTCTTTTAATCCGAGCGCTTTCGGATATACATTTAGCCATTTTCAAGGATGAAATATTTTAACTGTTAAATAAGAAATATATACATATATATACATATATATATATATACATATATATACATATATATATATACATATATATATATATACATATATATATATATACATATATATATATATACATATATATATATATATATATATATATATATATATATATATATATATATATATATATATATATATACATATATATATATACATATATATATATACATATATATATATATACATATATATATATACATATATATATATATACATATATATATATATACATATATATATATATATATACATATATATATATATATATATATATATATATATATATATATATATATATATATATATATATATATACATATATATATATATATATATATATATATATATAGAAATATAGTCTTAAAGTGTGCTATATTTATGGGATAAAGTGCTCAATATCAGAGATAGAGCGTGTGTAAATATAAAAGTGGATATGGAAGTCAGCACTTAGAGGCAACAGTCTGTTTCATGCTAGTGCAATCGCCTGACGATTGCACTAGCATGAAACAGACTGTCGCCTTTAAGTGTTGACTTCCATGTCCACTTATATATATATATATATATATATATATATATATATCGCACATAATGGTGCTGTTAGTAAAACAGTGCCCGATGCAATATAACAGAACTATTATGTATATATTAATAAATATACATACTAACCCTCACCGGTAGCACGACTCAGTTTCATGCACAACGTAATCTCCAGGTGCTGGGTATAGACTGACCGTTACATAATTTAAATTTTAATAAAAGATATCTGGTTAACGCAATGCTGACGCATACCATACATTATACGGAGATTCATTTTAAAAATATATGTTGCATTAAAATAGATTGAATTTTATAAATATATAAAATAATCGGGGACAAATATTTTACTTTATATTTAAATAAACAGGAATTAGTGGTATTTATTACAAAAAAAATGTATATTAAAATAGGCGGACCTAAAACTATATGTAAAAAACTTTCGTTTAAATATTAATTTATATTAAACATAAAGGGAGATTACTAGCTCTTTATATATATATATATATATATATATATATATATACATATATATATATATACAGTACTGTTCGATAAAAGTGACTCACCTGATTTTTTTTACTAAATGTTCTCTTCTACGATGAAACGAAAGTTGAGCTAAATTCAAAGGGTAAGCGATCTAAAATCCGAAGAAGAAGAACCTTTGAAAGCTCTTTAAGTTTAGCAGTAAGTACTGTCAAGCATCCGTTCAGTATAATGTTCTGGGGATGCTTTTCTTTTCATGGAACTGGTTTCTTAAAACCTATTGAAAAGACCCTTAGGAGCGAGCAGTACAAGAGAATTTTAGAGTCTTGTCTGCTCCCTTCTGCTGAAAGGATGTAAATCGACCCCACCAAGCTCATTTTCTATGCAGGATAATGCTCCCTGTCACAAATCAAAATTGATGAAGGAATACTTTGATGAGAGGCAGATGAGTGTTATGACATGGTCGCCCCAATCTCCTGACCTCAACCCCATAGAAGACTTATGGAGCATTATAAAGTACAAGCAGTTGAGCAACAAAGAGGATTTGATTGTGAATTTCATATCCGAATGGAATTCAATGCTTGGAGATGAGATTTGCCAGAACCTAATCAAGTCAATGCCAAAATGGGTTGAAAAGGTTATTCAAAATGAAGGAGGACGCATAGATTATTAAATATTTCGAACTCTATTACCTATTATAAATAAGTTATACCTCTATTATTCTTTATTTAAAGCAGTTCGGTTATGTTTCTATTGATTACTAGTTGCAGGAAATAAGTGAGTCACTTTTTTTGCACAAAGTTTTATCCTAAATCTCATTTACATCCAAAATTATAATTATCAATAGAATGCCTTAGGGTGAGTAAACTTTTTTACTAGGTGGTCGGGAATGGGTCTTTATATTAGTAAGATTAAAAATTAGTTTGACCCCAAAAACAATAGGCGAAAAAAATTTTAAGTAAAAAAAAAAATCAGGTGAGTCGAAGCTTTACCCTGAAGATCCAATTTATGTGAAACCTAGGTAGGTTTGCCTGGCTCCTTCGGATTACATTAGGTTCGCTCTACTTAGTGCATTGAGCACTTTACGTAGTTGTCTTTTTACTCGTTTTTTTTTTCTTTGATCTTGGAGCTTAAACACTCACCTTGTTTTAATGTTCCTGTTTCTTTCTTTTTTTATTTCCCATTTTTGCTCGTGGACCGATTTGTTCTACTGCAAATTAAGCTATCCGAGGTTTTTCCAAACGAGTACCACCATTTTTATATATATATATATATATATATATATAATAAACAAGGAGACCGTCAAGAAGAGATGCAGGAGATTCCAAAGTCGTCTCTAGATAGTGTGGTTGAAGAACTTTTAAGGGAAATAAGAAGTACTAGGAAACGTATACTTACAATCAGAATGAGGCAGCTGAAATCCGATAGACCCGTAGAATAGCGAAAGATATCTATCAACAACTGTGCAAAGACACTTTTACCGCTCACATTACCCTCACATTACTTCTCTCTCATACTCTCCCTCTCTCTGCACGCTTCACTTCCACTATTATCACCTTTCCTTCCTCTCTCACTATTTCTTTCTCCATCTCTCTCCGTGTTTCCTCCCACTTCTCAATTTTGCTCCTCTCCCGCAATCTTTTCTTCCCTTTTCCTTCTTCTTATGTCTTCTGTTCTCCTCCTTCTCCGTCTTAATCTCATGTCCTGCTACTTTCATTTGGTCCATTTTCTACTCTTACTTTACGCGACACTAATTCTTGCTCTGTTTTGCATACGCTCTTCTTTTCCTCTGGCCTTTATCATTTGAAGAAGAGAGCCGTATGAAGAGAACGAAAGGAAGAAAGAAAAAAAGAGTGAGAAAAGGAGGAAGAAAAAAAGAGAAAAGAAGGAAGAAAAAAGAGAGAAAAGGAGGAAGAAAAAGAGAGAAAAGGAGGAAGAAGAAAAAAGAAAGAAAAATGATATGCAAAGCGTGACAGAATGAAAATTGGGAATAAAACCAGAAAAGAAAGGAAGAACGAAAAATGAAATATAAACAATGAAAGAAGTAAAATTATAAATAATGTCTAGGAACGAAAAAAAGACAGAATGAAAGTAAAATTACATGGAAAGAATGAAAAAAAAAATGAAAAGTGGAAATAAAGGCCAGAAAAGAAGGAAAGAAAAATGAACTATAAACATAGAAAGTGGGAAAATTGGAAAGACCAGGAAAGAAAAAAAGAAAAGGAAAATATAAACAGTGAAAGAGGGAAAATTGGAAAGAAAGACCTGAAATTAAAGAAAGATAAAAAAGAAAAATGCTATGCAAAAATTGAAAGAAGGAAAATTAGAAATAAAGACCAGTAAATAAATAAAGAAAGAAAGAAAGAAAGAAAAAAAGAAAGAAAATATAAACAGTGAAAGAGGGAAAAATGGAAAAAAGACCAGTAAAGAAAGAAAGAAAGAAAATGAAAATATAAACAGTGAATGAGGGAAATTGGAAAGAAAGACCAGTAAAGAAACAAAGAAAGTAAATATAAACAGTGAATAAGGGAAAAATGGAAAGAAAGACCAGTAAAGAAATAAAGAAAGAAAGAAAGAAAGAAAAAGAAAATATAAACAGTGAAAGAGGGATTATAAAATAAAGGAAAATATAAACAGTGAAAGAGGGAAAATTGGAAAGGAAACCAGTAAAGAAAGAAGTAAAGAAAGAAAAAAAGAAAAAGAAAATATAAACAGCCAAAGAGGGAAAATTGCAAATAAAAGCTTGAAATGAAAAAAGAGTAAACGAATGAAAGAAACAAACAAAAAAGAAAAAGAAAATATAAGCAGTGAAAGAGAGAAAATTGGAAATAAAAACTTGATATGAAAAACAACAATGAATGAAAGAAAGACAAATAATATGTAAAGAGCGAACGAAGAAAAATTGGAAAGAAAGAAAGAAATGGAGGGCAGAGAAAAGGAAGAAGAGAATGAAAACACAAGGTAAGGGAGAGAAAGGAGTAAAGTGTAAAGAAAAGTAATTTCAAGATGACAGCCGTATATGAACCAGGTTCTACATTCTCTTGTGTTGTTATATGTTGTATTCAGCATTTCATACCACGGACGGAACACGTGATCAACGAAGAAGGTTTTCAGGAAATTAAGAACCACAAGGAAACTGATACATGCAATCGGAAAGTACCAAGGGAAATTTCGGGGACACATATTAAGGAAAGGGTGCCTAGAGAATTGAATTTTCACAGGACATATTGAAGGAAGAAGAAGCCGGGTCAAACAGTGATTAACCTACTTAACCAGTTTATCTGAATGATTGGCAGAGTAAGAGAAAGAGAGTTGACTTAGGAGCAAAAGTTAATTTAATTAAGCTCAATGCAAATCATGTACATCTTGCACATCATTCATCTTGTAAATTAGCTATTTGATGCTGATCTAAATTAAATCATAAGATGTACGCTGATGGTAATACTATATGTTTCCTTATAAGGAAATATTTCGCATTCATTGACCGAGCAACCAGTGTTACTTTCAGTTCAAATTTATTTAAAAAGAACGGGTTTCTCAAGTCTGCTGCGATTGTTGATCCCAGTATTAGTGAGGGTTTCCTTCCTAACCTTTTGTTTGAATTAGTATGGAATGTCATATTTCTTGATTATTTTATTATATTCTCATCGAGTTACATATGATATCCATTTTAGCTTTTGCTGTTGTTGAAATCCCCAAGTGATGTTGTTATCGCTCCTAACCTTTTGTTTCAAGTAGTGTGGAATGTCAACATATTGATTATGTCCTTATTTTCTCTTCCTCCAAATTGCTGCTATTGAAAGTCCTCGTAAGACCTACTAAAGGCTTTGTTCGTCCGAAGTCAATTTTTTTTAATTATTGATCCAAAAGTTTGGAGCTATGCATGACATCGATAGAAAAGTCTTGATCTGACGAATCTAAGGACATGACTCGTGTTTTTATGTTTTGCTTTGTAGCAAGTTGTGATATTGTGTGAAACAACCCCTATTCCAATATTTAATCGGCTCTCTTTCGCTATTATCATATCCCCTTCCTCAATAACTGTCTTTCTTTCTTCATATCTCTCCTGGTTTCAATTTCAATTATGTCTTTCTTCCTCCATGTCTCTCCGAGTTTCATTTTCAATTATGTCTTTCTTCCTCCATGTCTCTCCGAGTTTCAATTCCAATCATGTCTTTCTTTCTCCATATCTCTCCCGGTTTCAATTTCAATTTTGTCTTTCTTTCAACATCACTCTCCCGATTTCAATTTCAATTATGTCTTTCTTCCTCCATGTCTCTGCGAGTTTCAATTTCAATTATTTCTTTCTTCCTACATGTCTCTGCGAGTTTCAATTTCAATTATCTCTTTCTTCCTACATGTCACTCCGAGTTTCAATTTCAATTATGTCTTTCTTCCTCCATATCTCGCCCGGTTCCTTTTTTAATTATGTCTTTCCAGCCTCCATGTCTCTCCGAGTTTCAATTTCAATTATGTCTTTCTTCCTCCATGTCTCTCCCGCTTTCAATTTCAATTATGTCTTTCTTCCTCCATGTCTCTCCGAGTTTCAATTTCAATTATGTCTTTCTTCCTCCATGTCTCTCCCGGTTTCAATTCCAATCATGTCTTTCTTTCTCCATATCTCTCCCGGTTTCAATTTCAATTTTGTCTTTCTTCCTCCATGTCTCTCCGAGTTTCAATTCCAATCATGTCTTTCTTTCTCCATATCTCTCCCGGTTTCAATTTCAATTTTGTCTTTCTTTCAACATCAGTCTCCCGATTTCAATTTCAATTATGTCTTTCTTCCTCCATGTCTCTCCGAGTTTCATTTTCAATTATGTCTTTCTTCCTCCATATCTCTCCTGGTTTCAATTTCAATTATGTCTTTCTTTCAACATCTCTCTCCCGGTTTCAATTTCAATTATGTCTTTCTTCCTCCATATCTCTCCTGGTTTCAATTTCAATTATGTCTTTCTTTCAACATCTCTCTCCCGATTTTAATTTCAATTATGTCTTTCTTCCTCCATATCTCTCCCGGTTTCAATTTCAATTATGTCTTTCCAGCCTCCATGTCTCTGCAAGTTTCAATTTCAATTATGTCTTTCTTCCTCCATGTCTCTCCCGCTTTCAATTTCAATTATGTCTTTCTTCCTCCATATCTCTCCCGGTTTCAATTTCAATTATGTCTTTCCAGCCTCCATGTCTCTCCCGCTTTCAATTTCAATTATGTCTTTCTTCCTCCATGTCTCTCCGAGTTTCAATTTCAATTATGTCTTTCTTCCTCCATGTCTCTCCCGCTTTCAATTTCAATTATGTCTTTCTTCCTCCATGTCTCTCCGAGTTTCAATTTCAATTATGTCTTTCTTCCTCCATGTCTCTCCCGCTTTCAATTCCAATCATGTCTTTCTTTCTCCATATCTCTCCCGGTTTCAATTTCAATTTTGTCTTTCTTTCAACATCACTCTCCCGATTTCAATTTCAATTATGTCTTTCTTCCTCCATGTCTCTGCGAGTTTCAATTTCAATTATCTCTTTCTTCCTCCATGTCTCTGCGAGTTTCAATTTCAATTATCTCTTTCTTCCATGTCACTCCGAGTTTCAATTTCAATTATGTCTTTCTTCCTCCATGTCTCTCCCGCTTTCAATTTCAATTATGTCTTTCTTCCTCCATGTCTCTCCGAGTTTCAATTTCAATTTTGTCTTTCTTCCTCCATGTCTCTCCCGCTTTCAATTCCAATCATGTCTTTCTTCCTCCATATCTCGCCCGGTTTCAATTTTGTCTTTCTTTCAACATCTCTCTCCCGATTTCAATTTCAATCATGTCTTTCTTCCTCCATGTCTCTGCGAGTTTCAATTTCAATTATCTCTTTCTTCCTACATGTCACTCCGAGTTTCAATTTCAATTATCTCTTTCTTCCTCCATGTCTCTCCGAGTTTCAATTCCAATGACGTCTTTCTTCCTCCATCTCTCTTTGTAATATCTGATCCACATCCAGAAGTATTTGACTTGTTTGGATTTAACTAATTTCACATCCTGGACTTTTATGGTGTATTCAGTGCAGGTGAAGTCAATGTTTTCATTCCAATTCCGGAATGCTAGCTACTGTTTTGTTGTATAATGGACATTAGTGCAAAATCACCAGACCCCCCACCTTTAATTCGAGAACGAGATGAAAAACAGCTGTCTTAGCACGACAAGAAGATCCACTCAAATTACCAACCATTCACTGACATTTATTGATACCGTAACAAAAAACTTTTCAATCGAATAAAGAGACAGATATAAATATATTTTGAATTTGCTTCATACAAAAATTAAAATGTCTAAATTTGAAAGTAAATGTCAATTTTCTTAAAGAAAAAAACATACATATTACTAATGTTACTGCTTTCTCTGTTTAATTCGCTTTTAGTTCACAAATTGTTCGACCCGTGTGAGGCTCGCACAAACAATTTATTCAGATAAAAACATTCTTTCTTGACCAATGAACTTTCCACATGAGGTGGAATCATAAATCAAATTATCTTTGGATAGAATATAAAAGAAACAAGAAAGTTTTCTCGAAAATAGGAACTACAGGGAAACTGATACATCTGAAATCTTTGGCAGATATAATGAGGAAAATGGGCCTGGAGGTCTTAACACTCATAGGATATATTTCAAGCAAGAACAAGAGAAAACAGTGGGTCACCCATTTAACTAGTCTGTGTGAAAAGATAACAGAACAATTTCAAAAGCTGAAAGTAAAGAATTGAAGATTACTTAAAGCAATAAAAGACGGGAAGTTATGGAGAGTCGTTATCGCTTCGCCCTGAAGGAGCACGACGCACAGACGAAAAAGAAATAATCGGTTTAGACTAATACTGAAATTGCATCGCATACTATTGTTAGTATTTATGACGTCTTCATGTAGCGTATCCCCTCAGGACGTAGGCGATTATGGCTCTCCATAATTTCCTATCCTTTGCAGCTGTTAATAAACTTTGTCTTTTCGTTATTGCTACTAAACCCTGTTCCACCATCCAGTTGCTTAAATTCATCAAATCTGTTATGCGCTGTTTTCCTCTGTCCCTTTTGCTCTCAACCTGTCCTGTGAGTAACAGATTTTCCAAGCCCACCTTCCTCATTATGTGCCAAGGAAATTTCATTTGTCTCTTATTGATGTTAAGTATAGGCTTCCTTTCAGTTTACGTTTTCTCTATAATCTCGTCATGACTCACATTTTCGGTCCATAGTATCCTCAGCATCCTCCGGTAGAGTCACATTTCTACTTCCTCAAGTCTCCGCTTCATCTATGAGGAGATTGTACAGCATTCACTGCTAAATTGGTGGACAGATATCACAGAACAGTTCAGTACTCTTTTCTTTGTTTGTAACGAAGTTGTTCTTTCTCTCAATACTGTGCTTAGCGGTTGGAATGTATCTTTGGCAATCCCAGCGCGTCATCAGATTTCAGTGCCACAATTTCCGTCCTCTGTTAGAACACTTCCCCGATATTTAAATTTAAGCAGTTTGGAAGGCAACCTCATCTGACACCTGATGTCAGTACTTATTTCTCTCTCTCTCTCTCTCTCCCTCTCTCTCAGTATTTCTCTCTCTTTCTCTCTCTGTATTTCTCTCTCTCTTTCTCTCTCTGTATTTCTCTCTCTCTCTCTCTCCTTTCAGTTTTTTATTTCTCTGTCTCTCCCCCCACACACCTTCCAGTTGTCTGGTTTCACCTTTCTCTTTCTCTTGCTCTCTGAAACATGTTAAGTGTCAACAAGGTTAGAACTCGTCTTTGTCCTAATGGAACTGATGTACACGCAGAGACATTAGCTTTCCTGCAGCTTTCAATTTAAAGATTCGCTGTTTAGAAATGGCAATTAAAGAACAACAATGCCATATATATATATATGTGTGTGTGTATCATGGAACTTGAGCACATATCGATACGCCAAAAAAAATACGCTTTAAATAAAAATAAAAACCCATAAACGAATATGAAAAAGCATTATAATGATGCAATTCTCTGAAATATGCATTATACTAAAAGGAATGAATAGCGTGTCGGTAATTGATTGGCAAATGTACGTTAAAATACCTAAAATGGCGAAGTGATATTCAGCGCAGAAGACGTCGATGGTGGATGCGTGAAATAGGCACAATTGCCTTAATAGCTGATGGGCCTTGTGCTCGTAAAAGACTATAATTGCAACATCTTTTTCATAAAAGACCTCAAATACTGATTGCAAATATACTTTGTATTTTTGTTATCATTGATTCTTTTTGCGGTCGACATTGTGTTTCATTACAGGAACACGTCGTCTTATGTCGGCAAAAAGGCACAGTTTTGTAAAATACCAGATTGTTTTCGTGTAAAAGGAACCACTTATGGTAGAAGAAACGTTTATTTCTTTATTACAATTTTTCTGCAGACTGATGCCAGAATTCTTTAGCATTTATATGCGGAGTTCAGTTTCTTGTATTAAAGAAAAAATGATGAATAATATTCGTCTAATAGATGAAAAAAAATGTTGCAAAGATAGCATTGTACTGAAACCGGGAGTGGGTTGTGGATTATTAATAATCAACCAGTTTAATATCCAGTGATTAAAGAAAAAGCGGAACAATATCCAGCACACGTATATATAGCTGCACATTTCAACAAACCGTACCATAGCATTGATAACAGATACGTTCTTTTAGATTTTATATTTAAAGGTCAACAAGAATGCCAAAGGTACAAGTTAAAATACATTTTAAAGTAAATCCACACTTTCTAGGATTAATCAGGAAATTTAGATTATCCAAAGAATACAATTTCCACAAAATACCATCTTTAAACCCTCTAAAAGTAGCAAAGATCGCTTAGGTAATATAAAAAATGCAAAATAATTTCCCATAAGTCCCACTTTATTGTATATTTCTCGTATCGTTGAGAAAGAACATAGGCGTGTCCTTATATATATATATATATATATATATATATATATATATATATATATATATATATATATATATATATATATATATATATATATATAGTCAAACCTAATGAGCCAGACAAACCTACCAAGATTTCACTTAGGCAGATCGTCAGGGTCAGCTGACCCTGACAATCTGCCTAAGTGAAACCTTGGTAGGTTTATCTGGCTCATTAGGTTTGACTAGGATTGCTCTACGTTTGTATCGAGCTCTTTAGTTAGTTGTTTACTCGTATCGGGGTCTTGAACCTTTGGGCCTTGAACCTGTATCTGTGCGATTATTTTCGACAGACTTTCATGTTCCTGGACCTTTTTTACCCTTCATGATTCATTTGGCTATTGTTAAATCAAGAATTCGAAAGTTTTTCGTCACGCGTATAGTTACCTATATTTATTTATATATATATATATATATATATATATATATATATATATATATATATATATATATATG
Organism: Acanthosepion esculentum; assembly: GCA_964036315.1. Taxonomy (NCBI): domain Eukaryota; kingdom Metazoa; phylum Mollusca; class Cephalopoda; order Sepiida; family Sepiidae; genus Acanthosepion; species Acanthosepion esculentum. Next base: position 43,764,124 of record OZ038513.1, on the reverse strand, counting down.
AGTGTGTGTGTGTCATTCGAAAACAATACTGTTTCGCTGTATCACAGCTCCTCAGAGCGACTAGACATCCGAATGCCTCAAACCAGGATCGAAACCCAACCGATTTGGAGGAAGTCAGTGCTTCTCCCACTGAGCTGTCCTCACTCGGTGTGTGTGTGTGTTTGTTCGGCTGAATAATCTGGACATATTATGTCTATTTATTTTAATCCTCTTGGATTCTCGGATCAACTTCTTAATGTTGATATTAAATTCATTAGTGTAGGTGCCCTAGTTCAATAGCATAACATTAAAAGGAACATTCCTGTTCACAATCACAATTTAAAGAAATATTAATTGACAATACAAATATAATCCATCATGAAAATAAAAACAAATACATCAAATTTTTAGGCCCTCTATATAAGAAAATATAACAAACACTGAATAAGGTTAGTTATAAGTTTAGCAAGGTTTTAAAATGTCTATAATAGCAACGTTTTTAAAATACTATTGTGGGTACCTTACCTACAAATGGACTCTTCCACACCTATATAATATGGCTACCAACTCTGAGTAAGTGGCAGTCACCAAGAGGACGTCACCACGTGTGAGTATGAATGAATGAGTGAGTCAGGACACCAGTGAGAGAAGTACTCTCCAGTCCACATTACTTTGTACTACGTTTCCATGAATAATATACCGTTTACTTTATATCCGAGTCTGTATTATTTTTCTATGGTTTCAACACCATAACAACTGGCGACGAGATTCGAAACGACCTCACAAAAGGAAAGACCAAAATTCTCTCTTGCCGACCATAACAACTGGCGACGATATTCGAAACGACCTCACGAAAGGAAAGACCAAAATTCTCTCTCTTGTCGACCATACCAACTTGCGACGAGATATTCCGAATCACACAAAGAAAAGAACAAAAATATCCTTTGGCGACCATAAGAACTGAAGAACCAAAGAGAAACCTCTACCTGAAGTGAAAAAAGGGGCCACGCCATAACTCTAAAGACGTCTTAAAAAGATCCCAATGTGTTAATCTCAAGTCTGGCGAACAAAGAGAAATCTTTCACGAAAGTAAGTTACATATACAACAGTTATATGTTAATACTCAACTAAAAAAACGAACACGCCAACCGAATGACAGACAACGTAAATACGAAAAACGGCTTTGATGCGGACGTTCGGATATATTTAGAAAAGTATAAAAGAAATATTTACTCAAGCTAAAGTAAAACCAACAATTTGATAATACTTACTAGTGAAAAATTATAAGTAAGATTTTCCCCCCTCATTGCTATAAGTGTTCTTCGCTTCTTTTGACCACACAGAAAAAAAAGGAAAAACATATGTTTGGCAGCGTGGTTGTTTATGCAAATTATTTTTCTCTATTAAAAGAAAAATTGAAACACTCAAACTGTATTAGAAAAAAGAAAGTTTTTTATTAGTATTACCAACCAGAGTTGAAAAATATTAAGGAAAGTAATTACTTTATTTTTCCCCTCTTAGAGAAGAAAAATTATCTAAATTCTGTTTCGTTCTCTCTGAAAACACGTATTTGAAGTCATTGAAGACTTTAAAGCAATTATTGTTCAGATGATGAAAGCACAATTTGAACAGCAACAGAAGACTAAGGAACGGCAACAAATGTTGGTAGAAAAATTGCTACTACAACAAAGAGAACAGGAAGAAAAACAAAAAGAACGGGAAGAAAAATTGCTTCTACAACAAAAAGAACAGGAAGAAAAACAAAAAGAACGGGAAGAAAAATTGCTCCTACAACAAAAAGAACGGGAAGAAAGATTTCAAGAATTATATCTAAAGCATTTGGTAAAAAGGATGTTAGTGAAAACAACACTGTATTTTCCTACAACACAATTTGGAATTCTATGGAGATATTTAATTATCTTCCTGAAGAAGATAAAACATTTGAAGCTTTTTATAGAAGATATGAAGATCTTTTTGCGGTTGATTGTGAGGATGGTTAAAAAAAACCTAACAGCCTTAACCATTAATTTTCAATCAATTTCATATTAATAGTAGAACGCGTTTCATGCACATTTACCTCTCTGAGATAAAACATTAAAAAAAACCTAACAGCCTTAACAGTTAATTTTTCAATCAATTATAACAGAGCGCGTTTATACGTGTTTATAATAATAGTAGAACGCGTTTCATTCATAAAAAATTCACAAAAATGGAAATAAACTTATTCAAACATCAGACAACTTGAAGAATGGCTAATTCCAAGAAACTTGGAAATCTTAAAAAACAATATCAAAAATTGATATTTGCAGTTTATATCTATATATACATACATACATATATATATATATATATATATATATATATATATATTCTAGAAAAAATACTAAGAAACCATGCAACCTAAACTGGCTCCTTAGGATTTATTCTAGTTTATCGCTCTACTTAGTGTATTGATCACTCTACGTTTTAGTCTTTCTACACGCTTGTGTTTTGTTTTTTTTTGGACTAAGGACTTGAATCATTTGGCGATTTGTTTGCTCTTGTTCTGATGTTTTTAGTGCTTTCTTTTTTATTTCCAATTTTTACCTCGGGTACCGATTTCTCCTGACATCTGCAAGTTGAGCTATCTGAGGTTTTCAAACGAGTACTACTATTAATATATATATATACACACACATATATATATATATATATATATATATATATATATATATATATATATATATATATAACTTCAAACGAACTATTTTTACAGTCGCCACATTTCATTTATTATGTGTATTATGTCTATCGGCCTGCCTGCCCACCTCACAAATCCTCGTAAAGTGTTCTAAGTTTTCTTGAATGTGTACAAGTAATAAACATTGTTTAATAAATACACATTGAGCGTTTACTTTAAATACAGAGTATGCTAGACACTATAATAACGTTTGAGTAAATAAAAATCTCAAATTAAAAATAAAACCATTCATTATTTAGAAATATGCATATATATATATATACTTATATATATGTGTGTGTGTGTGTGCACGCGCGTTTGTCAGTGTGTCTAGATATAGTAGGACAAAGAATTAAATTCGAAAGATAGAATCAAGAAAAATAATAATATTCATAACAAAACTAATAATAGCGTGCTTCCATTTGGTCAAATGTCCTAATAATTTACAATAAATATTATTAGTCTTATTATCAGTATTATTATTTTTGTTGTTTTTTTATCTCTAAAATATTTATACATAATAAATCTTTTTCGTCATCTTCTTATTATTTTATTATTGTTGTTATTATTATTATTATTATTATTTTATAACTATTTTATATTATTTCATCATTACTATTATTATAATTTTATTATTATCATCTTTTTATGTTATTACTCTTTTATTTTATTTCATTTTTACTATTATTTTATTATTATTATTATTATTAGTCTTATTATCAGTCTTATTATTCTTTTGGTTTTGTTTATCTCTAAAATTTCTATCATAAGAAGGGTAAGTGGACAATCTTTCTTTACTATCTCTCTCTCTCTCTCTCTCCCTATATATATATATAATTAATCAACGCGACAGAAAGAAGCGACAACTGGGACTAATTTTTTAATTAATCTTTGCTTCCTTTTATTTGCATCCCAATAGTTAAAATAATGAGATAGCGTTTAAAGTGAATGGTTTTAATTGCCTGACACCGATTGATAAGCAACCTTTTCATTTATATAATACATACACACATACACACATAGATATATATATATATATATATATATATATATATCAGGTAATCCCATAAGTTCTATCCGAATTTTGAAACAAGTGACCAAATGTTACATTTAATTACAGATTCAATCAACAATGTATTTCCCTGATTATCTATGACTTCCTTCCATCTATTAACAAGCTTACTAATTCCATTACTGTAAAATTCTTTTGTCTTTGATTCGAAGAACTCACAAATGTCAGTTTTAACCTCTTCCTGTTTTACAAAAGCTGTTTCTTCCAAATGTAAGCTACGAAACAAATGGTAGTCTGAAGGAGCAAAGTCGGGAGAATAAGGTGGATGAGGAATTTTCTCCCAACCAAGTTCTTCGATCTTTTGTGACGTGATTCTTGCTGTGTGTGGTCGCGCATTGTCCTGATGAAACATCACCCGTTTTCAATTCATTAGAGCAGGTCTTTTTTTCCTCAAAGTTTGATTCAAACGCTCTAATTGCTGACAGTATATTTGAGCATTAATTGTTGCATTAGGTGGTAAGAATTCAAGGTGGATTATTCCTTGACAATCCCACCAGATTGAAAGAAGAACATTTTGCCCATGAAGTTCCATTCTCAGCTGTGGCTGAGGTCATTCCCCTTTACCAAGCCACTGTCTACGACGCTTAACATTTCTATAAAAGATCCATTTTTCGTCGCCAGTCACAAGTCTATCCAAAAAAGGTGAAACAAGTTGGCGAGAATGGAGAGAAGAGCAGATGTCAACTCGGGATTTGAGATTGTTTTCAGACAATTCATGAGGCACCCATTTTCCAAGTTTAGGAACTTTTCCAAGTTGTTGAAGATGACGATGAACAGTTGTATGGTTTGAACTGAAAACCACTGCCAATTCCTCAACTGATAAAGCAGGATTTTCTTCAAGGGCTGCTTCAAGAAGCTTTTCATCAATTCAACTGGACGTCCGGTTCGATCTTCATCTTCAAGGGTGAAATCTCCACCTCTGAATTTTGCAAACCATCTTCTGCAAGTTCTTTCATTCACACATTCCTCTGCATAAACTGAGTGAATGTTTCTAGCCGCTTCGGCTGCTGAGTTTCCTTTCTTGAACTCATAAAGCATTATGTGCCTCAAATGATTCTTAGGTACTGCCATGTTAGCAGGGTTTTAATCAAACAAAATTTAATTTTATTGTTCTTTGAAATAAAGTTTGATCAGTTTCAATGCATCTAAACCTAAAAATAATGTTCAGCTCCATTAGACATTATAAAATACTCTTTAAATTTCGTTCATTTTAACAAAAAGTTAAAATTCGGACAGAACTTATGGGATGATCTAATATATATATACACACACTTATGGTCACATCACGTTGGAATACCGGTTCCTGTACAACGTCGAGCCTATTATGTAAATGGGACTAATCTAACTTGGGAATACCAGGGGATGTTACCTTGGATGTGCGGGTGGTGTAATGGATAATGGCTCGGAATTGTTAATTGTCCGAGTTCGTATCCCCGTTTTAATTCACTTGCGCGCAAATACCCTTGGGAACAGTAGCTATAGGTTAATTAGTAAAACGTGTAACACTCAAATCATTATTATCACACAAAATAAAATAAAATTAGCTACAAAATATTTAGATTTCGGTATTATATAACCCATAGACGTTGATATGCCGCTAAACAAAAACAGCTAACTAACCATATATGTATATACATGCATGTATGTATGTAGATATAGTCAGGTCACTCAACGAGTGATACTAACAATATGTTACCATTACTTGGTCAGGTTATCGGCAACTAAACCGACTTTTCTGGTGAGGAGTGTGACTGGACATTCAACAGGATTAAAAACAAAACCTGTCAAAAGGCGAGTGAATCCTTTCATGAGATCAACAATGATGTAATGTAGGTGAGGGCTGTAGAAATAAGAGGATTGTTTTGTCCAAGCGCGCAATAAGCTTACTGGAAGTGTTGCAACCCTTAGCTTTTCGTTAAAGTATTCAACTGGCTGAAGGAAAACTCTGATGTAACACTTGCGGCTTGACCGCATCCAATAGCGTTAACTGGTTCTTGGGGGGGGGGCACATGCTGTTCTTACTCAGAGAGTGGGATTGACCCTAGATGTACGCCGTCTTAATGTCGTTCTCCGCCTTAAAAAAATCATTCTCTGGTACTTCTTGATATTGTGAGAACTGAGTCTTACAATGATATCTTGAGATGGTCATACAACTTGGCAGCCATCATAATCTATATAACTTATATCACACACACACACACACACACACACACACACATATATATATATCTGGCGTCTCGTCTTCAGACACTTTCCGACCGTCGTAAAGTTGCCTCCCTGTACCTTTTTTATAAATACTTCTATGCCAACTGTTCGGGTGAGATCTTCGAGGTTTCACCAATATACAGTTAGTTGTATTGGCGAGATGCAACCGCAAGTTCTATGCTAACAGTTTGATTTCTCGCACTTCTAGATTGTGGAACATATTTCCGGCTCCATGATTTCCAGGTAAATTTGATCTACAAAAATTTAAATGCAATATCTATCAATATCTACTGCCCTCCTACTTACTCTTCTTTTATTCTTACTCGTTAGTAAAGTTTCTGTTTTGTAATTCCTTTGCACCCTTTAACCCCCTGTGTCCTAGTAGCTTTACTGAAATCGATAATATATATATATATATATATATATATATATATATATATATATATATATATATATATATAACTATACTCGTGTCGAAAAACCTTCGAATTCTTGATTTAACAATAGCCAAATCAATCTCGAAGGGTAAAAAAGTTGTAAAAAAGAAAGAGCCAGGAACATGAAAGTCTGTCGAAAATAATCGCACAGATACAGGTTCAAGGCCCAAAGAAAAAACCTCGATACGAGTAAACAACTAACTAAAGAGCTCGATACAAACGTATATATACGCCGTTTGCTGTTGCCTCTTTAGCCAGCTGACCCTGACGATCTGCCTAAGTGAAACCTTGGTAGGTTTGTCTGGCTATATATATATATATATATATATATATACACACAATTTTTACAGGAAAACCTACCTTTCCGCTACAGGGATTTCGCCAATTTTGCTATCGTGTGGAAACGGAAAGTCTGATTACCTGTCGAAACACCAGAGGCGGAGAAAATGCGGTCGTGCGAAGCTGGGTTTTGTTGTAAAGTTTTATAGCTTAAATGAATGAATTTTACATTAATGAATGAAATTAAATAATTAATTAATTAAATAATTATAATGAATATATAAAAACTACTATATAAAAAAAACTATATATTAATACATATAATTTATAATAAAATTATAATAAATAAATAATGAATGAATTAATGGATGAAATTAAATGAATCACAAATCTTTATTTCTTAAAGTGCTCTGCATTTTTATCAATTCAATTTAAATTGTGCGCTTTCCTATAACAATTTTGACAAATAGTTAATTTGTCAGTTTGTTTTACATTTATTAGGTTGGTGCAAAAATAATGTCGTTTTTTGACGTTCAACTTCATGTGAGAAAACGACATTATTTTTGCACCAACCTAATATTTTTGTCTTAGCAGAGGTGCCAATGCTAAGACAAAAAAGAAATGTAATTGATAGTTGTGATTTTTTGTAAAATTTTAACAATTAATTTTTTAAATAATTATAACAGAGCGCTTTTCATGCGTATGAAAATATCACAACTATCAATTACATTTTAATATATATCTATATCTATCTATCTATCTTTATATATATATATATATATATATATATATTAAAGCTTATCACCCCAAGCAAGGCTGGAAGCTACTATCACGCAAGGGGTTACAGAAGGTTTGGAGAAATAGCAGATAGGAGTGGTAAAGGAGAGGATGTGGAGAAAGATAGTGGATCAATCAAGGCAAGGGGGTTACAGAAGATTTGGAGCGAGAGCAGATAGGAGTGAAAGGATGTGGAGAAGGGAAGTGGATAGATCAATGCAACTGTAGATGTCGATTGACATTACACTTAAATAGTTGGAGATTATATTTGTCAGGGAAACAGGAATAAGGAATTATATATATATGATGTTTGGCTAAAGACCAACGTAACGTCTTTGTTGAGGATTTTGGGTTTATTTTGTTTCTCTATTCGTGATCATTTTTTTGTTTACCTTCAAATTCATATCGACGTTATCAACTGTCTTTCCTAAGTTATTATTAAAGTGTTTTGTTTTCCTTGCGATGAAAAAGGAAAATCTCTTTTTAATAGCCTGAGGAAGCCTAAAAACAGTCGCCCAACAGGAACTTTAAACATAAATTCCAAATCTAATTCAAACAGAACGCTATCACGACACTTCCTCCAGTGTATTCCGGTTCATGGTAATGTTGACACAGGTGTTACTGTTTGTGCTATTCACCATTACTTTGGATTTCTCGGGGCTGACTGCCATTCCATATGGTCCTGCTCTTTCAAAATGTTTGTTGGTCAAGTCCTGAAGCTCAGTGTTATGACATGCTATGAGGTCAATATCATCTGCAAAACGTAGATTACAGATGGGTCTGCCATCGATAGATATTGAAGGATTATGATCGTTCCGGGTTTCTTGCGTGATTCTCTCTAGAAATAAGTTGAACAATGTGGTTGAAAGTATGTCTCACGCCGACAGTTGTCCGGAAGAATCCTCCCATTTGTTTTCCAGGGAGAACTGCACCGGTGGCATCTTTATATAGGGCCTGGATAAATTTATTAAGGAAGTGCCAAAAACCTTCATGCCATACACAATCAAAAGCTTTCTTGAAATCAACAAATGCCCATGTCAAAGTGAACGGATGTGTTTTATCATTGTGCAAAGAAAGCTATGTCATATTTTAAAGGAAAGTCTTGATTGTTTTAATTATCCATTTATTCTTATATTTTTCTTTGTTTATTATATTATGTTACGTTATTATGCATTTATAGTATTTAATATACATATTTTTATAATCTTTTATGCATATTTGTTTATTTTTAAAATAAGTCGTAATATACATCAACTTTTTTTAATTTTAAAATAAGTGTTATTTAACAAGTGTAATTTATTGAAAATATCTCAACGGTACCTTGCATGATAGTCTTGCACAGGCTGTCATGCCTTGTAACATATACAAACCATGCCATTTTCCTCCATTTGATAGTGGCGAGAAGTTCCTGGTGGCTAAAAACTTTCAACCCTTTTCCACACAAACTCATTGGTTTTATGTTTCAATAGAAGATGCCAAGGAGTTTTCTCATGCATTTGTTCTCAAATGATTGGATCCTTCTCTCTTTTTCTGCCAACAGCGTCCAGGTTTCATATCCATATAGGGGAATGGAGACTGCCAGCTATTTGGACAATCTGTACTTTGTTTGAAAGCTGATTTTACACTTCCATATTCTTGCCAATTTGGTCATCGCTGCTATGGCTGCGGCAATAAGTTTGCGAAATTCCGAGTTGCAGATACCAAATTCAGACAAGATTGCTCTTAAGTATTTAAAAGTGGACACTTCCTCCAGTGAATTCCGGTTCATAATAATGTTGACACGAGTGTTACTGTTTGTGCTATTCACCATCAATTTGGATTTTTCAGAGCTGACCGCCATTCCTGCTTTTTCAAAAGTTTGTTGGTCAACTTCTGAATCTCACGGTTACTACCTGCTATGAGGTCAATGTCATCTGCAAAACGTGGTTTTACGGATGGTTCTGCCACCGATAGAGATTGAAGGATTGTGGTTGTTCAAGGTTTCTTGCATGATTCTGTCTAGAAATAAGTTGAACAATGTGAGTGAAAGTATGCATCCCTGTCTCATGCCGACTGTTGTCCGGAAGAATCCTCCCATTTGTTTTCGTTAAGTATTTTAATGTAACGTATTTAATGTAAGGTTTTTATGTGACGTATTTAATGTAATGTTTTTATGTAACGTATTTAATGTAAGGTTTTTATGTGACGTATTTAATGTAATGTTTTTATGTAACGTATTTAATGTAAGGTTTTTATGTGACGTATTTAATGTAATGTTTTTATGTAACGTATTTAATGTAAGGTTTTTATGTGACGTATTTAATGTAATGTTTTTATGTAACGTATTTAATGTAAGGTTTTTATGTGACGTATTTAATGTAATGTTTTTATGTAACGTATTTAAAGTAAGGTTTTTATGTGACGTATTTAATGTAATGTTTTTATGTAACGTATTTAATGTAAGGTTTTTATGTGACGTATTTAATGTAATGTTTTTATGTAACGTATTTAATGTAAGGTTTTTATGTGACGTATTTAATGTAATGTTTTTATGTAACGTATTTAATGTAAGGTTTTTATGTGACGTATTTAATGTAATGTTTTTATGTAACGTATTTAATGTAAGGTTTTTATGTGACGTATTTAATGTAATGTTTTTATGTAACGTATTTAATGTAAGGTTTTTATGTGACGTATTTAATGTAATGTTTTTATGTAACGTATTTAATGTAAGGTTTTTATGTGACGTATTTAATGTAATGTTTTTATGTGACGTATTTAATGTAATGTTTTTATGTAACGTATTTAATGTAAGGTTTTTATGTGACGTATTTAATGTAATGTTTTTATGTAACGTATTTAATGTAAGGTTTTTATGTGACGTATTTAATGTAATGTTTTTATGTAACGTATTTAATGTAAGGTTTTTATGTGACGTATTTAATGTAATGTTTTTATGTAACGTATTTAATGTAAGGTTTTTATGTGACGTATTTAATGTAATGTTTTTATGTAACGTATTTAATGTAAGGTTTTTATGTGACGTATTTAATGTAATGTTTTTATGTAACGTATTTAATGTAAGGTTTTTATGTGACGTATTTAATGTAATGTTTTTATGTAACGTATTTAATGTAAGGTTTTTATGTGACGTATTTAATGTAATGTTTTTATGTAACGTATTTAATGTAAGGTTTTTATGTGACGTATTTAATGTAAGGTTTTTATGTGACGTATTTAATGTAATGTTTTTATGTAACGTATTTAATGTAAGGTTTTTATGTGACGTATTTAATGTAATGTTTTTATGTAACGTATTTAATGTAAGGTTTTTATGTGACGTATTTAATGTAATGTTTTTATGTAACGTATTTAATGTAAGGTTTTTATGTGACGTATTTAATGTAATGTTTTTATGTGACGTATTTAATGTAATGTTTTTATGTAACGTATTTAATGTAAGGTTTTTATGTGACGTATTTAATGTAATGTTTTTATGTAACGTATTTAATGTAAGGTTTTTATGTGACGTATTTAATGTAATGTTTTTATGTAACGTATTTAATGTAAGGTTTTTATGTGACGTATTTAATGTAATGTTTTTATGTAACGTATTTAATGTAAGGTTTTTATGTGACGTATTTAATGTAATGTTTTTATGTAACGTATTTAATGTAAGGTTTTTATGTGACGTATTTAATGTAATGTTTTTATGTGACGTATTTAATGTAATGTTTTTATGTAACGTATTTAATGTAAGGTTTTTATGTGACGTATTTAATGTAATGTTTTTATGTAACGTATTTAATGTAAGGTTTTTATGTGACGTATTTAATGTAATGTTTTTATGTGACGTATTTAATGTAATGTTTTTATGTAACGTATTTAATGTAAGGTTTTTATGTGACGTATTTAATGTAATGTTTTTATGTAACGTATTTAATGTAAGGTTTTTATGTGACGTATTTAATGTAATGTTTTTATGTAACGTATTTAATGTAAGGTTTTTATGTGACGTATTTAATGTAATGTTTTTATGTAACGTATTTAATGTAAGGTTTTTATGTGACGTATTTAATGTAATGTTTTTATGTAACGTATTTAATGTAAGGTTTTTATGTGACGTATTTAATGTAATGTTTTTATGTAACGTATTTAATGTAAGGTTTTTATGTGACGTATTTAATGTAATGTTTTTATGTAACGTATTTAATGTAAGGTTTTTATGTGACGTATTTAATGTAATGTTTTTATGTAACGTATTTAATGTAAGGTTTTTATGTGACGTATTTAATGTAATGTTTTTATGTAACGTATTTAATGTAAGGTTTTTATGTGACGTATTTAATGTAATGTTTTTATGTAACGTATTTAATGTAAGGTTTTTATGTGACGTATTTAATGTAATGTTTTTATGTAACGTATTTAATGTAAGGTTTTTATGTGACGTATTTAATGTAATGTTTTTATGTAACGTATTTAATGTAATGTTTTTATGTAACGTATTTAATGTAAGGTTTTTATGTGACGTATTTAATGTAAGGTTTTTATGTAACGTATTTAATGTAAGGTTTTTATGTGACGTATTTAATGTAAGGTTTTTATGTGACGTATTTAATGTAATGTTTTTATGTAACGTATTTAATGTAAGGTTTTTATGTGACGTATTTAATGTAATGTTTTTATGTAACGTATTTAATGTAATGTTTTTATGTGACGTATTTAATGTAATGTTTTTATGTAACGTATTTAATGTAAGGTTTTTATGTGACGTATTTAATGTAATGTTTTTATGTAACGTATTTAATGTAAGGTTTTTATGTGACGTATTTAATGTAATGTTTTTATGTAACGTATTTTAAAGTCCAGGATAATAATAATAAATTTAATCCCTTTATCTTATTCATGAAGTTCGTATTTATATTTTTATTGTCACTAAATCTCATCCTTTCATGATAAGTAATCCTGAGAAATTGTCTAAAAAGAAAGATAAAAAAGAAGATAATACTATTGCAGTGACTTGTCTAAATTATATTGTTATACTTCTATCACGACTGACTCTCTTGAGATAAATGTTGTGTCTTGCCAGAACCCACATCACTACAAGCATCCTATCGGGTGGGTGTTGAACAAAGTCTACGTAACTTGGAAATTATATATATATATATATACATGCATGCATACATACATACATACATACATACATACATATATATATATATATATATATATATATATATCAATTATGTGGTGCGTGTTCAATTTATATAACGTAAATCATTCATACGAAAAATTAACTTCATAATCTGTTTTTCGTATGAATGATTTACGTTATATATATATATATAGATAGATATAGATATGGCGGTGTATGTGTATCAAACTGAAATCCGAAGACGCACTGAGATACCAAAAATTGCCTTCCTAAAGATAAGCAAAGTATTCGGAAACAGGCAAATTTCGTTAAAAACAAAAAGTGTACTGAACTCTTAGGTAAAATGGCTATGAATGCTGGACAATATCCTCCCAAATGAAGAATATACTTGAAGCAATAGAAATATGGTTCTACAGAAGGATGCTGAGAATACTATGAACCGAACATGTGAGCAACGACGATGTCTTAGAGAAAATACAAACAAATACGGATACCTAGACTTAACATCAGAAAAAGACAGTTGAGCTTCTAGTGGACATAATGAGGAAAGAGGGCTTGGAAAATTTGATACTCACAGGACAGACTGAAGGCATGAGTGTCAGAGAAGGACACCAGATAGCCTACCTAGCATGCTTGAGTAAATGGATGGCGGAACAGTGTTTGCAAGAGATAAAAAAAATATTTAGAGCTTGAGGTATGGATTATCACTCCTTATACCTATTCTGCATTTAAGTCCAGCTCGGACACACTCCATTCTAAGTTGAATAAAGCTCCAGATAAGTTATACCTACATTCTTCTTCTCACTACAATTTATTTAACTTGAAACATTGCATGAGACCAAAAATATTCGACGTCGACCCTGATAATACCACAGTTGTTGAATGGACCCATTTTAACGTTCGAAAACTTCCGAGAAACCTTTAAAGCGGAACACCCTCACCGACAAAGGCAAGGCTGATAAACTATCTGTCCCCTCTATCTGTGTTTGCTGATACTCTGCTTGTTGACCTTTCTGTCTTCGGGCAGATAGTAATCCAGACTAGGCCATGCCCCATGCCGAAGGGAAGAATCTCGTCTGGGAAGGTAGACAGCTACCAGGCCCCTGGTCTACGGGCAACTTTTGCCAGAACCAACGGGCTCGAAATCGCCCCACATAAAATAACTGGCCTTGTGCCACATTTCGCCTTGTGGGGAGGTTTTGGGAAAATACCAAAACAAGGCTGATAACGAACTATCAGTCCCCTCTGTTTACAGGACGATTTCGGGATAAACTTATTATAGACGCCTTTATAAATGGCCTACAAAAAGCTAAATGTGGACTTCAATGGACTCCGAGAATCGAAAACCAGAAACAGATCCCTGCTTAATATAATCGATGAATTTTCACGATTCCCTTTCGCATATCTTTGCCCAGATAAAAAAGCATAGACGGTAATAAAATATCTGTGCTTTTGTTCGCCCCTTTTGGAGGCCCCAGCATATCTACCTTCACACCGAAGAACATCATTCCTGTCAGAACAACATAGACAATTTTCCTACGATCAGGGGGTGACTGTAATAATATATAACCCCACATGGCAGTGTAAAACATACAATGGCATTATATGGAAAGCCATTCAGTTGGCTGCCACGACTCGAAAGTGGCCGATCACTGACTGGGAAAACCTCCTCCCAGAATCTCTGGACGTTATTCGAACCTTGTTGTGCACCGCAATGAACGCAACGCCACACGGAATGTTGCTATCATTCCAACGTAGAACTTCCCGAGGAACCTCACTTCCTTCATAGCTGTCGAAATATGGCACAGTCTTTTTGAGACGCCACGTTCGACATCGTAAAATCGACCAACTGGTAAGCGAAATCAAACTAATACAGGCAAACCGGTATTACACGTTCATCCAGCATTTAGACAGGGGCTCCTCAAGACGGTGTAATGTGTAGCAAGCTTGTCTCGCTAGAACAATTATGACTGAGTTCCATCCTCACTGGGTGTCCCATACTTTCGGCCTTGTGCCACATCTAAGCTACGCTTAGAAAAAGATTTTGTGAGACGAGCTGAAATCTTTTCAACTGTGATGGTCGAACTCTGCCTTCGGGCATAGAGGTACCCGGACAAGGTTATGCCGAAGGGCAGAGTCTCGTTCGGGGAGGTAGACCGACCATGAACCCGTTTATACGGATTCAAAGGGGATATTTTTGGACGAGTCTACGGGCTCGGAGAAGCCACTATAAACTCGGCCTTGTGCCACATACTACCCGCGTAGGGGGTGGCTGTTAAATATTCCAGCATTTAAACAGGAGACGAGATACTGTGTCATTGAAGGATTTGATTCCTGAGGGAGTCCCCCCCCACCATGAATTTAGTTCTGACGAGGATTTAGCACCTAAAAACGAGTCCACTCTAAAATGAATACCGCTGTTTTAAATTCTTAGTCAGAGTGACTTACGAATTAAGAAGTCAGAAACCCTTCAAGTCTAAGGTTTATACTTCAAAGTCAGGTAGGCAAGACAAACCCGGAACAACAAGCACAGACGAGCTAATGTCAGAAGTGGATATCGACCTCGAACCACCACAATGTTCTAAAAGGACCCGCAGGAGACTGGGTCGGTGGAATGACTTTGTCCCCTACAAATGTAGAGAATGCGGTATGGATTATCGCCACCTTATTCGTATTCTGTATATAAGTAAGTCCAGCTCAGAATCACTAATCATCTAAGTCGAATAAAGCTTCAGATAAGTTTTACCTGCGTTCGGTTTCTCACTACAGAGCTACAATGAACAAGAAATTGTGGAAAGCCATGCCCTGAACGGACACTGCACAGAAAAGAAAATCTAAAGGGAATAGTCTTGGAAAACAAAAAGTACAATCGACGTAGAATGGATACAACGAACATCACTTCTATGAAAACCAATAATACACATTTAATGGTAAATATCTTTTTTATATAAACTAACTGTATCACTTAATAAAGAATAGTATAATGTAATAGAGTATGAATCAATATCTGAAATGACCAATAATAATGTTACCAAATAATGTAATATCTTGTTTCAAAATAACGTTCGCTTACAATTACGGTTGTTGTTTTGTAAAAAAAAAATAAACATGTTTTATACCTGTATGGGATTATCTTTCAAAATATGTAAAACGTATTCACAATCGAGCGATATTACATTTGGAAATATATATTTAATTAAAGAATTTTTCGCCCAACTCCTTTTTTTTTTATTGCAAGGAAAACTTTTCATAAGTAAATTCGCTCATCGATGCAATAAATACCGAAAATTTTATTAAATTTGAATAATTGAATTTCTGTAGATTTTTTTAAATGGAATTTAAATAGTATTTTTTATTGATTTGTATCGTTTAATTTTTAGTTGAAGAAGAAAGCACGATTTCTTCGTTTTTCTATTTTGGATGAAAATATGTTTTATTATAATGTCCATTCATGTTCCTATTTCGTATGAATTCAATGAATGCACGGTGTATGTAGATTTTCTATTTACGCTTGTCCATAATGCCGGCTCGACGAGATAGGAGTTGCTGAAAATTTCGTGTCTCTACCAAGAAGAAATTATAAATTCTCAAAAATATGTGTGAATATAAGATATCGCACATAGTGCTGGTGTTTATTCCCGTCTATTTTAAATTGCAACATTTATTTTTAAAATAAGATAATGTAATCTCCGTATGAAATATGGTCTATGCAAGCATTGCGTTAACCAAATATTTTTATTATTAGAATGTTTTTTGTTTCAATCTAACCAAATTCGTCTGTCTTCTTTTTCTCCCTATCACCTTTTTCTCTGCCTATCCCACATTGAAACAAAAAAAAATTATCTTTCTGAAATTTTGAAACTACCTGCGTCTCTCGTTTCGTGCGCATGTGCAGACGTGGCAATATCAACAAAGCCCAGACCGATGAAATCTTAACGGATGAAACGCATCACAAGAAAGTTTCCAGTTTGTCATATTTTCCTAAATACTGTCTGTTTATATATAGAATTATAGAAAATTAGATTTCGTTATATCATCTATATGATGGCATCACAAATTTCCAGGAACCGCTTCTATAAAGGTAGGTAATCTTTAGGAACCTATTCTGTTTAGATTTTTTTTTGATCTGAGGATAGAAAGAAATCACTTTATATAGAATTAAACCAGTTTAATAATTTAACAGAAAAAAGATTGAAAAAGATTCCAGATTGAAATTTTGTTAACCATCACATTTCTGTTCAGAAATGTTTTTTTTTTTTTTTACTCTAGTGTCATCAGCTGTGTTATGGTTCCTTAGCAACATTCAAATTGAATCACTGCAGTCCCAAAAATCCAATGGAAGATCTATCAAATTTATGACTAGCAGATTTTCTATATTTTTATCTTCAAAACGATTTCTTTTGTCAGAATAAATCATGTTCATCAGAGAAAAACTTCTTTCAGCCTCTGTAGAACTTACAAGAATGGTATTCATGATATTTTTAGCTCTTTGGATAGTTTGGGGCACATTTTCTCAATTTCTCGTTACGTTTTCAACATAGTCCCAGAATTCACTATTGTTAAGGGTCGTGGGGCGCATGTCACTAACATTTTACAAAGCCCATCCGCTTTTAATTAATATATAAGATTATTTTCGGATACTTCGACAACCGGTTCGCTAAGCTTTTATAGTTTTATAGTCCCACAAACTAGAACTATTATACACTTACTCGTTCTTAAAGCAGTATTTACGGTTTTTCAGTTAGCTGGAACCTGTTAATTTCTTGAAACTTCGAAGGGACGTGTCGTCTGTCCTTGAATTCGGAACGACACAAATCATACTAACATTTGTATAACAAGTTGGGAGCACGTGAGACGGGATTAACTAATAAAAATCAAAGACAGAAAGTAAAAATAACAGAATCTTTCTTCTTTGTCTCCATATCTCATTCACTGATGATGCTTTAAGTGAAAAATGTTAGATTGATAAACGTTCCCTATTTGTTATTCATCTTTATATATATATATATATATATATAATTACGAAATGGACTAAGTCCGACAATTATTTTAATATATTTTCTGTTTATACTTTATTTTTATAGATACAATTATTTAAGTAAATGCTCTGTTTATAATAAACAGTATTAATTAAATTTACCGGCCTGAATGTGCGAGAAATTTATGCAAAATGTGTTCTCCGACAGGAATCGAACCTGTGTCCTATACGGAACAATCATTTGGCCTGGCATGCTATATCATTTAGCTACAGAGGAAACGTCTTATTATCAAAGTCAAATTACAGTTTGTAAACAACGAATTTCTCACGATCGTTCTCGAACGATGATATCTGCTCGAAGCGTATCTTAACGTAAACAAATGACTACATATATTATGAAATGGACCGACAATTGTTTTAATATTTAAAGATCGTGGGAAATTTGTGGTTTAAAAAAAAAAAAGAAATTTGAACATTACTAACCAGACGCTTCCTCTGTAGCTGGGTGGTATAGCACGTGAGATCAAATGACGTCGCCATGTATGACACCAGTTAGATTCTAGTCGGAGAACACATATTTTGTAAGAAATTTCTTGCGGTTAGGTACCTGGAAAGAGGTCGATTTTCCCGTGTCTTTTAGTTGGACGCATTCTTGGAGTGTGGTTTGGAAGCACCCGCACCAACCCGACCTCCATTAAAGCGTTAAGTTCATTTGATAAAAATCGCTAGGCGACACAGATTGAAACCTAGGTAACGGAATCAACTGATCTACTGATTTTTAAAGTGTGTGTGTATATATATATATATATATATCGGTTTTGTAGTGCGTATTCAATTTATGTAACGTAAATCATTCAAACGAAAAACAAATACTGAAGCTAGTAATATGGCGAGAATCACTCTCACAAACAATATTTAATAATAAATTACAACCAACTTCGAATCTGTTTTTTTGTTATTTTTTTTTTTTTTTTCGTACAAAAAAATAAGACCAGATAAACCCCGAAATTTATGAACAAGGATCACACCATTCATTAACGGATTCGAAGTTGGTTGTAATTTATTATTAAATATTGTTTGTGAGAGTGATTCTCGCCATATAACTAGTTTCAGTATTTGTTTTTCGTTTGAATGATTTACGTTACATATATATATATATAATATATATATATATCTTGTTTGCCTTGAGTTTTCTACAATTGGTAAACTTACAATCCCCCCCCTAGTACTTTCGAATGTTGATACATTCCTTATCAACGATTTTATTTTTTGCGTCTTTTATGTAACGGTTTTTTGTCTAATTTCGGCGTTCCCTCGTTGTTGGAACCAATTTCAAGATCCTCGCTGTGACGTCGTTTAAAACGGTCAAACTGAATTGTTATTTTTTTTTTTATGCACACGTCAATATACGATCGCATACGGAGAAAGATGCCCTATTTAATGTTGGCTGCTTCCTTGTATTACTACGGCTTCCAGAATTTAAGCTTGTTTAAAAGATTTCTTGCTACGTAAACACACACATACACACACATGCACAAGATATGAATGTATATATAGTAATGTATATGTTATCTTTATTATCGAGATTTTCTTTTTCTTTCATTCTTCCTCGCTTATGTTTTCTTTTTCTTCAAAACAACGGTTCTCTGGAAGTATAAGAGAAAGCGGCTAGAAATTAGAAATCAGACTCTTTCGATTTCTAGCCGAGTTCGTTACACTCACTTACACGCATATACCTTTGAGAAAGATATGAATACGCCTTGTCCCCTATCTATGGGTTAAATAGGGTCTGTAGCAGAAAAAAATCATTATCCCAAAGAAAGAATTTTAATGCAATATTCTTTCATCAGAAAAAAATTTCTTACAATCCAAAACATGTTTCGGCTTTAAATAACCTAGAATGGGTTGATAAACCGTAAAACAAACAAAATAACAATCGAGATGATTCGACCTAGAACAAAAAAAAGTCACTGTTTGGAATGGATTTTGTTAGTACACGATAAAGAATGTCACAGCTGGTTTTGCGTGCATCGTTTTCAAAGACTGACAGCATGAAGGATTTGGATGGAACTGGACAAATGTTGATCCCTGCGAACACCGTCGGTAATTAGACTGGTGCTGGTGCTAATGATGTTGATGTTATTATTAAACAGAATAATTGACGTAGCTTTTCCAATATTTTGCAACACGGAAGAGTGATTTAAAGAAAAGTAAAAGAAAAGACAGTTTTAATAATATTTCCACCGCATGTCTCTTCTGTTTTAAACAAATCATCCTTGTATGAAATTTTTAAACATAACTTGTAGAAAAACTGTGCGGATACATTTTCGGTCGGTAACTTGATCAGGTCAGCGATTGAGCCGGGGTCCGTCGCCCGAGACGCAGAGATGAAAATAATAGTTAAATATTCTTGCTGATAGATTTTTTTTTTTTTACTCCTGTGGCAGTGGAGACTTCAGGGGTTATTGGTCCTCGTTCGATGGCGTTCCTTCGGAGGATTGGCGCGATTGCGTCTCAATTAAGGAACGAGCCTCGCGAAACGGAGTGGCTCTTGCAGCGTGTCTCACTGGCGACGGTTCGAGGTAATGCTTTCTCCATCATAGCGGCTGGCAGAGAATAGAAAAAATTATTTATAGTTACGTTGTTCTGGAATTGTCATCAATGGTCGACTGAACTTGCTTTGTTTCAATGACTTTTGTTTTGTTATTAGTTACTTTGTTTTTTTACAAGTAAGAAATCATTTATTGAACAGACATACTGGCAAAATATTGTTAAACATTATTAAACACTTTTTCTCAAATCGCGGTATGGATTATTATTTTTATCATTGTTTTTATTATTTATTTATATATATATATA
Organism: Acanthosepion esculentum; assembly: GCA_964036315.1. NCBI lineage: Eukaryota > Metazoa > Mollusca > Cephalopoda > Sepiida > Sepiidae > Acanthosepion > Acanthosepion esculentum. The sequence continues at coordinate 43,743,685 of OZ038513.1, read as the reverse complement.
TATATATATATATATATTTGTATACTCATTTCCTTCTAAGGTCCCGTCCTGGGTATAATGATAAGCTACGTTCAACAGCAAGGCGATCAGGAGGTTTTGGGGAGCGTGGAACCACCTCTTAATTGCTGATTTTCTCAGGTTTACCTGTTAGGGTCCCAGCTATGGGGAAATAGTGAACCCCCCAAACTGGGGTAAAAATAAACTATGAAAGTGTAAAAATAGGTTTTAATACTACAAATTTCCAGCAATAAAAAAACTATTACCTGCAATACATTTTTGAAAAAACCTTACTAGCAATACATTTTTGAAGGAAAAATAATACCAGAAATAGATTTTTGACAAAACAAAATATTACCAGTAATAAAAATCTTGTCAACATTAAACAACCCAGTGAGGTTGGTATGCCGTAAAACAAAACAAACCAAAACCTTCTAAGGTCAGAAATGGCATCATATGATTTTCTACTAAATACATCTGTAAAAAAGTAAAATAACAAAAACAGACAACCCAACTACACACAAATAAATAAAGCCCTTATCTTTTAGATAGACAATGTCCTTCATAAGGTGTGAACTGTACTTTTGGGTTAATTTTTTTTTTTTTGTATTTCTTTAGGACATCATTATTATTATCATATCGTTTCCTGATTTCGATAAAATGACGGCAATTATGTTTTTTTCCCCAGATATTATTGTTTATATTGTGTTTTTAACTCCCAGCTTTATAAAAATCTTCAGAGTGCTCTAAAGATTCATCTTCCTTGTTCTGCCAACGTCACAGCAAAACGTTACAGACATTCATCTTTTTTTTATGTTCTATGTCCCTTCAGGGTGTGGATGACCGTGGCTGCATACAAGCTTCATGCCCTTTTTAGTTCTAAGCATGGTTTGACATTTTGCCACCCATCTTTGTCTCTGCTTTGCTTTCAATCTTCTTTTTGACTCAGGTCGATTTATATACTTCTACGATTACATAACAGAAAGTTCCTTTAAAACAAAATCCAATTTTTGAAACATTCAATCTTCTTGTACGTATTTTGCATTTATGCACTTCTTTTCTTCTAAAGTCCACTTAATACAAATCTCGAGAGCCATTCAAGCTAGGAGGTTACTATTAAAATTGTATCGATAACTGAACGAACGAGGTAGTGGTAGGAAGTGAAAATAGAAGGATGATAGGTAAAAATTGTCCCTCGACATGATGAGGTTAATATTTTGTTTTCGGGGAAGCACCCACTCGGGAGTCTGACCCAGGAAGTTCTTGTGAATTTTCTCCTTGTGTTTTGAATACAGGGTAAATAAGAGTGATTCACTTCGATTTTTTTTTTTTTTTTTTTTTTGCTTAGCTTATTTTGAGACGAGGATAAAATTACGGAGGATCGAACTCGCTACTCAGTAGCGGTGGTCAGCAAGAGAAATAAATACGTAGCTTCTAACCAGATTAAATTTGAATTGTCCTGCTGAGGTGTCTCCGTGGTCGATTCGATAAGGTTTCATCAATTCGATGGCGGTAACGGGATCATCTTTCATGTGCCCCCCTGTCTCTTCACGACATGTCATATCCTATTGCTGCGCAACTTACTATCTTTTCTACGCCTAAGCAATGTCTGGCACCTTACGATCTCCCCCCTCCCCCTGCCCAGAATATGGACTGCCATCAGTTCATATCTATTTCCTTCTTGTCTTCAATATGTTTTTTTTTATCATATCACCCAAACAAGGCAATAAAGCCACTAGGATGCAAGAGGTTACTGGGTGTGAGAGAATATGAGAAAAGGATAGCGGACATTAAAATAAGAATTAAGACAGAAGATAACGATTGTCATTGCATTTAAATTTTTGAAGATCAAAGTTGACTGGAAAGCAAAAAGCCGGAAGAGAGTTCCACAAAGGAGAAGTGTGACAGAAGAAACCGTTAGCATAGAACTTACGGCTACATCTCGCCATTTCAAATGTTAAAGGATGGGACCTTACTACCAATCTAGTACTGCGCTTAAGTTCATTAACTTTCTGAATTTAAGCCTTTATCAGAACAACTAGCATGAATGTTTTTTTTTACTAAAAAAACAGGGAAAATACGTTACGGTGGTGGGAAAGGGGATGAAGCCGTGGTGCCAGGTCACGACCAATAGCGTTGCAGAATTTGGGGAATTTATCAAGAATCTCTAAATATACAGCAGGAGCACCAAAACGGATGTGGCAACAATATTCAAAGCAAGGACGAATGGTAGACTTATTAATATGCAAGATAGATTCTAGCGAGAAAAATTGTCTAACCCTACATAGTGAACCAACTTCTTCAGTTGCAGACTTAGCAACTGATTCAATATAATCTTTCCACTTCATGTTATCGAAAAACGTGACGTCGAGAAGGCGCAATCAGTCATGCTCCTGGAGGTCAGCATCATCTCTTGTGAGTGTTCAATTTAAAACTTCCTTGTTTACATTTTTTAAGCATTTCACCCTAAGCAAAGCGGGGATGCCACTAGTACACAAGGGATTACAGAGAGTGGAAGTAAGAGAAAAGACTGTTTATAGGGGGTAAGGAAAGGATAAGAAGAACGGGGTTCAAGGCATCAGAAAATATCGATTGACATTTCATTTAAATTTTTGAAGATTATAGTTATCAGGGAAGCAAGTAAGAGGAAGGGAGCTTCACTGACGGGAAGTGTAAGAGAAGCTGTTGGAGTAGAAGTGATGGCTACATTTAACTGTTTCAAAAGTAAAAGTGTGGGGCCCAGATACCAACCTAGTAGCACGATTAAATTCCTATAGTCGGGGCACCAGGGGAAGTAGCTCGTCAGAGCAGTTGCCATGAAAATATTTGTAGAAAAGACAGAGGGAAGCCACATCACGTCTGTGAGAAAGTGACTGAAGTCACTTACATGCACCGTCCATGATATTCTCAGAATTCTTTTTTAGAGTCATAGCCCCGTTACCTCAAGTATTCTCTTCATCTGTGAGAAAAATGTCCAGCATTCACTGCCATATAAGAGGAATGATATTACATAGCAGTTCAGTGTTCTTTTCTTTGTTTCCAATGGGTTTTCCCAGTTTTTAACGCTTTATTAAGGTTTTAGAAGATATCTTTTCCAATTCCGTAGAATCTTTGCGTCATATTTTTCATTGTCTGTTCCGAGATAATTAAATTACACTAAGTGATGTATTTTGAAGTTTCTCATTTGTAGCTTGCTTCTCTCTCGTTTTTTCTCCGTCGGCCATCAATACAGTGTCATACGAATATCTTATTTTGTTAATGTTGTGTCCATCAATAATAAACTTTCCTAGTTTTTTTTAAGATCGCCTCGCTGTATGGCAATAATATTACTCGTTTCCCTACAAGGAAACATTCGGCATTCAGCCAGTACTGTTTTTAGTTGAAATTTATAAAATCTTCCTCTTAAAACACTTTTTGAGGAAACTAGGTTTTTCAAGTCCAGAATCTGATCTTCCCAATATTGAAGGCGTGTGGAATGTTAACATCTTGATTCTATCATTATTTTCTCTTTGAGTTACGTATGCTATCCATTTTATTTGTTGCTGCTGTTGGTAGTTCTCAAGTGATGTGGTTTCTGTTATTTGGTACAGTTCTTTGTGATTCAGTGTCACCAGTTCACAATGTTTAAAGAAGACTGATTTTGTCAAGACTCTCTCAGGCTTCACTCGCCCAAAAACCTTTTCTCACGGTTGATCTTGGGAAGCGGTTGTATACAGCTGACAGTTTAGATATTTCTGAACAAGTTTGGCGCCATGTATGGCATCCATATGAAAATTTCGATCTGACGTGGGTATCTAAGGATATGACTCGAGTTTTCAGGTTGTTTTGCTTTTGTAGCAGTTTTGGGCGAAACTACATCTGGGGGCAGCCTATTTTATGATCAATTTTCTTTTCTACTGTACTAAGTTTGTTATAGCTTCTGGGAAGATTGGCAGAGGAGGAAAAGGTTCTTTTCCCGTCGGTGTAGATGCTGCAGTTGTATTTGTTCCGTGCCGGAGGACTTCTCTCTCTTCCCTTGAGTCCCCACCTGTTGCGTAACGTCTGTTACGTAGCGGTGGTATGACCGGCTATGACTAGATTAGACAAGCTCTGACAATATGCAGAGTTATTTGAAGTGTTTAGTATTTACTAATTCCAGAATCTGGATTTTTATGATGGATTCGTGGCATGCGCCATCACTGCTTTCATTCCAATTCCAGATCAGTTCACAAACGTTTATCTTGAGTCCTGTTTCTTGTATAGATTAAGAAAACCCGGTGAGAAAACCGATGATAACCCCCTCTTTCTATTTTTATATATTTTCTCAATTTCTTTGTTTTCTGTATGCGGACTGTACCCAGTAAATGTTCTGGGTTATTTTAATATATTTTTAAAGTTTCCCTAACAGTTCAAATAGATCTTTGTGTCATTCCCTATTAAACTTTTTTTGCGTAGTCTACGAAACATAGGTGTCCATTCTTCTATATTTGTACTGCTCGCTCCGATAACATTCTGATTGTGAAAATATTTTATCCAAGGTTATTGAATTAATTCCGATCTATGCTTCTTACCTATTCGTAAATCTACCTAAACATTGCCAGAAAGAGAAAAAAAATGCGTAAATAAAATGAAAAAGATATTTGTCTTAAACAAAAAGGCTTAAAGAAAAATGTTTCTTTTCGTAGAAATCTATTTTCTAAAATTTGGAGATTAGTGTTTTCATCGTTCAATTTGTATTGTTTGTCTAATATCGCCATATTGTTGTTAACGCAATTTTTGTGGATTTTCTTAAGTCGGTGTCGCGTCCGTGAGTATTAAAGAAGTGACTCATCAAAGTAAGTTTCTGGCGAGATGGCTTAAAAACATCGACAATGAAGTCCGAAAAATCCTAAAACATTTTATAAATCTACTTATCTTTTCATAAAAAAAAAATAACGTCTCCTGTCACACGTTAATAACGCTGACAACCAGTAAAATTTTATTTTACTTTTTTTTGTCTTTAGTCTTTTCTAGTATGTGATTCACGCTAGAAAGTTCCAGATGTCTGAATCAAATTTAACGACAATAAAGAACTGTTTTCTTGGAGAAGTTGATCTGTGGTGACCTCAATATGCACTGGCTCATCCGAAGATATACCAAAACAGACTTGGCACTCAGTTTCACACAAGAGCATCAAGGAAGCAATGTGCATCAAAAGGTTGATCGGGATTGGTAACCTACTATACAACAGGTACAGATTAGGGGCTCACAGTATGTCGGTGGCTACCCACGATATGTAAACAGGTAGTAGATCCAGCTGCACTTTGGATGTGCACATGTGGGACAATCAGATAAAAGGAAGATACATAAACGCCCCGTCAGTTTCTCGGGATCCCTGTGCTAATGAGATGCACGTTTCGAAAGAAAACACCCCGAAGATACCCTTTAACGCCAATATGAATTACAGGTATCTACAGTTAAATAAACAATTTTACGAATCCCGTGTTCTTATTTATTCTGTACGACGATAACGTTGCAATTTTATTCGTCGTTGAATTCTATTAATATTGATAAGAAGCCGCAGTTATTCGGCGCCGACGTAGGAAGTTTTGGTAACATTGGGTGACCTTCGGCTAGGACAAGATATCCCTAAACTCCGGATGCACTTACCCGAAGCTCGGTAGTGATTTTTAGCAAAATCTAAAGAAGTCACTTGCTTCGTTCACTTGGATGAAGTCGCTGTCTTGTTCTTCGTCGTCTTAGCCATTATTTTCTATATTTTAAAAATCGCCATGCGAGCAGGGAAATATTTGAACTGATACTGACTTATATAACGGCAACATTTATCTTAAAACTTTTCTGAAGAAACTTTGAAAAAAACGAATAAATCTGTTTATTTGTCTCGCATCAGCTAGGAGTAGAATAAAAAGATTTATAATTGCATTTCAACAGTACGATAGTTGATATTTTAGAAATGTCCAGAGATATATCGTCCGGTTCACACTCCTCCCCGTTTTTTTTTTAACAGGTGTAGCTGTTTATCTCTTGTTTTCTGTGTAGGATTGAGTTTCCGCTCAATTTTAAAGCTTGTTTTTTTTCATTCTCTTTTACCCCCTCTTGTGTCTCATGGGCATTATCACTTTGCTTGGAGTCAATTTTTTTTTTAAATATAGCTTGAGTGTGTAATTTAAATGCGTGTGTGTAATTTAAATGCCCACAACCACTCTGCGTCGTCGCCTGAGTCTCCGTCCTCTTCCACCCGTCCTCCTCCAGCGTCGTCTCCGATGGTTCGATCACACAGCTCAACGCCTGGAGGGAGAAGCTCATCCGCGATGTACTTCTCCCTCTTTCTCTTCCTGGCTGGCGAAGACGTGTCGGTGGGCAGCTGAAGACGTGGGCTAGCACGATCAAGGATGACCTAGCAGTACTATCGGGTCCGCAAGTAGTTGGTCTTCGACGATGGAATCGCGAGTGGCTCGCCATTTCGTGTGACCTGGCACAAGATCGGCGGGCGTGGGCAGCGATGGTCCGAGATGCTGTACTTGCTCTGGGGGAAGCCGGTTCAAACCGACCAGGGTGAAAATTTAAATGCGTGTATAGCTGGCAACTCGTATTCGAGGATACTCGTCTACTAGGGCGGCTATCCAATCCCCATTGCCGACGCTTTTGGCGCATTTGCGTTTATAAAACACCCACCATGTTGATCAGACCGTAGTTACCGTTTCTGATCAACAATTTGAACAGGGCCAGCTCAACCCACGATGACTTGTGACTTCGTGCTAGCACAGCTATCGACGGCCCCCAAGTGTTCCGTCTACACAACTTCAAAGGTGGCGCAGACTGGGATCGACCCCTCAAGTCCGATAACATCAGGAAGTTTCCTTTCTGGTGAGATTCGAACCTGGGTCTTACGGTCAGAATACGAACGTTCTAACCACTCGGCCCATAATTTAACTACTTCGGTATGTTCTTTTACAAGTTTCTATGTGACATCAAACAACTTATTCGATCGAGACCAAGTGAAATTTAACAAAATATATAACGGATATTCCTTGTCAATTTTGGTGTATAAAACATACTAAAAATTTAAAGCAGTCGTTCTTAATTTTTTTTTTATTTAGTTACGGATCCCTTTAAGAAACCGATGGACTCCTTCCCCAGAAATATTCACACGAACACAAGTTTGCATCCAATGTGCATAATGTACTTTATTTATCGACATTTTATTGTCTCATATATATGGCAGAAAATTTGAAAAAAAAAAAAATTGTGGTCAATTAGTCCTCACCAGTATATAGCGATTTTCCAAGCGTATCTTCGATGTGGCACAAAGCCGAAAGTAAGGGGCGCCCAGTGAGAATCGAACTCGCTATTCAGTCGTAATGGTTCTAGCGCGATAAGCTTGCTAACCATTACACCACCTTGAGGTGCTCATCCTCACCGGTATATATAAGATAGTCAATCCGTGCGAAACCGTGGAAAATGGGAATTATCACTTGCTATTATGGAGTGTCAAAAATTGGCTATTGTGCAGAAAATGATGACACGAGTTTAAATGGTAAACATGGACCCAAGAGCAAGCCAAGAGACGCCTAGCGGTCGGCACTGTAAGTAATGGCTGGGTGAGTTTTCTTTCATTTCTTTCAATGGGAAACCGTTGATTGGGCTGTATAGCGGAAATAAATGTTAATTTTTATCTGATCCTCACGGATCCTTGAAACCAATTCATGAACCCCAGGTTAAGAAGCCCTGATTTAAAGAATATATGTATTTGGCCTAGAGTTTCGTTGAAATGTGTACTATTATATACAATCGACAAGGATTGTTTATACCTTTTTTTTCGTTTTTTTTTTTCAGTACTTGTTTATGTATTTTCTGGTGTAATGAGTGTAGATAACTGTAGAGAATGTCTTACTCTCAGATATTAAATCATTACACCTCGCGCACATCAGCATCTTGTATATATCATGTGATTAGACCTTGATTGGACCTCATATTTTCCTGCGTTTCAATTTAGATCTTTCTTGGCTGTGACACATTTTCATGTTGGTTTTCAGATTAAAACATCGTCGAAATCGATTTCCATTCCGTCTAAGAATAATAATAAATAAATAAACGGCGCCCTTAAACATAGATATTTGATTTTTATTCAATAAATACGGAACTTATTTGACATTTAATTAGGTTAAGAATTTTTAACAGACATCAGTTTTCCCAGTCTTGTTTCACGATTATCCATGATAAAAATAAACACCGAATTATAATTACGACAATGTTTAGTTTTATTTTTTTTGTTTCGTTTTTTGTTGTTTTTTGTATTTTTGTTTTTTGTTGTTTTTTGTATTTTTGTTTTTTGTTGTTTTTTGTATTTTTGTTTTTTGTTGTTTTTTTTATATTTTTGCTTATTTTGTTTGTTTTTTTTTGTTTATTTTGTTTTTGTGTGTTTTTGGTATTTTTTGTGTTTTGGAGGATTTTTTGTGTTTTTTCGTGTTTTTGGTTCCTTAAAATAACATTTAAAAATCCTAGTCTCTAGTATGATTAAAAGATGTTTCGTTTTGAAGGTATTCAAATTTACAAGCCATTGCTTGCCCCAGTTAACAACTGATTAGTGGACATTTTCGAAAGCAATGCCCACTTTTACTTTGTCAGACCATCGAGATTAAATAGTCGTGTCATCAGCATAAATACCTAGTTGGAAACTGATGACATTGGGATTTATATTATCCCGTAAAATACCGAATATGTTTGCGAGCGTTCATATTCGAATTAGGAAATTAAAAGAAAAAGATAATTTTAAAATAAAGTAGATCTGTAGAGGAACATGTATAAATTTTATGTATTTATTCTGAAATCATAACACTCTCGTTACTTTATTTTTAGTATAATCAACATTAATGTCATATATTGTTATTCAAAACGTGGTCGATCATGACTCTCCACTAATTTCTAACCCTTGCAGAACTAAACAAACTGATCATTTTTATTCATCCCTTCGCCATTCATTTACACATGTTATGTGCGAGTGGTATAATGGATAACGGCTTGAAATGAGAAATCGCAGTGCCGTTCGAATTCCTATCTGGTTCATTACATCAATTTACGTGCAATTAAACCTTGCGTAAAGGCAAAAGGTACGTATCTCTTCCAACCAGCTATCGGTTAAAAAGTGGAACTTGCATCCGAAAAAAATTATCTCCAAAATATTGTTGAACTTTTCAGCCCTGACCACCGGTTTACCGGTCGTAGCGAAAAATAACGTAATATCCAGCCACAGGTTGCACAGTGGTAGAGAAAAATCGCTTAATGCCTAGTCACCGGTTGAACGGTGGGTAAACACTTGTAACTATTTTTATATCTACCGTAAAACATTATATAATTATTTGCGAATTTTGGCTCAGGAGCTCAGGCAGAAGGGTTAATTTTGTCCAGAAATGCAGGGCTGAAAGGGTTAATGCTGTATTCATTCGCAAAAAAAAAAAAACTGATTCTTCTTGCAGTCCAAAATATGTTTCAGCTTTAAATAATCAAGAAAGGGTTGATAAGACGTAAAGAATAAATTAATCAACCATTTCGCTGCTTCCCTCTGTTCGTTTTACCTTCAATATATCCTGTTAATGTCAAATTTTCCCAGAACCCTTCCCTCGTCATATGTATCAGAAATTTCATTTGCCTCTTTCTGATTCAAAGTACGAGGTCTATCTGAAAAGTAACGGGACTGACAATTTATTTCAATTTCAAACAAGTATATGGTTTCCTCTTCAAAATAATCCCTCCTCGGGTCTAATATACTTTTCCATCCTTCTCCGCTACACTTCTATGGACTGCCTCTCTGCGATATTGGTTCGAATACGCCCAAAAGCATTTCCTTTGGACCTTTTATTTCTAGAGTGACAGAACTAATTTCAAATCGATTTAAAATCAGTTATCAATTTTCGTGAAGCTTTTGCTTTATAATATAAAAAACCCATTAGACTTATAAAGCATGGATCCTTTCCTCAGTCCACAAACTACAGAATAGTTGGGAGAATTACTGGTACTTGAATCTGAAGTTGACATTTAGCTTAGAAAATTTCAGGTGGAAATCAGAAAATGCCAGTCGGAGGAGCAAAAAGTGTTCGGCGGTCTCTGCCAGAAATTAGTTCCGAGTTGAAATTAATTCTACAACCTTGTTTCTACTGCTTCGCTTCGCCTGTCAAGGAATTCAATTAGTTAATACTTAAACTAATATTTAAACGGAAGTTTTAAGTCATAATTAATTTCCGTTTTGGGTAAACAATTGTAATGGTGACTGTATCATTCTAATTACTACTCCTACTTGGCAGATAAGAATAGATTTGGAGTACGTTATAAAGTAGATCAGACGGTCTCATTATAAAACCGGGACACCTAAAAGGATATCACTGTATTCAACCGGAAACACTTTTTACAGCGTGAACATTATAAGAGAACCATTGAAGGACTGAGTTGTATATTTTCTTTCTTCTGTTCGACGCTTACGAATAAAATACATTTCGTCAATTATATTTTTCATACGTTAATATACGACAATGTTTCAAGCAAAATTCAATGGATAGACGAGGTTCGCCTATCGCCCGGTCTACAAGCCTTCTCTGTCAATTGAACAGGAGTAAAGGGTTATCCCTTGTTTGCTATTTAGAGTTAGGTTACCGTTCTCTTCTAAGGTCTTCTCAATCTCTTTCACTTTCGGCAATCCTTTGCGTCTTAGAGACAGTATCGCCTCGTTTGGTGTGTGTTAAAAAAAAAAAGTATTCTACATATCATCATGATATGCACTTGTTGCTTCCTCCGCTGCGCCCTTAAAGCAAGCTCATTCAGTAACTCTACTTTGAGTGGCTCTTGAGTCATGTATTGGGTGAACAACCGTATAAATATACGTCTACCTTTTACGCTTCCCAACTCTCATTGGCTGTAACGCATGCAAAAATATTAGTTCAAGTCATAAGTAATTTCCGTTTTTAGAAACAAATCGTGATGACGTATGTAAAATCCTTACCGATAATCATGCGTGGGAGTTAAGAATATATGTGGAGAATGTTAATACATGACAGCTTTCAAAGCAAAAGGCAGTAGAGTAACAAGAAAATGCCTCCACAGACGACCGCAAAAGCTGACCTCCATTGAAAAAAAGTAATGTTGAGCGTGTGATGAGATAGTAGTCATTTAGATGTCGTGATTGAAGAGTACTACTACTATGACTACTAATATGACTAATACTATTATTACTACTACTACTACTACTAGCGGAGGATGAACTACTTAATTAGCCTGCGTAAATGAATGGCGGAACGCGGTTTAGGAGAAATAACAGACAACATTTATAAGGACAGGAAATTGTGGAGAGCCATGATCGCCTACGTCTTGAGGGGGACTCCAACACAAAGATGAGACTTCAACAGAAATGTGGTAATGCGGAGAATACCTTGGACCGTACATGTTATTAATTAGGAAGTTTTAGAGAAAATGGAAACAAAAACGACGCTTTTATACTTGACATCGGGAAGGGAGAGTTCGAATTTCTAGGGCACATAATGACGAAAGAAGGCTTGGAAAATGTAATACTCACAAGACAGATTGAAGGCAAAAAAGAACAGAGGAAAGCAACGCATAAACTACCTAGCGAGCTTGTGTAAATGGATGGCGGAATCACGTTTAGAAGAGAAAATATTATATATCTACAGAGGACAGGGGAAGAGCCATAATCACCTACGTCCTGAAGGGACACGACACTCGAAGAAAATCTGGAGGCAACAGTCATAGAAAACAAAAGCTACAATCGATATAGAATGGATATATCGAAGATGTTGTACATGACAAGCAAGAAGAACGCATATTTGAATGGTAATTTACATAAACCAACTGCATTATTTAATAAAAAAGTACAATAATATAATACAGTATAAATTACCGTAATTCCCCATGTATAATACACATTTTTTTTTCTAAAAAAAAACAAAACAGGGTGCGTATTATGCACATCTACAAAAAATCTTTAAAAAATTGCCGTAGAATAAATTAAGAATTATCATAAAACTAAATGAGAATCCTATTATTCTATGTTTATAACCATTTAAAAAAGAAAATAAGAGTAGGAAACACTAGGCATAATGAAATTGGAGAGGTACAATTTATAGGATTTGATTACCAAGCAAAGGGTGCGTATTATGCGTGAGTGAAAACATTTTCCCACACTTTCAGTACAATTTTAGGTATGCGTATTAAGGATGGGGAATTACGGTAATATCTGCGAGGGACCAAACAATGTGGTATTTTATATTATTTTGCAGATACAAATTAATATTCTGTTAAGAAGAAACGTAATAAGATACAAAATGCACATTTATATGCTGATCTGCAACGTCCTGCGTTCGTCAATAGAAAAAATATTGTTCTCCATCACAGCGCAAGGCCGCATACGAGAAGAAAAAAAAAAGCAGGAAACAAATTTGAAACTCGATTGATCTGTTCCAACCAACCATATTCACTTGACCTTTCATAAACCATTTGTTGCGTTTTTCGATCGCTTCTAAACGCTTTGATGGGGAAAACCTTCTCTAATGAAAACCAAATTCAAGTGTTTCGTTGTATTATTATTATTATTATTGTTATTATTTCTTTCATTTTTTTTCTTCAAAACAAAACCCCTGTTAGTTTACACTTAGATAGTATCGATTATCTGTTTGATAAGTAGAAACAAGTCATTGCAAATAATGGGATTTTTAAAAAATCGTTTTCACCCCGCGCACGGTAGTAAAGTCACTAAGACACAAGGGGTTACTGGGTGAGAAAGAAAAAAAATTTATTAATGAGCGGGAAGAGAAAAGAGTAATCAGGAGGACAGTAGATAACGACTGTGGTATAGAGCGGCGTTCGAATAAGTGTTTCTTAGCTGAGGTGTCGGGTCGGCGAGCAGAAACTCCGAAAGAGGTGATTGTACCGTATATTCACCCTGGAAGCGATATTGTTTCAGATGCCTGGGTTACTTATTCTGGAATCGAGGAAATCAATCACGGAATATACCCAACTGCAATTACCTACAAATACTTTCACGGTAATTGCTCCGATGAGCTGCTTTCGCTGGTTCCTAGGCCTCATGAATTTAAACGTCCTACGAGGCTGGCATCCCGTTCCCACCCCTTCACCGTTGAAACTGTTTGATGTAGACGTCTCTTCTACTCCAATAGCTTCATGTCTCGCACATCTCGCCTGTGGAACTCCCTTCCTTATTCCTGTTTCCCTGACAAATACAATCTCCAACGATTTAAGTGTAACGTCAATCGACATCTCCAGTTGCCTTGACCTATCCACTTCCCTTCTCCACATACTTTCACCTTTCATTCCTATCTGCTCTCGCTCCAAATCTTCTGTAACCCCCTTGCCTTGATCGATCCACTGTCTTTCTCCACATCCTCTCCTTTACCACTCCTAACCTTGCTCTTCCTCCAAACCTTCCGTAACCCCTTGCGTGCTAGTGGCTTCCAGCATTGCTTGGGGTGATAAGCTTAAAAAAAAAATAAATAAATAAATAAAAAACTGACGTTGTTATTCAACAGCAGCATTTTGCGGATTCTGCGGGACAAGACCAGTTCCGTGTTGTGAACATTTATTTGCTGCGTAGTCCACCATTACCCGTTGTAATAATGTTTAGTTGCAATAAACGTATTGTTTTGAGGTCCTAAGTCCTTCGTGTTATACATGCTCAGACGTAGTTCCTCCCCCTCCTCTTAATCGGTGTCATTATATAGCCTGGGTATTCCGAATATATATACGTGTGTCTTAATGACTTTACACCGTTCAGGGAATAGCAGTTTATTATACGCCGCTTAAATGAAGGATTACCGAATAGTGTTGATAAACAAAAAAAACAAAAACTTTTTCATGGCTCAGCCTAATAGAAGAGTGTAACAAATGGATCACAGGATGTTGGATACCTATGGATATTTCACCCTCGTATAGGTTGTGTAAAACCAGACTATCAATAATAAGTCTATTATCGCCAGAGGACTGAACATGTGCATTGTAATGTTTTTTTTAATGCTTTTTATCCTTGCTTGTGAGTTGTTGATTCAGTGTACGTTTTCTTTAATCAGGATTTCTTTTTAATGGCATGTCTGTTGAAGAGCTCAGCTTTATCATCTGTCAGTTGACATGACTTTTTTTTTTTAAAGACACTGCAGTGGTTCCCTCTTGCTTTTTTCATGGTTTTTTAATTCATTGTAGTTCTTTCTTTAGACTGTCTTCCACCAAGGCTAGAGAGCAATGTCTACTCTACGGTTTAACCTTTACTTAGGAGTCGGAAGAGGTGGTGGATTCATGCTTTTCCCAAAGGTATTTTTCGCGAAAGTGAACATAAAAGACAATGAAAACACTTGGGCTCATCTCGGTGCTTCTCCTTTTCGGTAACAATAACAAGTCCCTTGCAAAAAAAAGGAATCGAAAGCGGTCGGGATCATGGAGTCAATGCGAACGAACCTTTCCTTAGCTGCATAGTACGTGCTTTGTCAGGGCTACAGACTGAGAAAAGAAACAGGTTAATACGACAGATTTCTGGGTATAGATTAACCAATGTTAGATTTTACGACACATGGTGAGATATAAACTTACGAAGATCTGTGCTGTAACAGTTATCGTCTGCTTGATTTCAGTTCTAGGAAAACAATAAAATAATTCCTAAATTTTTTGTTTCACGCTGAAGGAAGACAAAAAAATCTGTGAATATTCTTTTTTTTTTCTTTCTTTTACAAAATTGCTCACAAGTATTGAGATTCAAAATAACGTTTCTTTTGAAAAAGTTGTTTGAACTATCTTTCTTTATGGTTAGTATGAAAATCTAGTGACATTACTTTGTAAGATAAGAAACGTGACTTTTTCTTAAACAGACGACATTTCTTTTGCTTAACCTGTTGATATTTGAACCATTTTTATTGTACCGAGTGGCACCCCTACACGCGTCTCACAAAGAAACAAATAACTTCTAAAAATTTGGTTCTCAACCCAGTGCCATATTGGTTACTCAGTTAGATTTTTATTGTAACATGTATTTTTAGAAACTGTTTTTCTCTTTTCATAAATACCATGTCTCCTCAGGAGATAAGCGATCACGGCCCTATCTATTTCTTTTTTTATTATCAGTGAATTGCTATGACACCTTGCTAAATATAGTAGAACAGTTTGCCGTTTCTACGATTCTGAATTTAGAGTTTTATTTCTTTCTAGAGTGTCTGCCATTTAAGCTTATAGATCACACTCTATTCTGCTATTTTACCCACTGATGAGGGAAGAAGACATGAATTCAGCCTTCCCGATAGGCATTTGTGAATGCAAGAAACGAGGCTAGAAAATGAACTCAGACCGCCGATTTTTTCTTTCTGAGGGGTTAATTTACACACGTAGGGTTTTTAATCTGCTATGGATAGTGCTATGGGAACTTACCCATAATAGTAATGGACTATTCCGTACACCATAAATACTGCGTCTCAAGAGGAAGCAGTAGTCAGAGTTCAGTCCTTTTTGGACGTCTCAGCTATTTGGTCGAACTCTCTGCCTTTGGGCAGAGAGGAACTCGGACGAGGCTCCGCCGAAGGGCAGAGCCTCGTTCGAGGTGGTTGACCACCCCGATCCCGTTTATACGGGATCTACGGGCAATTTTTGCCCGAGCCTACGGGCTCGGAAAGCCCACATTAAACAGGCCTTGTGCCACATTCGACACACGTGGGCGTGTTGCTAAACATCGTCAGAGTTCAGTCCTTTTTGGACGACTCGGCTAGACGGTCGAACTCTCTGCCTCTGAGGCAGAGGGGAACTCTCTGCTTCTGGGCAGAGAGGAACTCGGACGAGGCTCCGCCGAAGGGCAGAGCCACGTTCGAGGTGGTTGACCACCCCGATCCCGTTTATACGGGTTCTACGGGCAATTTTTGCCCGAGCCTACGGGCTCGGAAAGCCCACATTAAACCGGCCTTGTGCCACATTCGACACACGTGGGCGTGTTGTTGAACATCGTCAGAGTGAGAGTCACACAGAAAGTCAGTCACAGAGTCGCGTCAGACGATTACTGTAAGACATTGGAATAGTGATACTGGTCGAGACAACATAGTTCTCTCTAACCTAACCTGATTGTTATTACTAACACTTCTACTTCTTTTGTGCATATTTCTATTTATAATATATCTGTGTTCGAGTTATTTTTCATTGGTTCTACCTTGGACCATCACCGTGGTACAAGGAACCTGGACCATAACAGATAGCTGTTTGGATTGAGGAATCGGAGAGCCCAGTTCGAATTCCAGTCGAATCCATTACATTCATTTATGTGCTAATACCTTTGAGAAAAGTATGAATTCTCTTCTTCTCCCCCAGCTATGGATAAATAGCAGGACAAACCAGGGTCCTATAGCCTTGAATGGCGACCGGTCTACCGCAGAAAGAAATGGCAATTTACTGCGGGGAAAAAATCTGCCTCGTCAGTCATGTATCGAAAGATATATGATCACCTAAGCGTGTACCACGCATGGCACATAATTGACTGATATACAGGACGTTAATATTCCTTACCAAAAGAAGGTGATGCTGTTATATACATCGAGTTCATTTTCTTTACCAAAAGAAGCTCATGTTGATATATACAGGATACGATGTCTGAATTGTCATGTAAATTACAAAAAAAAAATGAAAATAGCACTCGCATTTTAGTAGATATATTTACCAAAATTACACAAAAAATCTTGAAATACTAAAGACTAAATTTATTCAATAAAATCACCAGTGGCTTCAACCACGGCCTCCAGATGACTTCGAAATCTCCTGCAACTCTTCTGGGCGGTCTCCTTGTTTAGGTTGGTGAATGCTGCCTTCATCCTTGGTGTTACAAGGAGTTTTGTTGGTCTCTCACTTAACTGCGCCCCCACACACAACAATCAACGGGATTGTAGTCTGGGGGGGGGGCAAATGTAAAGGGTGATGTAATAGCAGAAATTGTCGAACAGCCATGACTAGATTCTCCTGCTTGTGTGGCATGGTGCAGAGTCCTGTTGCCAGACATAGTGCTGCCCTGGGTGAAGAGGATGGCTGCTGGAAGACACTATCTCCTCAAGGCACTTGATGTAAGCCTTTGTGTTCAGTCTGAGGTCCTATGGGAAGGTGAATAGAGGTATAACGAAGCCATCCAAAATCCTCTGCACTGTCCTCAGATTGACGCCCAAACACTCTGAAATGTTCATATTGGAAGATCCGGTGCGAATGCCAAGCAGTACATCATGCCGTTTCCAAATTTCTGGTGAAGTGAATTACATCATGGTGCTCTTTCTCTACAGACGGTACCAAACTGACTCTACTATACTGTGCAGTCGTCAAAACAAAAAAAACAGTGCGCATGCGCGAAATTAAAAATATAAAATGGTGACAATTTACGCATTGCAAGTACAAGTTGCCTGTACAAGTTAATATTCTTTACCAAGAGAAGGTGATAGTGCTATATACAACAAGTTAATATTCTTTACCAAGTGTACGTCATGCTGTTATATGCAAGGAAGTAAAATTTCTTTACCAAAATGAGGTCACGCTGGCAGATACAAGAATTTAATATTGTTTACCAAAAGATGATGATGCTGGCATATACAACAAGTTAATAATGTTTACCAAAATATGTTCACGCTGCTATATACAAGTTAATATTCTTCACGAAAAGAAGGGGATGCTACTATATAGAATAATTAAATATTCTTTAGCAAATGAAGGTAATGTTGCTATATTCAAAATTTAATCTTCTTTACCAAAGTATGTCATGCTTTTATATAGACGTTAATAATCTTTACTAAAAGATGGACATGCTAATATATACAAGCTAATATTCTTCACCAAAAGAAGCTGATACTGCATACATTTTTCGTTAACCATGATTTTTTTTATTCCATTTCCATAGTGCAGGCGATCATAACTCTCCACAGATTCCTTTTCTTTATTATGTGTGAATTGCCATACATTCTTGGAAAAGATAATGGAGTGATTTCTCGTTGCACTCTGCTCGGCTTTGAATACATCATTTCCTTCTCTTAGACTCGTTGCGTTCACTTAATTGCAAATACCTTTGGATATGGTATGGATCCATCTTTAGATGAAATAGCAGGACAGACTGGGTTTTATAGCCTTAGGTGGGAACTCGTCTAGGAGAAAGACATCACTTAAAATTAAAAAACATTAAGAGCAGTACATCTTTGTAAAAACAAAACTCACAAGAAAAGAAAATTTTGGGCATTAAATGCCCCATAAGGAAATGATATGGTGTTAAACACACCAAACCTCACAGATGAAGAGGATACTTGCGGCAACAATGCGGTTCTACAGAAAGGGGTTGAGAATACAATGGACAGACCATATGAGCAATGAAGAAGTTTTAAAAATGGAAGTAAAAAGGATACTTGTACTTAGAATCAGAAAAAAAGGCTCTAACTTGGACACATAATGAGGAAAGAGGGCTTGGATAAATTGACACTCACATGACACATTAAAAGCAAGAGAGGCAGTGGAAAACTTCGATTAAACTATCTAACAAGCTTTTAAAAAAAAGTACAACATGGCAGGGACAAAAAGGAGTTATAATGGGGCAAGCATTGCTTAGTGCTACAAATGATAGGAAATTGTGGAGAGCCATGACCTCTCAGATTCACAAGGGACACGGAACATAAAAAAGAAGACTCTTCGGTTTAATATCGCTTTTGCAACAGTAAAAATGGAGAGCACATGTAAGTAGAAGACGAACTAATAATAAAGTAATATTACAACAGTCAAATCAGTAATTCCAATACAGGAGAGATTCGTCATTCATTAACCGGGAATTGAATGTCGCTGGCCTTTAAAATTTATAAACAAATTTCCTTAAAACAGTTTTTCAGTATCATAGAAGACTTCTGAGGTTCACTGTCATAGTCCCTTCTCATATTTCAATTATCATACTGCTAGACTGGCGACAAGCTCTCATAATGTTACGATTGAAATGATTAGATCTAACGTTCTCTCGCACTTCTCGCTTGTGGAACACTCTTCCGGCCTCTTGCTTTCAAGTAAACTTCAAAAATTTAAATGCAATACTAATCGGTATCTTATGTCTTCTTAATTCCCGTTCTTTTATTGTTCTCTCTTAATAATGATTTTTCTCATATTCTCTTACACTCAGCAACCCCTTGTGTTTTAGTGGCTTTATTGCCTTGCTTGAGAACGAAAAAAAAATTGAAGAGCCTCTTTCCAATCCTTTTGTTTACCGTATTGTACAAAGTTGACAATTTGATTATAATATTATTTTCCCTTCGAGTTACATGTGATGCCCGTTTTAGTGGTTCTTGCATTTGAAAGTCTTCAAATGATGTGGTCTTTATTTGGTAAAGTTCTTTGTGATTTTTTTTAATCGTTATGAAAATCACCCATGTATTCAAGAGAAACGAAACATAAAAGAAGAAAGTTGCAAGATGAGTGGGCGAATTGTTCATTTGACATTGAGAGACGGCTGAGTGTTGTCGCTAAGGATTAACTACCAACTTTATTTGCGTATCTGTTTTTAATGACTTGGTTAGTAATAAAAGGTTAAAACACAATCAGCAGATTAGTCGAGAAAATATATTTTATATTGTCATAATTTTCTTTTTTGTTTTGTTTTTGAAGTATTCTTTAGAATACTACCATTGAACAAAAGTCAAACTGACATTTTTTCACTACTTGACCTTTAAGAGTGAAAATAGTCACAGTAAAACTATAGAAAATATATTTTTTATATACCTAACGTTACTTTTCCGTTTGTAAACTGAAATTATGCTTTCCTTTGCCGATTCATATGGATGCAAAGTTAGCAATAAATAAAACAATAGAATATTTTCAAATTAAGAGCTGCAGAAAGGGTGTATTTTAGCAGTTACTACTGGAATCACAAAACAGACAGACTGTTTCGCTGTTTCACAGCTCATCAGTGTGACTAGACGTCCGGTTGCCTCCAGCTAGGATCGAAACCCGATACATACTGTTGAGTCTTGACTCATTGTTGAATCTCGCCTATTGCATGGAATAATAATGCAACACAAAATGTACTGAGAACAAGAATGTATTATAACAAGAAAGTGTACACAATAAGTACATATAGTATTTCTGTATATTTCTGGGAAGACGTTCCTGGAGAATGTGTTGACTAGTCGCAGTCGATCAGAGTCTCTCGTTGGATCTCGTGATTCCTCCTCTCGTCTTCCGGTACCAACCATTATTTATATAGTTGGTAGTCACCTATGCAGATTAGGTGGATCCCACCACAACACCCCCCTCCCAAGCCTTGGAATCCTTTTGGATTTCAAACTGGCTTCTATATGGGATGATGATTATGGTTATTTCTTTGTAGATCCCCTTTGCATAGTTCATATGAATATCTGTTGTTTTTTTTTTTCAATATCTTTTTCGTTTTGGATTCACGTCCAATGGGTCCGTGAACTTCCGTTTCCTACCGGATCTTCTCGGTTCAGGAGCACTCTGCGGAGGTTCTACTTGAAAAGTATCATACATTACATCAATGGGATCTTCCTCCTCATCCGGTATACTCTCTTCATGCTCTAGCACGTAGCATTTTTTGAGTTGGTTCTGGTGCCTCTTATGAGTATTCTTCGGCCCTTTTATTATATAAATCAGGTCACCGATTCTCTTATCCACTATGCCTCGCTCCCAGAACTCAATGTTTTTTCTATAGCACTTGAAAAAGACCTCTCCAGGGGTGTATCTTTTTCTAGCTGTATACATAGTGTTCTTTATTCTATTTCTTCCTGGCAAAAGCTTGTCAAACACTGACTTAACTTTCCTAGCGAACATTAGTTCAGCTGGTGCCATGTTTGATGGTGTTCTCTGGTTAGGCGTGATTCTGTATACTTGTAGGAATTGCTGAAGCGCCTTTTCCGTTGGAACTCCTGAGGCTTTCTTCAGAGCGCGCTTTAACGTATCTACAAATCTTTCTGCGAGTCCATTGGATCTCGGATGATACGGCGGCGTCGTTATGTGGTTAATTTGATATAACTCACAAAATTCCTTAAATTCGTCAGAAGTGAATTGTGTACCATTGTCACTCACAATACACTCTGGCACACCGAACCATGCAAATAGTTCATGCAAAAAAGTTGTTGTGGTATTGGACGTAGGCTTTTTGCAGCGTAGTACTTCCGGCCATTTTGTAAAGCTATCTACCACTATTAAGTAGTAATAATCTTCTACTGGACCAGCGAAATCAATGTGTAATCTTTCCCACGGATGATCCGTCTTTGGCCATGGTTTGTGTACTATAGGTGGTGCCTTAGCTGCTAGCGCACACCCTTTACATCGATGAACCATGTTTTCGATATCCACATCCATTCCTTTCCAATATACAAAGCTTCGCATTAAGCTTTTTGTTCTATTAATCCCCGGGTGACCCATATGAAAGTCCCGTAGGATTCTTTTCTGCAACTTTTTTGGTACTACTACTCTCTCACCATATAGTAAAATTCCGTCACAAATTGAATAGATCTCCTGAACTTTTTGGTCATTTGCTACCATTTTACTTTTTATTCCTAAAATGAAATCATCGCTTTCAGATTCTTTTTTGATTTCCTTTGATGTAACCGGTAGCTCTCTTACAATGTTGTTTACCATGCTTTTCACCTCATAATCTGCTCTGATATTTGCAATAATTGTTTCTTCGAATCCTTCATCTTTATTCGGTACGAGTCTTGATAAGGTATCCGCATGAATTATATTTTTGGATGATAGGTGTTTTATGTGGAAATCATAATTGAGAAGAATGGTTCCCCATCTTAACAGTCGATTTGCCGTGTAAACGGGTAACCCTTTCTTTGACCCAAAAATAGTGATCAGAGGTTTATGGTCCGTTTCTAACCTGAAATGACTGCCGTAGATGTACCTATGAAATTTTGTTATGGCAAAAATGATACTCAGCGCCTCCTTTTCTATCTGTGAATAACTTCGCTCTCCTGGGAGTAATGCCCTCGAAGCATGCGCAATTGGTTTTCTAGAACCATCTGGCATTATATGTTGAATACATGCTCCTACCCCGTATGAACTAGCATCACTTGCCACTACAATATCCAGTTTAGGGTTGTAATGGGTTAAAAAGAGGTCGGACGTATGCATTTTCTTAATTTCATCAAAGGCTTTTTGACATTCTACCGTCCATTCCCATGCCTGGTCTTTTTTCAGTAGTTCATTCAACGGAGCTCTTAGATTGTACATTCCTTTAATGAACGCTTGATAATAGTTCGCGAGCCCCAGAAAACTCTGTAGTGTCGCCACGTTAGTGGGCGTCGGCATTTTTCTAATCGCAATGGACCTTTCCGGATCTGGAAATCTGCCATTTTTGTTGATTATGTGACCTAAATATTTAATTTCCTCCAAACCAAATTCACACTTTGATTCTTTGACTTTAAATCCAAAATCCTGAATCTTTTTAAATACTTGATTGAGGTGCTCTCGATGTTCGTCGACGTTTGCACTCCTTACTATAATATCATCTAAGTAGGCACACGCAAAGTCTAAGTCATTCAACATGACGTCCATGGCTTGTTGAAAAATGGCTGGTGCCACTTTAATACCAAAAGGAAGCCTGTTGTACTTGAATAAACCCCTATGCGTGTTTATCCCTAGTAACTTCGAACATTCTTCTTCGACGGGAATTTGGAGATAGGCATCTGATAAGTCAATTTTCGAAAAAATCACTCCGCCATTTAGCTTGTTAAAAATCTCCTCAGGACTCGGTAACGGGTAATGGTAGTCCTTCATTACAGAGTTCAACCCTGTCGAAAAATCAACGCAGACTCTGATTTGGTTTGATTTCTTTTTTATGCACACAATCGGCGCAGCCCATGAATTAGATTCTACTTTAGAAATAATTCCCATTTTTTCCAACCTATCAAGTTCTTCGTTAACTTTCTCTACACTTGCGAAAGGCACGTTACGTTTCTTTTTAAATATAGGCATAGTATTTTCTTTTAATTCAAATTTAGCTTCAAATTTGTTACATCTTCCAAGACCAGGTGTAAAGGTTTCCGGAAACTTTTTCTTTAATTCATCTTTAATGTCCTGTCTTGTTTGCGTATTACTTTCTACTTTTCTGCAGAAAGAGCTTAACGGTTTATCCCACAATTCGAATGCTTCAATAAAATCTGTACCCAACAAGTTTTCTCCATTTCTCAGAATGAAAACTTTCATTTTTTTTAACGATCCCATTCAATTTCATTGGAAGTACAACCTCGCCTTCGAAGTTAATTTGCTTTCCAGTTACCGTTCGAGCGAGTTTCGTTGACTTCATTATTGTAGGCCTTTTTAAAATTTTCCATGTTTTATCGTTCATTATTGTTAAATCTGACCCCGAATCGAGTTGAAATTTGATATTCTTTTTGAATATTTCAGTCGTCACATATTTCCTCAAATCTCTATCTGATTTGATATTCGAATTTGTTTGTCTAATTCGGCTCTTGAGTTTTTTCGTTTTACAACACGATCCTTTGTGACCATTCTTTTGGCACACGAAACATTTCTTATTTCTATATGGGCAATTTACCTCCCAATGTCTTTCGTTACAACGTCTGCAATTATATGGTGGGACCTTTTTATTTTCGTTCTTTTTATTTTCTTGTCTATTAATAAAATACGCTGAATTTTTTCTCCAATTTTTCTCTACTGGGTACTTTGACTGCTTTTTTATTTTTTGAATATAAGCAATACCAGCTTCTTCGATTTTTTGCGACTCTTTCTTTAAACTTACGGCCCGTTGACACTCCTCTGCTAACTTTTGCAGGGTAAGGCCTTGTTCAGATTCGAGTTTAGACAAAACTCTACGTCTTATTTCGGCACTCTTACTGGATACCAGTCCTTGAGCAAAAATTAAGCACTTGAATTCTTCAACCGTAATCTCTGCCAATCTGAAATTGTCACAATGTCTATTCACTATAGATGCATATGTTAAGTAATCCTGATCGTCGGATTTAGAGACATTCATGCATAACCATCGCTTATGCCAAAGCGACATATTTGCTCCAAACAGCTCTTTTAGCAATTTCACTGTTTCCGAGAATTCCAATTCAGTTGTTTTTCTCGGTAGAATAAAATCTACAAATTTGCTATGTTCTGCTGTACCTAGCTTTCTTAGTAATAGACTGACTTTTCTTGAATTCGACCAGTTTTCACAGTCTGTGTAGAAAATATCTTCATATCGTTTAAAGTACGCTTCAAACGTTTTTTCTTCGTCTGGCACATAGTTGAAAGTTTCCAGCGAATTAAATATGGTGTTATTAGAATATGAAGAATTTCCCTCATTTGCCTGATAGTTGTTTAATTTCTCCAGTATTAACTTTTGAATTTCCAAAAGTCTTTCATCTTGTTTATCTTGATATTTTTGCAGCGCTATTTGTTGTTCTTGTTGTCTTTCATCTTGTTTCTCTTGATATTTATGCTGTGCTATCTGTTGTTCTTGTTGTCTTTCATCTTGTTTCTCTTGATATTTTTGCTGTGCTATCTCTTGTTCCCTTATTAATAAGGCAAACTGTTCCTGCTGGGATTTGAATAATTCAGCTATGACTTTGGATAGTTCCTCCATTTTTAGCTGATAGTGTTCATGCAACAAGGAATATCATATAAGCTGACCAAAAAAATCGAAACAACGTACGACTTTTATATTTTATGACTTGCTTTTACATTCACGCCCGTGCTAATCAACTTTGGTATTTTTTTTTTCGTGAACAGAGAGCGTCGGACTTTTTTTTTCCCGACTTCTGTTCGCGTATTTCAATGACAACGTCTGATTTTCTTATCAGAGGTAATTCGTCACTATATTGTTGAACAAATAATTTTAAAAAAATAATTTTTTAAAGTTTGTTACCTTTCAAAGTCGACACGGTGTATTTGTGCTCCTTTTAATCCATGCATGTTTTTGTAGTCGGCCAATTTTTCTTTTTAGCGGGTGTCTCGTTGTAGATAATTTTTTAATTTAAAATTACCGTTACTCGTTTACGACACCTTTCAATTTTTCTGAGTGAACGTTCCTTTATGCTTAGTCGTCTTTTAACGAGTTTTACATATCCAGAAGTTCAGAATCCTTCGTCGTTATGTTAACGTTGGACTTTGAATTAATTGTTTTTTTTTTTCAGCCTGGGTTCTTCAATGACTTGTCCCAATTGTTGAAAACTCTCACTATTAATTCTTTCTTCTTTCCTTATGGTTCGTTCTACTTCTTTGCCATTGTTGAAACTTGGCGTATGGTTCGTTCTACTTTGTGGCCATTGTTGAAACTTGACGTATGGTTCGTTCTACTTCGTCGCCATTGTTGAAACTTGGCGTATGGCTCGTTCTACTTCGTCGCCATAGTTGAGTCTTGACTCATTGTTGAATCTCGCCTATTGCATGGAATAATAATGCAACACAAAATGTACTGAGAACAAGAATGTATTATAACAAGAAAGTGTACACAATAAGTACATATAGTATTTCTGTATATTTCTGGGAAGACGTTCCTGGAGAATGTGTTGACTAGTCGCAGTCGATCAGAGTCTCTAGTTGGATCTCGTGATTCCTCCAAGATTTATTCGTAAAAATTTACAAATTGTGGCACAAGGCCGAAAAAGGGGGGTGAGGCTGGTCTTAACTAACTATCCTATACCTAGCTAATCAGATTCGCGACCCATTCATACATTACAATTAACACATTCATCACAAGAATTCGCCCGTCACCATTCTATCCTCCATACACCATAATACCACATCCTCACCAGGGGGGACCTACAAAAACGCGCCCCATACCATAAAAATTTGATGATAATAAGGTACATAAAAATCTAATCATGAAAAGGTGAAAGGGGAGGGAGATGAACCCCATAATAAACTAAAAATTCAACAAATTTTTTAAACTAAACATAATTGATGTTAGTAGGGCCCGTCCAACCCTCAAAATAGAGAGGCCGCTGTATTCTGCCCAGAGGACAAAATCAAGAAGCACTCTCGCTAAGGGAGTTGGAAAGAGATAAAATAACTTGGACATGGGGAAGTAAAAGGCTGATCCAGTTGAGATGAAAAGGAGGCCAAAACAAACTAGGGAGGTTGGGAATCTCGACTTGGATCATAACTAAAATGATGGCCGGGAAACAGGCCGGGAACAACACTTACTCATATTAACTAGGTACACTTAAGCTTGTCTAACCTAACCGAGGGGAGGGTTCCACAGGAAACCACCCCGATGTGACTTTGGTTGACTTAAAAAAGGAAATCAAGGCTAACCCCGTTCAAACGAACCAAGCTCGCCTCTTTTACCCACCTTTCGCTGAAGACTGTCGAATGCAATCGTTTTCTATCAGTTCTAATCTTCATCTTGAGCTGATGCTCAAAGAATCGGATTAGATCCTGATGCGAAAGACTATTGCCTCGCAAGGCTTCCTCCTTCCGCGTCGTCCATATCACCATTCGAGCCGTGGCTAACAGCGTTAGAAACACCATTCGTTTCACCCCGGAATACGGGGGCGACACATTGTCACACGCGTATGCGCGATCAATGGACACGAGTTCTTCGGGAGCGAGACGAGCCGTCAGCTCGCCGACATGGTCCCATAAGGGGCGGACCCGGGGGCAATGGTAGAAGGCGTGCGAAGCCGTTTCTTCTAATCCAAGGCCACACCGTTCACAGTCTGGCAAGTCCGCCAAGCCCCATATGAAAGCCTTGTCGTTGAGAGGCAGCCGATTCCGAGCCAATCGCCAGGTAAGCGAAAACTCAGGGTTACTGAGATAATCCGCCGCTGGCGCCCAAGACCAGTAGGAGCGATACTCCTCCTCCGAACAGTCGAGCGTATCACGTAGAGGATCCTTCGCGCGACCCTCCACTAATCCCTGATAGAAGACCTTCCTAGGCCGTGAAAGGTCACTGGACCGCGGAATAGCCCTCAAGGCTGACCGACACTCGCTGAGGAAAAGCGATTCATCTCGAGACCTACAGTGGCGCTCGGCCTTCGAGATGGGGGGATTGATGGTAAGGCTAGGGAAGGCGTCCCTAACAATCCCCTCCAGAATCGGATCTCCTCTAGTCAATGCGCGGCGTAGGAAAGCCAACCGAGAGGCACGGATGTGACTCTTCAAGTGTGGCATTCCCAGCCCCCCATGACACGGACGTTTAGTGCAGACTCGTCTGTCGACCCTGTTCGCGCGTCCCCTCCATAAAATGGAGGATAGCGCTTGCTCGAGCGCCTTCTTCTGGGCCTTACAGAGAGGAAGTACTGACAAGCGATAAAGAATCAGGGGGAAAATGTATGTAACACACACCTCCGCCCTGCCCTTTACGGACAACCTCCGTCGATTCCAAGTCTTACCGACAGAAACGACCTTTGCTAGTACTTCAGACCAATTTTTCTTCAGCTGGAGGTCGGGTCCAAACCACACTCCAAGAATGCGGACAGGACCGTCCGTCCAACCGAAGCGGCCTGGAAGATCACGCCCCTTCCAGGCACCTAATCGCAAGCCGGAAGACTTGTCGCGGTTTATCTTGGCCCCTGTCACCTTCTCGTACCGATCAAGCGCCTTCTGTACCGCCTCAATATCGTTCAGGGACGACACGAAAGCGGATACGTCATCGGCGTACGCGGAAACCCTGACTCGAGACCCTCCAGGAACGGCGATCCCGCGTAGGGCCGGACTGCACGCCTCGTCCTTCAGCCGGCGCAGGAGAGGCTCCAACGCCAAAGCATAAAGGAGAGGCGACAGCGGACAACCCTGACGGACCGACCTCGACAGAACAAAAGCACCCGACAACTTTCCGTTCACCTGTACCACAGCACTGGGGGAGCGATACAGGAGGCTAACCCAGCGGCAGAAGTCGGGTGCAAATCCGGCGGCCTGCAGGACAGCAGCAAGGTAGCGATGGTCGACCCTATCAAATGCCTTGGACTGATCCAAATTGATCAGCGCGGCTTCTTCGTCGTCTTTTACACCCTCTACGATCGTGCGGATCAAATGCAGCTTGCTCTGAATTGTTCGGCCCCTCACAGAACAAGTCTGCTCGGGTCCCAACAGATACTCGGCAACTGACTGCAAACGCTCCTGCAGGATCTTGGCCATAATCTTTAACTCTGTGTTTAGCAGAGTTATGGGCCTATAATCATCTAGTTTTCCCCCAACACCCTTTCCCTTTTTCAACGGAGTGATCACACCCCTGGAAATGCGATTGGGGATGGACCCCGACCGAAACCAGTTGTTGAACACTGCTGTCAAAATCGGAACAAAGATGTGCGACAGCCTCAAGTACAATTCATAAGGCAAACCATCCAGACCGGGCGACTTGCCTCTGCCGACCTTCTTCAGTGCCACGTAGACTTCGCCCTCCGTGATCTCTCCCTCGCAGCTAGCTGCTTCAGTCGGCTCAAGCCGAGGAAAGTCAGCCAAATAGCTGCGAAACTCCTCCTCACGGAGACCAGGCTCCTTGGTAAAGCGGCTCTCGAAATGCCGCCGAAACGCCTCGCACATATCGTCAGTCGACCGCAGAGTACGCCCCTCCGGGGTTTTGACTTGACGAATGTGTCGATCACCATCTCGACGGACTTCTTCCCGACGCAGATCTGCGCCCAGGTTCACAGCTTCGTTAGATATCTTACTTAACTTATGCCTAATTACCTGACCCATGTAGCGATCGCTATTCGAACGCTGCAGGGCCTCCCTAGCTAGGGCTATCTCTAGGGGATCCCCCCAGCCTCCGCCCGGGAAAAATTAGACTTAAGTGTCTTCACCTTGTCAGCTTTATCTAGAGCGAGCCGTTTGCTGAAATCAGTGGTGAAAGACCTAATTCTATCCTTAAGTTTCTCCCACCACTTATTCCCGATAACCGCCCCCACTAGCTCCCGCTGCACTCATCTAATTAGCTGCTCCTGGAAGTCCCGCCTGTCCAGTAAAGACAGATTGAACTTCCAGTAACCAGCCATTCTAGGCCTATGTTCTAACGCCACACGGGCACAAACGAGTTTGTGGTCCGTGTAGCCTACCCAGTGGAACGTGGGACAATCTAACAAGTCTCTGTCGGCTCTACGAACTAACATTCTGTCAAGGTAGCTAACTACCTTGTCAGACGGCCAATTAAGCGCCCACGTCCACATTTTCCCACTGGGATGATCGACCCGGTATCTATCGACGAGACCATAATCACCGATCAGATCGACCAGGCTACGATCGCCCCTTCTCCCGCTAGCGCCCCGCCCCCTGTCTAACTTGGGGTCCAGGATGGCATTCCAGTCCCCCATTAGAACTAGGCGCGAAGAATCAACTAGGAACGGCCCTAACTGCCGAAAAAAGTCACACCGCTCCCCCTGGTCGTTGGGCGCATAAACCGCAACGACCCGAAACGAACCACTTTTCACGGCAATATCGGCGACGATTAACCTGCCCTCGGCATCGGTATGCACAAGGTTCACCTTCGCATCAAGAGTCCGTCTGACTAGCAAAGAAACTCCTCTGGCATACCGGTTCCCATATGCTGAATAAATGACAGTCATTCTCCAGCACACAGGCATCGGACGAGCAAACAAAGTGGGTCTCTTCAATCGCGGCAACATCCACGCTGAATGACAGGAGATCCCGAAGCAGGCGGGCAGCCTTACCCCAATCTCTCAAGCCATTCACATTCAGACTGGCTATCTTCATTTCCATTTTTAAGCCTGCAAATATAAAAGGGAATTAGTGCAAAAACCTTATTCACATACGGGGCGGAAATCTGTGGCTCCCTGTTCCTAATTCTGTCGACATGCGACTACTCCGGACAATCCCGCCGACATCCATTGGGTATGTTAATTTTAACACCCTATATAACGAGGGGTGGAGACGTACCGGGACCCTCCCTGCACAGAACGTGTGCATTTTCTTCAGGTGGGATGACCCCAACTCGACCATCCTAATTCCCGTAAAGGCCTCCCTCGCCTCGAACATGTGGGTCCAAACCTTCAGGTAATTCCCCGTGTCTCTAATTAGGGCAATAACCCCTGGGGCTCTGGGGAAATTCTGTGGGTCCTCCACCAATTTGTTGTCCACAGTGGAC
>OZ038513.1:43673188-43698188 GCA_964036315.1 Acanthosepion esculentum | reverse complement strand
TGTATATATATATATATACGTATGTATATATATATATATATCTGTATATATATATATATATACGTATGTATATATATATATATATCTGTATATATATATATATATACGTATGTATATATATATATATATCTGTATATATATATATATACGTATGTATATATATATATATATCTGTATATATATATATATACGTATGTATATATATATATATATCTGTATATATATATATATATACGTATGTATATATATATATATATATATCTGTATATATATATATATACGTATGTATATATATATATATATATATATCTGTATATATATATATATACGTATGTATATATATATATATATATCTGTATATATATATATATACGTATGTATATATATATATATATCTGTATATATATATATATATACGTATGTATATATATATATATATCTGTATATATATATATATACGTATGTATATATATATATATATATATCTGTATATATATATATATACGTATGTATATATATATATCTCTATATATATATATATATACGTATTTGTGTATTTAGGCAGCAATCCTTCTTTCAAGCACATTTCATTAAAAACGACTGACAAGGTGCTTTTATTTAGTTTTTTATATAATTTCTCGTGCAATCTAATAGAGGTTTTCTTTTCAGAGGATAAATTATACAAAAATTGTCCGAATGTTCTTTTCCGAGCGCTTTCGGCTATACTTTTAGCCATTATCAAGGATTATATTTCAACTGTTAGAATTAGGAATAGTTTGTGTGTGTTTTATAAAGTGATTCATTTTTTTGTTTCAAAACACGGTCAAGATATTATGTCCATGTTCAAAGTTAATATTATTAAGGGTTGGTTTGTTTAATTTTATAAGTAAGGCTTCCATTATTTTTAGCCTTTTTTTGCAAGTGGATGATGCTATTATATTAGTGTTTTCGACAAGTATATTTCGAATAGTGTCCGGTAGGTCTCCATGAATATTTAAATGAGATCTAATTGAGCTATTGTCAGAAAGGTGTAGGGTTAATCTGCGTGTTAAACGATTTGTAGTGTGGCCTATATAATTATTTACGAAAGTTGATTCTTGAGGAATACAATTCCTTAATGGACATTTGAATTCGTAAATAATATTTGCTCTATTTAATTTTGTTGTAGGAGGTGAATTATTATTTTTAACTATAAGGTTACAAGTTTTAAATTTTTTATAATAAATAATTAATCTAATTTTTTTGCTATTATCAACTGGTGCTATGTATTTTTTTATAATGTTATTCATTCGGCATTCATCCTGTTTGTAGTTATCGTTCATTTGATTTTTATAAAAAATATTAATATTATTGTTTATGTTTCGATTCTCGCCGTTGCTATTAGTTACTTTGGACAAGAAACGCCTAATGTGGAAATCCAACAATTGATTAGGAAATCCGTTATTGATCAGCGTTTGCTTTATATTTTTTAATTCATTAAAGAAAAGCGTGCGTGAAGATGAGTTCTCGTGCGCTCGCGTGAGGAAATTCTTAATAACACCTATTTTATACCTAAGAGGGCATTCGCTAGAGAAATTAAGATGACAAGAGTCTTTGCTAGTTGGTTTTTTATAAACAGAAGTTTTAAAAGTATTATTACTAAAATCGACGAGAACATCTAAGAAAGGAAGTTTATTTTTTTCACTAATTTCATAAGTAAAATTTAGGACAGAGTTTTGTTGAAATGTAGTTTTCAGATTTTCTATTTCTTTCTTATTATCAGCCAAAATAAAAATATCGTCAACATAACGAACGTATATTTTAGGTTTAACAACTTTAGTAAAAATCTTGTTTTCGATATAGGCCATATAATAATTAGAGAAGCACGGCCCGAGAGGGCTTCCCATACTTACTCCGTCAGTTTGTGTGTAGATAGTACCATTATGGCTATAAAAAGGTACTTTAGTAGTGCATGCAAGCAGTAGTTTCCTTAATTAGTTTTTAGTAATAATACTTTTAAAACTTCTGTTTATAAAAAACCAACTAGCAAAGACTCTTGTCATCTTAATTTCTCTAGCGAATGCCCTCTTAGGTATAAAATAGGTGTTATTAAGAATTTCCTCACGCGAGCGCACGAGAACTCATCTTCACGCACGCTTTTCTTTAATGAATTAAAAAATATAAAGCAAACGCTGATCAATAACGGATTTCCTAATCAATTGTTGGATTTCCACATTAGGCGTTTCTTGTCCAAAGTAACTAATAGCAACGGCGAGAATCGAAACATAAACAATAATATTAATATTTTTTATAAAAATCAAATGAACGATAACTACAAACAGGATGAATGCCGAATGAATAACATTATAAAAAAATACATAGCACCAGTTGATAATAGCAAAAAAATTAGATTAATTATTTATTATAAAAAATTTAAAACTTGTAACCTTATAGTTAAAAATAATAATTCACCTCCTACAACAAAATTAAATAGAGCAAATATTATTTACGAATTCAAATGTCCATTAAGGAATTGTATTCCTCAAGAATCAACTTTCGTAAATAATTATATAGGCCACACTACAAATCGTTTAACACGCAGATTAACCCTACACCTTTCTGACAATAGCTCAATTAGATCTCATTTAAATATTCATGGAGACCTACCAGACACTATTCGAAATATACTTGTCGAAAACACTAATATAATAGCATCATCCACTTGCAAAAAAAGGCTAAAAATAATGGAAGCCTTACTTATAAAATTAAACAAACCAACCCTTAATAATATTAACTTTGAACATGGACATAATATCTTGACCGTGTTTTGAAACAAAAAAATGAATCACTTTATAAAACACACACAAACTATTTCTAATTCTAACAGTTGAAATATAATCCTTGATAATGGCTAAAAGTATAGCCGAAAGCGCTCGGAAAAGAACATTCGGACAATTTTTGTATAATTTATCCTCTGAAAAGAAAACCTCTATTAGATTGCACGAGAAATTATATAAAAAACTAAATAAAAGCACCTTGTCAGTCGTTTTTAATGAAATATATACGTATGTATATATATATATATCTCTCTATATATATATATATACGTATGTATATATCTGTATATATATATATATATATATATACGTATGTATATATATATATATCTGTATATATATATATCTGTATATATATACGTATGTATATATATATATCTGTATATATATATCTGTATATATATATATCTGTATATATATATATCTGTATATATATACGTATGTATATATATATATCTGTATATATATATATCTGTATATATATATATCTGTATATATATATATATCTGTATATATATATATATATCTGTATATATATATATCTGTATATATATACGTATGTATAGATATATATATCTGTATATATATATATACGTATGTATAGATATATATATCTGTATATATATATATACGTATGTATAGATATATATATCTGTATATATATATATACGTATGTATATATATATATATCTGTATATATATACATACGTATATATATATATATATCTGTATATATATATATATATATATATATATACGTATGTATATATATATATATCTGTATATATATATATATATATATATACGTATGTATATATATATATATCTGTATATATATATATACGTATGTATATATATATATATCTGTATATATATACGTATGTATATATATATATATCTATATATATATATATATACGTATGTATATATATATATATCTGTATATATATATATATACGTATGTATATATATATATATCTGTATATATATATATATATATATATCTGTATATATATATATATATATATCTGTATATATATATATATATACGTATGTATATATATATATATATCTGTATATATATATATATATACGTATGTATATATATATATATATCTGTATATATATATATATATACGTATGTATGTATATATATATATATATCTGTATATATATATATATATACGTATGTATATATATATATATATATCTGTATATATATATATATATACGTATGTATATATATATATATATATCTGTATATATATATATATATACGTATGTATATATATATATATCTGTATATATATATATATATATACGTATGTATATATATATATATATCTGTATATATATATATATATATACGTATGTATATATATATATCTGTATATATATATATATATATACGTATGTATATATATATATCTGTGTATATATATATATATATACGTATGTATATATATATATATCTGTATATATATATATATACGTATGTATATATATTTATATATCTGTATATATATATATATACGTATGTATATATATATATATATCTGTATATATATATATATATCTGTATATATATATATATATACGTATGTATATATATATATATATATCTGTATATATATATATATATATATACGTATGTATATATATATATATCTGTATATATATATATATATACGTATGTATATATATATATATCTGTATATATATATATATCTGTATATATATATATATCTGTATATATATATATATATACGTATGTATGTATATATATATATATCTGTATATATATATATATATATACGTATGTATGTATATATATATATATCTGTATATATATATATATATACGTATGTATGTATATATATATATATCTGTATATATATATATATATACGTATGTATGTATATATATATATATCTGTATATATATATATATATACGTATGTATGTATATATATATATATCTGTATATATATATATATATACGTATGTATATATATATATATCTGTATATATATATATATATACGTATGTATATATATATATATCTGTATATATATATATATATACGTATGTATATATATATATATCTGTATATATATATATATATACGTATGTATATATATATATATATCTGTATATATATATATATATCTGTATATATATATATATATACGTATGTATATATATATATATATCTGTATATATATATATATATACGTATGTATATATATATATATATCTGTATATATATATATATATATACGTATGTATATATATATATATCTGTATATATATATATATATATATACGTATGTATATATATATATATATCTGTATATATATATATATACGTATGTATATATATATATATATATCTGTATATATATATATATATATACGTATGTATATATATATATATATCTGTATATATATATATATATATATATACGTATGTATATATATATATATCTGTATATATATATATATATATACGTATGTATATATATATATATCTGTATATATATATATATATATACGTATGTATATATATATATCTGTATATATATATATACGTATGTATATATATATATCTGTATATATATATATACGTATGTATATATATATATATCTGTATATATATATATATATATATACGTATGTATATATATATATCTGTATATATATATATATATATATATATATACGTATGTATATATATATATCTGTATATATATATATATATATATATACGTATGTATATATATATATATCTGTATATATATATATATATACGTATGTATATATATATATATCTGTATATATATATATATATACGTATGTATATATATATATATCTGTATATATATATATATATACGTATGTATATATATATATATCTGTATATATATATATATATACGTATGTATATATATATATATCTGTATATATATATATATATACGTATGTATATATATATATATCTGTATATATATATATATATACGTATGTATATATATATATCTGTATATATATATATATATACGTATGTATATATATATATATCTGTATATATATATATATATATACGTATGTATATATATATATATCTGTATATATATATATATATATACGTATGTATATATATATATATCTGTATATATATATATATACGTATGTATATATATATATATCTGTATATATATATATATATATATATATATATATATATATATATATACGTATGTATATATATATATATCTGTATATATATATATATATACGTATGTATATATATATATATCTGTATATATATATATATATTTACGTATGTATATATATATATATATCTGTATATATATATATATATACGTATGTATATATATATATATTTATCTGTATATATATATATATACGTATGTATATATATATATCTGTATATATATATACGTATGTATATATATATATCTGTATATATATATACGTATGTATATATATATATCTGTATATATATATACGTATGTATATATATATATCTGTATATATATATACGTATGTATATATATATATCTGTATATATATATACGTATGTATATATATATATCTCTATATATATATACGTATGTATATATATATATCTGTATATATATATACGTATGTATATATATATATCTGTATATATATATATACGTATGTATATATATATATCTGTATATATATATATACGTATGTATATATATATATATCTGTATATATATATATACGTATGTATATATATATATATCTGTATATATATATATACGTATGTATATATATATATCTGTATATATATATATACGTATGTATATATATATATACGTATGTATATATATATATACGTATGTATATATATATATCTGTATGTATATATATATATCTGTATATATATATATATCTGTATATATATATATATCTGTATATATATATATATCTGTATATATATATATATCTGTATATATATATACTTATGTATATATATATATCTGTATATATATATACGTATGTATATATATATATCTGTATATATATATACGTATGTATATCTGTATATATATATATACGTATGTATATATATATATATCTGTATATATATATATATCTGTATATATATATATACGTATGTATATATATCTGTATATATATATATACGTATGTATATATATCTGTATATATATATATACGTATGTATATATATATCTGTATATATATATACGTATGTATATATATATCTGTATGTATATATATATCTGTATGTATATATATATCTGTATGTATATATATATCAGTATATATATATATATCTGTATATATATATACGTATGTATATATATATATCTGTATATATATATACGTATGTATATATATATCTGTATATATATACGTATGTATACATATATATGTATATATATATACGTATGTATACATATATATGTATATATATATACGTATGTATACATATATATGTATATATATATACGTATGTATACATATATATGTATATATATATACGTATGTATACATATATATGTATATATATATACGTATGTATACATATATCTGTATATATATATACGTATGTATACATATATCTGTATATATGTATACGTATGTATACATATATCTGTATATATGTATATATATATATACGTATGTATACATATATCTGTATATATATATACGTATGTATACAGATATATGTATGCATACGTAAATATATATACATATATACAGATATATGTATGCATACGTAAATATATATACATATATACAGATATATGTATACATACGTATATATATACATATATATGTATACATACGTATATATATTTACGTATGTATACATATATCTGTATATATGTATATATATTTACGTATGTATACATATATCTGTATATATATATATATATATATATATATATATATATATATATATATATATATATATACACACATAGTCATCCACCGACAGACTGTTTCGCTGTGTCACAGTTCATCAGTGTGACTAGACATCCGATTGCTTCAAGCCCACATCGAAACCTTATCTATTTTAAATCAGAGATTCTATCCCCAAGTTATCGTCGCATGGTAGAGAGTAATTGAAATTTTAACGTCTTTATTATACGAAAGACGTCAGTGGCTATTAGTGCTCAATTTTAGTTTAAGATCATTACATTAGTGGCACTCTTTATAAAATCAGCCTCTTGTCTCCGAGAGTTCCGTCGAATTATTTCGAGAGCATAGTCATCCACAGACAGACTGTTTCGCTGTATAACAGTTCATCAGTGTGGCTAGAGACCGGGATCGAAAATGACCTTCTATCCGTTTTCAGTAAACCCACATGGTAGGACAGCACGACAATCCCTTTTACAGAGGCCCGTTCAGGCACATTTTTTTTGTTCAACAGTCAAACAAGGCAGACAAACCTGTTTCAAAAAATGTTAAAATATCCTTCTACGTAAGAAGTATTTGAGCCTTGAAAGTGTTGAAATACATTTTTATAGTGAAGATTCCAGCAATACGTTTTTGTTAATAAATATATTATCTGCGATAAATTTGTGAGGAAAAAAAGATCTTACCAGCAATACATTTAAAAAAAAAAAAAACATTAATACATATTCTATTCATACGAACCTATCCTAAGAAACTTGTCGACATTAATTAACCGACTGAGGCTGATATGCCGTAAAACAAAATGAATCATAAAAACCTATCAGTTCAAATAAGTCCTTGTTGTAAATTGCCAAAAGCTTTTGTGTAATCGATAAAGCATAATTCTACGTCATCTCTGCATTTCCCTACCAGAGTAACAAATAACTATTATATATGGTAAAAAATCCTTTTTAAACAATAACCAAAACACCAGATGTCCGTTAAAGAATCAAACACAATCGCGTTCCACACCACGTGTCGTCCAAGTCTAAAAACAAACACACAAACACAGTAATTTAAGTACAACACACATACGAAGAAGAAAAAAAGAAAAATACTAAATTCTAAAATTAGACACATAAACTAGGGGAAAACAAACACATGAATATTTTAAATCTCTACATAAATATTTTAACAGTTAAAAATATTTTAAGAAATATTTCTTGAGTTATGGTCAAAAAACCTTTTAAACAACATTTAAGACACTATCATCAGTCTTCCGCCAAAAATTCAAACAAAGTTGCATTGCACATCACGTGACATGCGCACGCTTCACGACAAACGCTGTAAACAAACGCTGTAAACAAACACACAAACACAGTTTCTAATTTGATTTCTGAGGAAAGACCTAGGTGGTCTGAAATATTAAATAAATAAATATATACAAAAACACAGAAATAAATACTTTCATAAAAAAAAACACCCAATTTTGTTTCATTCATTTTATCCAGATATTATATTATATCCATTGATATTCATGATAAGTTGTGACAGTTGAGCTTATTTTTATGTTTATATTTTTATCTGGTAAGCGGATTAATCATGTTGAAAATATCAAAAACTCCCACAAAAGAAAAAATCGAAAGGAAATGAGAATCGTTGTTTTATGACGAAAGGCTCAATTACGATTAAAGATGGGCGTAAGTTCATAAAACTGAAAAATGATACGATGAATTTATATGATTTAAAGATTTCCGTCAACAAAATATAATCAACTTAATAATAATAATAATGACAACAAAGTACTGACAGCGATATGATAGAGTTGCTCAATGACACGTTGGTCAAAATATTGCGCATGGTTAAATCCATCTCAAAGAAAATTGGTATAAACGTAAGTCATTAGAAGTCGGACAGAATGATGAGGTTACTTTCCACTGGAATTTCAGCATTCAAACTGATGGAGTAAATCCAAGCAAACTGAGTAGACATAACTTTGATGGATGTTGCAGTCTTAAACGACAAAAATCTATCTCAGAAAACTTTTTAAAAAAACTAGGTAAATACAAGACCCTTGCGAAAGAAATCAGTAAAATGTGGCATTTGAAGACAACACAATTTCCTATTGATATTGGGGTTTTGGGAATGATATCAAAAGAAACAAACAAATATGTGGATCAAATTTCTGCGAGCCTTAAAACATCAGCTTGCATAATTTGGGAATTGCAAAAAAATTATACTTATGGGCACTTCTCAGACTTTGCGTTGATTTCTCTCCATGCAATGACCAAAACGAATCCACCCAAAATCTTAGATATCGTCAGGTCGCGCAAAGAACACCTGAAAAGTAAAACCAAATCATAATATTAAATCTCCATAACATATTCTTTAAAACTAAATTCGTTAAGGCGAAAATCGATGAAACGCAATAAAATCGAAAATGTTATCTTTGCATAACAAAAGATTAAACGAAAAGAAAACACATTAATAACATTGTTCTATAGGATAGTACATTATATCCATCATAAAGCTCTGTCCGGTAGGTGCTCGTTTCATTCGCTTTCGCACAAACACCTTCTCCTCTCCTACCCAACTTAGCTAAGTGTTAATGGTCGGTCACCAGTCTAAAATCTCAACTTTGAATTCAAAACAGGTTCGTTGTAGGTTTAACAACTCCACCCCCGATAACTTGCTACTGAAACCACAGTAGCAACGCAGACAACTTTACTGGGTTTCCATAAGGCACTGTCCTAACGCCAGTCATCTTTAAATGTTCTAGTCAAAGAAAAACAGGAAATGACTATATATAGCTCTCTATAACAAATCTCAATCGAGCACCAAATATCTACTATATCCGTTGTTACTCATGACAAGTTGAAGGAACTGCTAATTTGAAATATATCTGACAAAGGCTATAAATCACTAGAAAATAACTAAGTATAAACTCTGCTTGAGAGGTCGAACATATTAACTTTAAACGGACAGAAATCATTTTCATTTGAGTCAAAATTGGGTAGGAATGTTCATTTGTAAACGGTTTCCTGCCATCAAGTCCCAAGCCTCGGTTTTCGAAACAGAACAAGTCTAAGAATTAGTTCTCGCATTTTCACACGAGAAGCGAGACTTTTGCACGTAACGCAATCATTGATTGTCAGTAAACGAAATTGAAAAGGAAAGTAGTTCTTTCCCTTTGCGTTCTGACAGTACATCACCTGGATGGGAAGAATGCAAGTCAAATAAAGAATTATTAGACAGTCGTAACGATTTCGTCTTTAAATTTTGTATAGAACGGAAGATAGTTTTCCGCTGTGTTGACATGTGGGAACGCAATTTAAGGCTGGGTTGATTATTTCTTTCTATTTTTTTTTTTTTTTTCGTAAATATTTTAAAAGTGTTTGGCTTGGTTTCGTACAAAGACAAAATAAAAACGTAAAACATCAGCCTGCAGTATGGCTGAGATAGTGACGTATTTGATCCAAGTGTCAGTGCTCTTTGTTCAAGGTAACAATGACTAAAATTTATAAATACACTTATTTGCCAACACCAACACAATGACATAAATGCATACATATACGAAAAATGATTTGCGTATACTACGCACTAATAGCTGGAGGTGTGTATTATACGCG
This sequence comes from Acanthosepion esculentum, assembly GCA_964036315.1. Classification (NCBI taxonomy): domain Eukaryota; kingdom Metazoa; phylum Mollusca; class Cephalopoda; order Sepiida; family Sepiidae; genus Acanthosepion; species Acanthosepion esculentum. The sequence continues at coordinate 43,686,821 of OZ038513.1, read as the reverse complement.
AAAACTAAATATTACCTCTTTCCGTCATTGGTGAAGTTTGTTGATGACTGGGGCCAGCTCCTTGTATGGCCCTAAGATTCAAGTAAGAGCACCTATGGGGCCTCGTACTGAGAAATGTTAGAAAGGGAGACGTTTTAATTATGTAAAAGCAGATGAAACATGAAATAAACACTTTATTCAAATTAAATATAAACTATATTTTTATTTCACTCTTTGATTGGATGTCACGATATGAATTCTCGGGCCGTTGCACCTTCCGCCCCCCTCCAAAAAAAACAACAACTTATGCACGCTACTGCTTTCCGTCAACGTGCATCGCCATATTCGGTACAGTATGCCATTCTTAATCCTTAGATTTTTATATATAATAATTCATTATCATTAAATTTTTATGGCATGGGGTGCGTTTTGTAGGTCCCCCTTGAGAGGATGTGGTATTATGGTGTCTGGAGGATTGATTGGTGAAGGACGAATTCTTGTGGTGAATGTGCAAATTGTAATGAGTGAATGGGTCGTGAATCGGATTAGCTAGGTATAAGATAGTGAAGACAAGCCTTTACTCCTCCCCTTTTTTCGGCCTTCTGCCATAATTGTATTTTTATATACAATAAATACCAGTAAGTTAACTTTAACTTTCAGATAACCGGGTCGGGACGATTATTCGCTTTTGGTGAAAAATTCACCTGGGACATTCTTATTTCGCCCACCCCTTTTATTAAATATTTAAACGAAATACGTTGTCCTACCGGGTGCCCAGTACAAAAAAAACAGCTAATTTATTATCACTGTTTTATCTTTCAGGAACAATTGACCTTGCGTAACCTTGAATAAATTTCTTAAATATTTGTGACCTTGAGTAATCATTCGACTCTCGCGTAATTACTTAACTCTCATTGGCTCTTTTATGATCAATTAATTACGCCTCGATCTTGTGACTCGTCATTTAAAAGTTATTTGCAGACAACTTTCGTCTATCGTCCTGCGCTTTTAGTATGACTAAACAACTCACTGATTCTAGCATGAAGTTATTGTACTTTTCAAAGAACATCCGATATGGGAACTGACTAAATGTGAAGAAATTCTTCCTGAATTTTTAAGTTATATCACTCGTCACCAGTTTTCAACAGTTGTCTTACGTCTGTCTGAATTTACCGCTTTTTTACTGGGCACCCTGTAGAACGCTCATAGCGGAAATTAAGGGATCGGTAGTTGGAAAACAGATATCCCGGGTAGACTTTTCTTGAAAACGAATAATAATCCCGACTAATAATTTTGAAACTCAGAGGTATGTCTATGGTCTGAACTAAGTTTAAATCACTAGCCAGGCACTGTATTTGTTAGTTTTTGTTTTTTTAATTATCCGATACCTTAAGGTCGACTTCATGACAGCTGCATCTACGTTGTCGTAGTCATATTCGATGTCGATGTCTCCCAAATAATATCCTTTACTGTCGTTCTTTCGTGGTATAGCCTTTATTTGTGTCATAGTCACGATATCATAAGTTATTAAATATGTGACTCGAGATAGTGCCTGATTATCACAGTCGTTAGTGGACCGAGTTGGTTTTGTCGCTACCTAAGTCTCTACAATTGTCCTCAAAGTCAATGCATCAAACTTGCCCTGACTTTGCCTCTTACTGAACATCAAATCAGCCGTCTTTTCACCAGGAAAAAGGTTCTTTTTGTAGTATTAACTAGAACAACGCATATGTTCTGTATTTACTACTTTTATTGTCCCCGGGAAGAAAATTTTGCCGACTCCTTGTCACTGTAGAAGTGGAAGAAGTAAGTGAGAGGAACATCCCAATTCTAACAGTTACAAAACAACCTATTCCTTTTCGGTGAAAGTTCTCACTGAAAAATTTGGGAAGGAAAAACTTGTTTTTTTATGAGGAAATACTGCCTTCTTGCTGATTGTAGGTTTCCTAATTCACGGACTAAGAAAAATACACCACCACATTCTTCCTTTTTTTTACTTTTTTGTGGAACTTGTAACTGTCAATATATTCTATCAATTATATTTTATTTCGTAAGTACGATATATTTCCGACATGTATACCTGTTTTTCCTGAACATATTCTCAATTATTTTAGTCACAATGTTACGTATTGCTAAGATGTAGTTGCCTTTGCCATGATGTAGTTGTAAAAAATATAGACTTGCTTTACATCGCTACAGAGAAATAGCTACTTGCCACTGTGTGTTTATGGTTTTGATTCTCGGAATGTGAAATTATTTTCGACGTAAATTTGTAGCAATTTGGGAGAAAAATATTTCCTTGCGTTTGCATTAAATAACGTCTTTACGAGGCATATCTTAATCTGATTCGGAGTAATAACAGTAGGGTATTTAGTGAGAATTCAATATATTTACGAAATACGAGTGTTGATATATAAGTTCACTGATTCTATAAAACAAGTGTCAGGCCAGATCGAATACTGAAACTGGTATCAAAATATATTTATCTTCGAAATTCCGAAAGTTGATTTCTAAGGTCTCTAATCCTATAAAAGGTTTTAAACCAGTTAGTATAAAGAAACTCGTAACTATGTGGTCCGATATTACATATCTTTCTTATTTCTTAATATTCTGGAAGACAACTTTCGCTATTTGAACCTGGATTTTTTTCAGATGTCTCATTTTTAAATGAAGATAATTTTTTTTTAAATTTAAAAATAGACAGTTAACTCAAGATCTTCTATTATTTAAAATAATGCTGTAACCTAGGGAAGGTTACTGAATAGAATAATCACACGAAGGTTGGTAATGAACGATAATACTTAGGACACGAACAACACATATAAGATTCGCCATCGGCGCGTAGAAGTAGTCAACTGCTAAAGGTGAGTCAAGTGAATTCCACAATGATTCTCCAACTCCAAGATATCTACCAACCGCCCACGCAGGCCGAATTTAATGTGGGGTATCCGAAACCCTAGGCTCGGCCAAAAATTCCCCGTAGACCCCGTATAAATATAAAACGCGGTCAGGTAGCTGTTTCCTGAGACGAGACTCTGCCTTTCGACATAACCTCGTTTGGGGATCATCTCTGCCCGGAGGCAGAGAGTTTGACCAACACAGCTAATAATGAATCTCCAACTGCAGACCAAAAACAGTTTTTACTACTGTATTTATATGAATGGAGGAGGCACGGTGGAGTAATGGATAACGGCTTGGATTGAGGAATCCGAGTTCGAATCCCAGTCGATTCCATTACATTCACTTACGTGCTAATACCCTTGGGACCTTGTGGCATCCGTTGCACCAGGTCCCTGTATTCGTCCCTCCAAAAAGTGTGGATGGCCCTGCACAAGGCCTTCACCACTATAATCAAATCCTGTGTGGCTGTCGGGCTTTCAGTTTCTGGGAACTGATCTGTCTGACCCTCATACGTCGAGTTCGACGCGAGAGCGATAATATATGAATGGGAACATATCTATTATCGTCCGTAGATATGCTACAACAAATAAATACATAAATAATTCATGAAATCGAGTTAGTTCGGACAATCCTGAGTCTTGCATCAAGTTCGAAAGGTCATTACGGTGACATTCTGTCATAACATAGCTGGTCAACGTAAGTGGTTGCTGGGCGACCAACACGTCTTGGTCCATGGCTAGATGTCCAGAGCAGTAGATCGCTCGCGAGTAAAACGCATTCTGTGTTCATGTAAGATTGTAGAAATATTATGGATGGGTCCAAGAGATGTTATGTATAGCTCTCAGCATCCGAATGTAGGTTTCTAAGTTTAGAATCTGGGGTTTTAGTTAATGTCCAGGCAGTGGCACTGTACATTAACACCGCCTCTACAGTGACTCGAAAGGAACTCCGTTTGAGATTGTCTGGTAGATCTTCAAATTACATCATTTTTATTCAAGGCGGCCCAGGTTTCAGCTATGCGAATTTTCACATCCTTTTCAGTAGCATTAAAAAATAATGTAAATAAATATATATAAACAACCAATAAAATAAAAATTCAACAAAATTTACTCATTATCGTTTATTAGGCATTAAATGACATTATTTAGTACCCCAACTCCCAAAATTGTCCTTCATTTACACAGAGTTAAGAATATTTTAGAGTGTTCTTCAATTTAAAACTTAACGATATTTTTCCTTCATTTTATATTATACATTTACTTATATATATATAGAGAGAGAGGGAGAGAAAGAGAAAGTTATATCTCTCTTAGCAAGAATTCTTTCAAGCATGTTTGGTTGAATAATATCGACAAATTTTGATAGAACTTGTTCATATTACTCAATGTAAGAAACAGAGCAATATAATAAGAAGAATAAGTACAGACGAACCTTAAAAATCCATATGAAGAAATATAGTTTTAAGGTGTGCTATATTTATGGGATAAAGTGCACGATATCAGAGATAGAGCGTATGTTTCAAAATAAAATCCTTACATTTACCTTGATAATGTATACATTCTTAAAAGTTGTTATTTAATTCTCCACCCCCACGGACAAATTTTACATATGGAGAGCAGTTAAGACTCCATAAAGAATATGAGATATTATGGTGGCTTTAGTAAGAATAGTAAGATTGTGTTGTTTTGGTCGAAGAATTTAATTGTGGTATGTCAGTGATTGTGGCCAGATAAGTTTAATTATAAGACAGATAAAGACCAGCCATCCCCTATCCACACTTTTTTCCTTGTGCCCCATTTTTTGTTATTATATAATTTACCTCGATAATGTCCCCAGATGACGAAACGCATTAGTAAAGAAAATGTTTCCTTTTGTCTTTAGTCATATGTTTGTGGGGGGATATGTTTCAAGGTCATCCCTTCCGTATTATAATCTCAATTTTTCGTCCCAGTAACTCTCCACTCTGCTCTCCCTTTACCTATACCCTTCTCTACAAATACCCACTAATCTCGAGGGGGTTGGGTTGTAATATTTATTTCCTTTTCGTCCGTTATTAAATTTTATAAACATTTTTCAGGTTTTTCTTTTCTTCGGTTGGATTTCAATACACCATTTTCACTAATCATTTCCCGTTCTCGTTCACGTTTTAATGAAAATCTCGCATAACCAGCTTTCATCCTGCATTTTCCCGCTTTGTCATTCCTTTTTGCAGGCGTCCATTTTCTTTCCGCTGCCATATTGTCGTTACAAATGCCGAAAGCCTTGTAAGTATAGTTTTATTTCAATAAACGACACTATTAAAAACTTCTTGCAATCATTACTGACATTTGAAGGTCAGCATTCTTCCTTCCCAAACTTTTTTTTTTTTTTTTTTTTTTTTCGTCACTTCCGATGCCAGTTGCCGTGTTATCACGTTCCGTACACGTGATCAAATTGTCTGTCTTCAAATCATTTTTAAATATTTATTTTTTTAAGTTTTCCAATTCGATGTGGAATTATCGAGTGGAGGTCGTTTGCTTTATTTACATTTTCAATCGCTCGTTCTCAATCTGAAGATAAAAAAGAAATTCGTCCGATTATTTAATTTCATCGTTATTTTGTTATTTGGCTTCTCAAATAATAATAATAATAATGATAACCAAGTTTAAAAATCATTCCGAGCAGCATAGCTTATAGTTCTCAAAATTCGCCATTAAAATCAGTTAAACAAATCGTTTTAAATAATTTATCGAAAATGAAATTTTTCTTTTCTCGTGTTTACATATGTATTTTCAGACTTGCATTTTCATCTTATCTAACACAAATTTTCGACGATATAAATCCAGGCCACCCTGCGAAGCCAACATTTTCAAGATGAAGTATTTTTATTATTCTGTGGATTGCTGTCTTCTGTGTCGATTCTCCTATAAATCGAGTATTAGGTCAGCTGAAATAATAAGACTAGTATAAAAAGGAGGACCTTTTGTGTTCTTTTCAAAATCATTTACAGCATTTTATTCAATAGGATTAAATAAATTAGGAAATATGCAACGATTGTTACACGGCATGATGAGACAGACAGAGTCCGCTGTTACCCCGTCTTTCGGGATGAGATCTAGTCCCGGAGTCTCCAACTCTATGGCAGTAGCTCCCCGATTGTACAAAGGAAGGGGTGAATACAAACGGTATAGTAACAGTGGTCGCGGAGACTTGGCAATATTTTGGCCTTCGCAAATATCTACGTGTATGGTCATCCCACATCAAAAACAGTTTCGTGCCACATCCTGCTACCGTGGTGGGGTGGGGAGGTGCGAATATTACCGAATCAAAGTGTAGTGTCTGCTCTTCCTTTTGCCGTATTTCTGAGCTCGGGCAGTTTATTCTTTTGCAATGACGGATACCCTTTCCAGGGAATTTCAGTCCAGCCCCTGCATGGTTTCTAACGCGTTCAGAAGTATCTAAACTGTCAGTTGTATCACAGCCGCGCTCCAAGATCAACGGTTGAAAATGGCTTTGAGCGAGTTAAGCCTGCAGGTTTACGCAAATTTCACACTTCTTCGAACTTTGTGGACTGGCGCTACAGAATCTTAAACAGAGAACTGTAATAAATAACAGAAAGCACATCACTTAAGGACTTTCAACAGCAACAAACGGCTAAACTGAATATCATATGTAACTCAAAAAGGAAAGAATTATATAAGCAAGATGCTGACATTCCACATAACTTCAAACAGAAGGTTAGGAAGGAAACTTCTACCAATACTATAAAGAGCGATAACAGCTAATGGGTAAGAGGATTTTGCTGAAAAATTGTTTTAAGAGAAGGATTTTATAATTTCAACCGACGGTAGTGCTGGCTGCTTGGTAATGAATGTCGAATGTTTCCTTATAAGGAAACGGCCAATATTACTGTTACTCTTGACATTACCTCCCTCATTCCTCTAAAATGGACGGTTGCTGAATACCGACGCTAGTTTGACGATAGTCGCAATTTTTGCCATAGACCTGTATAATCGGCAATCCACATTAAACTGACCTTGTGTCACATTTTAATACTGTGAGTGGGGTAGGTAAATACCGTCAGAGTGGAATATCTGTTTGCTCCTCCCCGATTTTACCGACCGACAATTCATAGAAATACTATGAGAAAAACCTTGTGCCGAGGATTCTAACACTGGAGCAGTATTTGCTACGTTGCACGAAAGAAAGAGAAAGAGTAAAAGAAAGGGAAAGCGTTTGATGCCAACGCCTGCATGACAGTGGCCGCGGGGAATGGGCAATATTTTTCCTGGGCATATGTATGCAGCCCACGTTAAATCGAAAATATATCACCACCTGGCCAACGTAGGTAAATGCTGACAACGTGATCCGACAAAAGAAGAAGAAAAAAACTGTGCGCACGTGATACGAATCCGATCCCAGCTTGAAACTGCAGAGGTAGAGATAGCTTCATTTTGTGGGCATTGAAGGATAGCAACGGGAAATTTCTGGGTGTGGAATGGACGAGTTTCAGAACATTTGCATGCAAATCAGTGGATAACGCACGGGAGAAAAGTTCCGCATTTTAGAATAAACCTCCACCCGCCCAACAAGACAGACGAATGAATAAAGAGTCTTAATTACTATCCAGGTGCAGACATAAATACTTGCAAGGCGATCTAACCCCAGAAGCGTGTCTATGATAAATAAAGCCCATGGCAAGGCATTAAAATTGCACCTCTATCTAAACATCTGAAACCCTACTAAGGGGAAAATTAATTCTAAAATACAAGACCATAAATATATACAGGGTGTCCCAAAAAATTGACATCATTTAAAATGTGAATATCCACGTAACTACATATCCTAGGAAAACGAAATGAAATAGTCTTCATGTTGAACAATAATAAATTTACTGATCAAAATTCGAACAAGATATTCAAAGGAATGTAGATTTTATAACCGATTTGACAAACCATCACAATACGCGTACCACCTGTGACAGGACATGAATCAAATCAGTAGTCCAACACCTACCAAACACGCTGTAGCATGTCTTGCATAACATTCTACAATGGTAATTCATTGAAATTATATTCTTGGGTGAATTTGATTTTTTGGGTGTAAGTTCTGAAGTAGAATGTGAAATTGGCTAATATCACCCCATGATGATTTCCAGAAAATGAAGCAATCATCTAAATATCGTTTCCAAGATTTAGTGAAGTGGGTTTTTTTATATTTTCCCTATATATTTGTTCTATTTTTTTCATAGAGGTTTTCCTTTAGGTAAGCTAATGATAGGGTGGCATATGTTGGTGCCATTTTCGTACCCATTGTAGTACTTAGGGATGGATTTAGTCTTTGTTGTCAAATTCAAAGGTGTATTGTTTAGAATTAGGTCTATACTATCGATTATGAATTCCTTAGTGAATCTGGGATGTAGTGTTTCTGAAAGCTTTTTAATCCAGAATAAGATTGCCTATTGCAAAATTATGGAAAATAAACCATAATATATATTATTTTTTTAAAAATCCACATGAAAACCAAAAACCTTTTTCGGTTTTTCTCTTCTTTATAAAATATACACTTTTCTTTCATTAGAACAACTATAACCTCTTAAATACATACATACATACATATATATATATATATATATATATATATATATATATATATATATATATATTACATGAATCATTCATACAAAAAGCAGATAGTGAAGTTAATGATATAAATGGTGATAATACATCTTCGCAAACAAATTTATTAAAATACATTAACCCCGAAAATGAATGTTATGATCCCTGTTTTTAATAAATTCCAGTTGCATAAGGTCTTTTTATACAAGCTTTCGTCTGTTCATACAGACATCATCAGGTATGGAAATAGATTTGTTTGTTACATCCAGGCAATAACAGGACAACGAAAGATTAGATGTAATCCGAAATATGTTTTTTTAGAAATGTGTTATTGTTAACTGTAAGAAATTTCGGAGCGTGCGGTCGCAACGCTGAAGTTAATTTTTTTAAATTTAAGATTGTGCGTTTTTGTACTAATATGGTAATAGGAGAATTCTTTTTTAGTAGTAGGTTTTTTCAGTCGATGTGGCATGAACTATATATATATATATATATATATATATCAGGAAATACATATACATCGGTTCGATGCTTTGGCACAATCATCATTGCTGTTGTTAACTAAGGATTAAGGGTTTCAGGCCTTCCAACATCATACCCCGTCTCCACGCTGACTCAACTGATACTATACTGCGATCATTGTCATATAATCATCATTTCAAATGCGAATATCTGAGTAAATACATGTCCCAGGCAGACGAAATTAAATAGGCTTCATGTTGAACAATAAATATTTAGTTTCTGTCTATATTTCTGAGATGAGTTATTATGTACACTATTTTCATTATTAGGACTATTGTCCTCATTTTTGTCGCCATATTTATTACAACGTTTCGGCCGTTGTATGCTCCGGCCTTCTTCAGGTGGTTGGAATGTCGAATTGAACCCTTTATTTGGTTAAGGCGGTGGAGAACTTGGAGAGGGGAATTAACAGGTGATAACTGCTAACTGACATCCATTAGACATAGCACGTGGAACTAGAACAGTCTACCCCAGTCTCAGTTATTGCTTAACTCTCCAAGTTTTTGTTCACTGTTGCTCTAACCACTTTCTCCCCAGCCCCTCAACTTCCGACGTCTAACTCTCTGGGTTGAGGTGTCTACTCAGTCTTAACCGAACTTAAGGGAGTGACCGTAGGTCTCCTGAACATCCGTAGATCATTTGACCGGTCCACTGGTTTAATCCTGCTTCCTGCCCACGTTGTGTTTGGCTTGATCCAGAAAGCAGAAGTGATGTTCATCTATTCACGGTCGACTGAAGATGTAGACACGGCTGGAGAGTCTGTGCTAAGAAATTTAGAATGCACCAAAAAACATATATATCTGCAGTAAGTCGAACAAACAACTATTCAATGGTTGAATTGTTAATGTCTTTTATATAGCAGAAAAGAATAGTGTAGAAAAGAAACGGGATACAGATATGAAAATAATTGACGTAAAAAAACTCATACACTGGATACTAGACAGAGAGAGAGGGTGGGTTGTGATTAGCTTGTGAAATCGTCTCAGAACGATATGCGACTCTTGATATTTGTAGCTTGTTCGACGTTTCCGATTCCAGTGGTAGTAATAATAGTAGCAGTAGTAGTCTTAGATGTTGGAGGAGTAATTCGCTTCTTCGTTCGTATATCAACAAAATATGTAAGCGAGCGCCTGGCTCCAACCTCTGACGTCACTCCCAATCTCCGACCTCTCTCTCCAGCTCGACTGCACTCGACGGCAGATCAGCCAACCACTCTCCTCTTTCGTTGTGGCCTCTTCCGTCTGACTTTCTCGTCGGCCTTTCTCGTCTTCCGTCTCTCCTGTAGCACCGCGACCCGTAACGCACGTGACGGCACACAGCAACGACGATGTGCCGACCGATCGCGGTCTCGCTCCTCCGTCTGCCCCTTTTTCAGCATAACTACGCGTTTATATAGATAAATCTGACTGTTCATAAATCGACCCTTGGTCCTCACCGGATTATCATGAGTGTCGCTGTCAAACCAAAATCATGTGAGTTTCAAAGTTCTCATAGCCTGAGTAAGCTCTATTCTATCTCGATCATCTTCCATTGTCTTTGTAATGACCCAATTCCAAATGGGCGAGATCAGATTTCTATCAGTAAACAAAATTGTTCTGATCTAATTTCGCTGTTCAAATCTACTCCGATTTCAATAAAGAAAAAATATTTGTGTGTGTTTCCCAATCTCTCTCTCTCTCTCTCTCTCTCTCTCTCTCTCTCTCTCTCTCTCTCTCTCTCTCTCTCTCTCTCTCTCTCTCTCACATGCAGTAGTCAGGTATTGAACTCACAAGTTTTTGACTCAAGTTACTGGATCCAACCAACGCTTTTATCTACTGGTCTATGTGTCTTGGATACAGTGGATCCAGAGATCCAAATAGAAATAAACTTGACTTGACCCATAGAAAAAAAATCAGAAGATGTCAAGTCAGGTGAACGTGGTGGATATTTCAGAAGTATATTGTTGTTATCACTGGTACGCCCAATCCATCTTCCAATCTACGCAATTTTTTTTTGGGGGGGTGGCACCCTGTATATAACAAATTATGGTACTTGAACAAGAAAAATATTTGTCTTATGTGACAATAAGGGTGTGGACTTAAAAGCTCATTGGTTGGCTAGGAGTGATGCAAGAGCTGTGAAAATCTTGCATGCATTAATTTCAACTCTTCTTATTAATAACTGCATTGATTCCTTCCCGGTAAACTGACATCTGACTGTTCAAGGGGGACTTCAGAAGTAACTAGTAGCAACATATCTTGAAAATGGACAAAATTTGACATCGTGGTGTTATCAAGTACCTGCAGAAAAAAGGGTTTAGCCCTCAAGGCCATTCATGCTGATATTGTTGCTAAATTAGGGGGTGACGGTCCGGCTTTATCAACAGTGTAAATGTCGGCAGCTACATTTAGGAGTAGAAAGAAGATTTTGAAGATGACTCAAAGATTGGACGCCCTTTGACTGCCACCACCAAAGAAAACAGTGACTGGGTTCGCCACATTACGATGGACAATTGACTATAAATCAAATAGCCAATGTCATTAGCATATCACATGAGAGTGTTGAGAAGTTCTCAGAATAAATCTGTAGAGAAGATGAATTGAAGGAAATAAACAATCGTAAAATAGTACTTAGTCCCTGCCGACGCGTTTCGTCATTTGATTTTATCAAGGCAAGTGATGATTAACAAAAGCGAAATGTTGTGTAGTTACATGAAATTCAAAGATTTTAAAAAGACACTATTTTTTTAATTTCATGTAACTACACAACAAGGAGTAAGTACTATTTTCAGATTGTCTATTTTATATATATATTTTTATATATATATATATATATATATATATATATATATATATATATATATATATATATATATATATATAATGTATGTATGTAAATAGAAAAGAAAAAAAGAACAGTATGATATATAATCCGGTGTTCTTATTGATATTTTTTTTTTTACAAAGCAGTGCTTAATGTAAATTTACAGAGCATAAATATTATAAATTAACTGATTTAAAAATTATTCCTTCGCTACACAGGAATTACCATGTTTCAAAAACCGAAGCTAAAAACTTCAAATTCAATTATATAATTAAATTAACAACATTAGTTCTGTTTCATCTTCAAGCGAATTTTGGAATAACTTATTTTTTATAATAACTGAGATTTAAACGCACATACAATTCATATTTTTTTGTTTCCAAGGATACAGAGAAATCCAATAATTTAGACAGGGGCGGTAGCGTGTTCATTTTTATTAACTATTATTGCATTAATTAAGGGTTACGTTCGAAAAAGAGATTAATTCTCGGTAGGGTAGATGTGCATTTTTCGACGAATTATGACATCATACATATAAATACATACATACATATATATATATATATATATATATATATATATATATATATATATATATATCCACTTGTAAATGAACGAAGAGTAAGATTTAAGCGTTCAAAACATTAATTTAAAACAGGGCTCAATACAAAAGTAGAAAAATAAATATTTATATCTATATATTTATATGTCTATACTATATATATAGTATATACATATAAATATATTGATACTGTATTAATATTGGAAGGTGCCAGTCTGTTACTTGTTCAAACGCAATCGTCAGGCTATCAAAGAAACAGAGGGTCGCCATCCATTTTTAATACCTATGTCCACAGATTGTACATGTTTGTCACATATTTTATTAAGCATCGAGCGTCGACAGTGTGTTTCATACTTGAACACAATCGCCTGGTCAATACCAGGGAGCGACAGTCTGTTTCATGCAGGAAAGCAGTCCTCAAGCTAATGTATAAATAGTTGACCCAAAACACAACCAACATGGTCAGAATATTGCGTTCGAGCATAAAAACAAATCGTCGATGTTTGAAGTTGACATCAATGTAGATTATTATATTTACATACGCTCTATCTCTGTTACTGAACAATTTTACCCATAAATATAGCATGACTTTTTACAGATATATATATATATATATATATATAAAAAGTTATGCTGGATATATATATATATATATATATATAAAGTTATGCTGGATATATATATATATATATATATATATATATATATATATATATATATATAAAAAGTTATGCTGGATATATATATATATATATATAAAAAGTTATGCTGGATATATATATATATATATATATATATAAAAAGTTATGCTTGATATATATATATATATATATATATATATATATAAAAAGTTATGCTGGATATATATATATATATATATATATAAAAAGTTATGCTGGAGATATATATATATATATATATATATATATAAAAAGTTATGCTGGATATATATATATATATATATATATATATATATATATATATATATATATATATGTAAAGTTATACTGGATGTATATATATATATATATGCAAAAAAATATATATATATATGTAAAAAGTTAAGCTGGATTTTATCCTCCTTGGGTCTACCCATACATATTACCTAGTTCTTTCATAAACTAATTAAATAAAAATGTATACATATATATATATATATATATATATATATATATATATTCAAATATATATATATATATTCAAATATATATATATATATTCAAATATATATATATATATTCAAATATATATATATATATATATATTCAAA
>OZ038513.1:43615688-43668188 GCA_964036315.1 Acanthosepion esculentum | reverse complement strand
AATCCATTCAGTTAAAAGTAAAAATAAAATCATTCTTAATAATGGCTATATGTATAGCCGAAAGGCCTCGGACATAAAGGACATTCGGACAATTTCTACATTATTTATGTCCAGAAAAGAAGAAGAATATATATATATATATATATATATATATATATATATATAAAGTACAGACGATCCTTGAAAATCCATTCGGTTATAATTTATTTCATAAATAGAAACAAATATTCATCTGTTCAGGCCGAATTTTTAATAAATGGAGTCAATTTGTCCAGACAAAAGGGAAAGGGAGAGAAAGAAAAACGGAAAGGGAAAAGGTATTAAAAGAGGAAGAAAAAAAAGAAAAATTTCAATATAAGGTTTAAAAAATGTTGGTGGGGAGAGAAAGAGAGAGCAGGGAAGAGAGGGGTGTCTCCCCCACCCCCGTAATTTTTTTTTAAAACCTTATTCTAAAATCTTTCTTTTTCTATCTCTTTTTCTATAAATATTTTTTCCCTTTGCTTTTTTTCTTTCTCTCCCTTTGCTTTTTTTCTTTCTCTCCCTTTTCCTTTTGCCTAGACAAATTGACTCCATTTATTCAAATTTTCGGTCTGAAGAGATGAATATTTGTATAGATTCATGAAATAAATTATAACCGAATCAATTTTTAAGGTTCGTCTGTACTTCTTCTCCTTCTTCTTCTCCTTCTTCTTCTTCTTCTCCTTCTTCTTCTTCTTCTTCTTCTTCTTCTTCTTCTTCTTCTTCTTCTTCTTCTTTTTTCTTCTTCTTCTTCTTCTTCTTCTTATTATTATTATTATTATTATTATTATTATTGCTCTGTTTCTTAGATTGAGGTCTTTTAATTCATGTCCTCCTTGAAATTATCCCTATCAATTATCAACGGATACTATATATATATATATATATATATATGGGTGTATGCATGTGTGTGAGTTTTATTTCGACAGCAAGAATTCTTGCAAAGATGTTTATTTGAGTAATATGAACAAGTTCTGTCTGTCAAACTTGTCGATATTATTCAACCAAACACGCTTGAAAGAAGTCTTGCTAAGAGAGGCATAACTTTTCGACATATATATATATATATATATATATATATATATATGAGTGAACATTGAAGTCAACACTCAGAGGTGACAAGCTGTTTCATGCTAGACGCAATCATCAGGCCGCTTGAGAGAGCAGGGAAGAGAGGGGCCTCTGACGATTTTGTCTAGCATGAAACAGCCTGTCGCCTCTGAGTGTTGACTTCAATGTTCACTTTTATATTTATATTTACATACGCTCCATCTCTGATATCGGGCACTTTATCCCATAAATATAGCACACATTAAAACTATATTTCTGCATATATATATATATATATATATATATATATATATATATATATATATATATATAATGAGGATTCATATTAAATCTCAATTCAGCACTGTTTTCTTTGTAACCAATTTTTCTGTTCATGCTTTGTTTATTGAAAGGCACCATTTGCTTTTGCAATGCGCCTTTTTATTTTTCTATGACTGATCGCTTGTGAGATGGGGGTCGCAGTAGAATGCCAGGCAACATAAATCAACTGGTTAACGAAACACACTGGTGCTTTTGCCACAGCAATTCCGTTTTTTACAAATTTCATACATTTATTTGTCTTTCCGCTCGTTTCTTTATCCTCTGTCCTACACTGTTCTTGACATGTTTTTCATTTAATAAAACTTTTCCAATATTTCATATTTATTCCCTCAATTATTCATCATGCTAATTAATTTAATTACAAGCAACGTAATTATATTAGAGTAGGAAATAATTGCATTACGTCTCGGCTGGTTCCAGGCTTTTACTTTCCATGAAATTCGTATAAATAAAAGGTGTTTTTTTTTCCTATTTCTTTTGCAAAGATAACCATATGTTAGGAAAAGGAATGAAGACATTATACATGAGCATTTGATTTTGTTTTTAATCGTAAACCTTTTTCTTTACTTATTTTTATTTTTTATTATTTATTTATTTATTTGGTTTTGAAAATACCAAATAAGATGAATTGCAGGAATTATTTTCAGGAATGGAATTTGATTTTATCGTACCCAAAGTCACATCAGAGATGCAAGCAAAAGTGATTGTTAAAATGCAGAACAGTGTCCTGGAGTTGTGCTGCTCTGATCCCGACAATTTGAATCTCTTCAAACCGAGGCTAACCTACATATCCTTATAATATGCAAACCTTACTCTCTCCCTATACTCCCTTACAGCATCACCATTCAGTAAACCTCTATATTGAGTGACACTTAGGCCTTATATTGGGTGAACTATAGTAATAAAAATTCAGATTGGTTAATATGTTTGAAAACATTCATGATTATATTTCAAGAAACTCAATAACATTTTCATGTTTTCCAGAAAATAAATCGATTCCAGAATTAACGAGTATGCCTCATGTTATCATAACTTCAATATTCTATGATTATATAAATTTTATTCTTTTATTTTGAATTATATGTTAATATATTTTCATATTTTAATTTAATATTTTTTAATATTTAAGTTTCATTGTTATAGTTTGTTACTTATAAAATTGTATTGTTATGGTAAAAAGATGTATGCTCACTTCAAGTGGTACTACCGGGTAAAATAACAACGGCTATTGTCCCTAAGTCATAACAGACGGTTAAATATTATCTTATGTGCGAGGCTATTGTCATAACGGTTAGTTTGTTTGATTCGTTATCTACGGCTTTGCACGTCCTGGGTACGACGATAAACTACATCCGCGTCCTGGGTATGACGATAAACTACGTCCAACAAAAAGGCCGTCGATCCGATCAATCGGCTGGTCATGTCATACCCCATCACATCTAACCCATTCCAAAACAACTACAACTTACAATTAACTTTCCCTCCCAAAGCCTACACTAAATATACTAACACCTTACCCCTAAAATGTGATGGGAAACAATGATGTTGCCAGCTATACGTTTTTGAAACAATGATGTTGCCATAATGTTTTTGAAACAATGATGTTGCCAGGGATACATTTTTTGAAACAATGATGTTGCCAGCTATACGTTTTTGAAACAGTTGCCAGCTATACGTTTTTGAAACAATGATGTTGCCAGGGATACATTTTTTTTTAAACAATGATGTTGCCAGGGATACATTTTTTTTTAAACAATGATGTTGCCAGGGATACATTTTTTTTTAAACAATGATGTTGCCAGGGATACATTTTTTTTTAAACAATGATGTTGCCAGGGATACATTTTTTTTTAAACAATGATGTTGCCAGGGATACATTTTTTTTTAAACAATGATGTTGCCAGGGATACATTTTTTTGAAACAATGATGTTGCCAGGGATACATTTTTTTGAAACAATGATGTTGCCAGGGATACATTTTTTTGAAGCAATGATGTTGCCAGGGATACATTTTTTTGAAGCAATGATGTTGCCAGGGATACATTTTTTTGAAGCAATGATGTTGCCAGGGATACATTTTTTTGAAACAATGATGTTGCCAGGGATACATTTTTTTGAAACAATGATGTTGCCAGGGATACATTTTTTTGAAACAATGATGTTGCCAGGGATACATTTTTTTTTTGAAACAATGATGTTGCCAGGGATACATTTTTTTTTTGAAACAATGATGTTGCCAGGGATACATTTTTTTTTTGAAACAATGATGTTGCCAGGGATACATTTTTTTTTTTGAAACAATGATGTTGCCAGGGATACATTTTTTTTTTTGAAACAATGATGTTGCCAGGGATACATTTTTTTTTTTGAAACAATGATGTTGCCAGGGATACATTTTTTTGAAACAATGATGTTGCCAGGGATACATTTTTTTGAAACAATGATGTTGCCAGGGATACATTTTTTTTTTGAAACAATGATGTTGCCAGGGATACATTTTTTTTTTGAAACAATGATGTTGCCAGGGATACATTTTTTTTTTTGAAACAATGATGTTGCCAGGGATACATTTTTTTTTTTGAAACAATGATGTTGCCAGGGATACATTTTTTTTTTTGAAACAATGATGTTGCCAGGGATACATTTTTTTTTTTGAAACAATGATGTTGCCAGGGATACATTTTTTTTTTTGAAACAATGATGTTGCCAGGGATACATTTTTTTTTTTGAAACAATGATGTTGCCAGGGATACATTTTTTTTTTTGAAACAATGATGTTGCCAGGGATACATTTTTTTTTTTGAAACAATGATGTTGCCAGGGATACATTTTTTTTTTTGAAACAATGATGTTGCCAGGGATACATTTTTTTTTAAACAATGATGTTGCCAGGGATACATTTTTTTTTAAACAATGATGTTGCCAGGGATACATTTTTTTGAAACAATGATGTTGCCAGGGATACATTTTTTTGAAACAATGATGTTGCCAGGGATACATTTTTTTGAAGCAATGATGTTGCCAGGGATACATTTTTTTGAAGCAATGATGTTGCCAGGGATACATTTTTTTGAAGCAATGATGTTGCCAGGGATACATTTTTTTTAAACAATGATGTTGCCAGGGATACATTTTTTTGAAACAATGATGTTGCCAGGGATACATTTTTTTGAAACAATGATGTTGCCAGGGATACATTTTTTTTTTTGAAACAATGATGTTGCCAGGGATACATTTTTTTTTTTGAAACAATGATGTTGCCAGGGATACATTTTTTTTTTTGAAACAATGATGTTGCCAGGGATACATTTTTTTTTTTGAAACAATGATGTTGCCAGGGATACATTTTTTTTTTTGAAACAATGATGTTGCCAGGGATACATTTTTTTTTTTGAAACAATGATGTTGCCAGGGATACATTTTTTTTTTTGAAACAATGATGTTGCCAGGGATACATTTTTTTTTTTTAAACAATGATGTTGCCAGGGATACATTTTTTTTTAAACAATGATGTTGCCAGGGATACATTTTTTTTTAAACAATGATGTTGCCAGGGATACATTTTTTTTTAAACAATGATGTTGCCAGGGATACATTTTTTTGAAACAATGATGTTGCCAGGGATACATTTTTTTGAAACAATGATGTTGCCAGGGATACATTTTTTTGAAGCAATGATGTTGCCAGGGATACATTTTTTTGAAGCAATGATGTTGCCAGGGATACATTTTTTTGAAGCAATGATGTTGCCAGGGATACATTTTTTTGAAACAATGATGTTGCCAGGGATACATTTTTTTGAAACAATGATGTTGCCAGGGATACATTTTTTTGAAACAATGATGTTGCCAGGGATACATTTTTTTTTTGAAACAATGATGTTGCCAGGGATACATTTTTTTTTTGAAACAATGATGTTGCCAGGGATACATTTTTTTTTTGAAACAATGATGTTGCCAGGGATACATTTTTTTTTTTGAAACAATGATGTTGCCAGGGATACATTTTTTTTTTTGAAACAATGATGTTGCCAGGGATACATTTTTTTTTTTGAAACAATGATGTTGCCAGGGATACATTTTTTTGAAACAATGATGTTGCCAGGGATACATTTTTTTGAAACAATGATGTTGCCAGGGATACATTTTTTTTTTGAAACAATGATGTTGCCAGGGATACATTTTTTTTTTGAAACAATGATGTTGCCAGGGATACATTTTTTTTTTTGAAACAATGATGTTGCCAGGGATACATTTTTTTTTTTGAAACAATGATGTTGCCAGGGATACATTTTTTTTTTTGAAACAATGATGTTGCCAGGGATACATTTTTTTTTTTGAAACAATGATGTTGCCAGGGATACATTTTTTTTTTTGAAACAATGATGTTGCCAGGGATACATTTTTTTTTTTGAAACAATGATGTTGCCAGGGATACATTTTTTTTTTTGAAACAATGATGTTGCCAGGGATACATTTTTTTTTTTGAAACAATGATGTTGCCAGGGATACATTTTTTTTTTGAAACAATGATGTTGCCAGGGATACATTTTTTTTTTTGAAACAATGATGTTGCCAGGGATACATTTTTTTTTTTGAAACAATGATGTTGCCAGGGATACATTTTTTTTTTTGAAACAATGATGTTGCCAGGGATACATTTTTTTTTTTGAAACAATGATGTTGCCAGGGATACATTTTTTTTTTTGAAACAATGATGTTGCCAGGGATACATTTTTTTTTTTGAAACAATGATGTTGCCAGGGATACATTTTTTTTTTTGAAACAATGATGTTGCCAGGGATACATTTTTTTTTTTGAAACAATGATGTTGCCAGGGATACATTTTTTTTTTTGAAACAATGATGTTGCCAGGGATACATTTTTTTTTTTGAAACAATGATGTTGCCAGGGATACATTTTTTTTTTTGAAACAATGATGTTGCCAGGGATACATTTTTTTTTTTGAAACAATGATGTTGCCAGTGATACATTTTTTTTTAAACAATGATGTTGCCAACTATACGTTTTTGATATATCTAGTAAATACTGGATCTGGCATTAAATAACCCATAGTGGTTGATATGCCATAAAACTCCAAACAAACAAACAAACGGCTTTGCATGTTAATTAAAGACGGAAGGTATTTTTAGATTGTAACATTTTTTTTTCGAAATAATTCTTTTTTTATAGTGATATTCACCCTGTACAAAATCTGGGAGCCACTCGAGGTTGAGGATTACACAATAATAGGTAGAGTATATGCATACATATGGGGAAGATAACGATTAACCCTAAACTTGAAGAGGCTAATGTTGTAGTGATCGGGAAAAGATCCCCATCGGAGTCGGTTCCACAAAGCAGCAATTTGCGGGAAACTGCTCGAATGGGATTAACATTTCCCAGTGTAATAAGAAGAGAATGAGGGTGGTTCGCTACAATGTGCGTAGCATGACGGGTCATGTGGAAGTAAGGAACGTAGTTCGTCTGAACACTTTCCATAGAAATACATATAGAGTAGTGAGAGGCTTGCGACATTTCGTCTGTAGTAAAGGATTTGCAAGGAGGAAAATAATTTGTCACCCACAAATACACGGAGACGGTTTGGGACTCTGTTGAGACTGGAAACTGATGACTAGGTAGCTCCTGGCCATATATGGCAGCAATACTCCATTTTCGGCCTGACCTGGCTCTTGTAAAAGTAGAGAATGGTACGAGGAATCAGGTAGTTACTGGAGCCGTACAGGTATCTGATCATATATATACAGCATATGGAGCATATGTACGAGTTCCCATTGAGGCCCGGGTTGAGTCTAAGGCCCAACAATTGCTCAAAATTGCCTAAGGAAACATCAATTCATCGCGATTGGTGATAGTTCAAGGTCCAATCGGCGATGATGTAATATAATTAATTTGGCTTTTGAAGCCAGTTTTTACTCCACTGAGGTAGAACTAGATCAGAGCAGAGATCAGCTGCCAATAGCTGGTCATCACGCGTTTTGGAGGTGCGCCCATATACCGTTGTATTATCAGCATAGGTATTGACTAATTATCGGAGTAACTCTTAATCAGATCATTTATGTAAAGTAAAAAGTGGACTGGTCTGGGGGACGATTGCTGCGGTCCCAGAGGACTGGCCGTTAACAATTATCTTTAGGGAACTACCCGTTAAAAAGGACTTTATAACTGAAAAAAATCTTCTAGTTATTCCATAGCTAAAGAGCTTCTTCAGCAATCCTTTATGCCACACCTTATCAAAAGCCTTAGAAATATCTAATGCTATAGTCCATGAAGTATATTTTTTGTCTTATTCCTCGCTGATTCTGTGAGTAATATAGTAGTTAGGACATCAGCAGTGCATCGGACCGATCGAAACCTGTACTACTTGTCCCTTAAGAAGTTATTCATATTTACGTGATCACAACGTCCTTTTTTATTGTAGCCTCAAACATCTTGACACTGAGGAGACTGATGGGTCTATGAGACGAGGATGAGCATTCATCCGTGTTCTTGAAAACCAGACATACACTTGATATATTCCACAGACTTGAGAAGGATTTCTCTTTCAAGCAGCAGTTAAATCATTTCGCTAAGAGGATAATTTCGGGTTGATATTCTTAAGTACAACCAGTGATATTTTGTCTGGGCCAGTGACTTTCTTGGGGTGAAGTCATTTGATAAGTCTTGATACTTCCTGGTCTGTAATAAAAATACTACCGTGATTTTGCTCAGTGAGACGAGGCGGGAGGGAGTCGTGAATTGAATGTCCTATGTCATCTAACTTTGAGTTAGATGCAAATATCGACACGAAGCGCTGCGCCTTATCTGGCGAGGAAGAGATATCCTCAGGGCCATTTATAATGTTTGGTACAGACACTATTCAGAATTTGGTTGGAGATCTTCTAGAACTCGCGGAAACCATTTTTTATTTATTTATTGATTTTTCTTTTTTCGTTTCAACCTTGGTTGAACCGCTTTTGCATAGCTACACTTTGCATTTCTAGAACTTTCTTACAGAGGCTGTGCACAGTTCTGAATACAGCAAGTGTCCAAATACACCGCTCCTTGTGATAGATATTAAAGTAGTGGTGATGGTGAAGTATAGCTGCAGGGCATTCAGGAGTGAACAAAGGCTGGATGTTCTTTTTTTCTTTTTTTTTTTTTTTCCTTTTTTTCCCGGTATTTAGTGGGAAGGGATATAATACTCTACATTCCATAAAGGAGCCATTCTGAAACGAGGGCAGCAGTTTTGGTGGCAGCACGTTTGAAGTAGGTTGAGAGAGGAGATCCCGCCGTGTATTATATGTTCCATGTAAAAGTTCTATTGAACAGCGAACTAAGAGATGTCTTAGATTCGGAATCCATTTGAACACTGACTAGAGAATGGTTTTAACATGCCCGATGAGGTGGAGATATAATATCCGCAAAGCATTTTTCGAGACAGAATGATTTAGTGATACATGTCCTACTAGTTAACCCACAGCTGGGGAGAGAAGCGATAGATACATACCCTTCCCAAGGTTAGTTGCGCATAAGTAAATACAACGAACCCAACGAGAATTGGAACTCGGCTCGCCGATTAACAATTGCGAGCCATTATCCATTACACCACTGGCACAACTAAGCTTACAACACCGGGTATTCTCAAGCGGTCACCCATCTAGATATTGACAAGGCTCGATTTTATGTCATAGACGAAAAAAAGAAAAGGTTTCTCTTTTCATTATACGGATATATATTTCTATGTTTACTCAGCTATTGAGTCACATAGCGAAAATTTAACTCCTTACTTTATGAATAATCTAGCAGCCGTTCACACACATATACGTGTATATATATATATATATAAAATTATAGATAAACATACAGACATTAGACGCCTTAAAATCTTAGAGGCATTACATATTAAAAGAAAAAGACCTCTTATTAATCGTATAGATTATAATATATCTGGTAATATATTGCAATGTTTATAATATATTTAAATTTTGTAGCGTATTCTTCGATCTTTTGGCTTGTGTATTGGAAATCTTTTTCACGCTGTCACATGATAAAAATCTACGCTATGCACGTGATATAACATCATCGCGTCTTTTGAATTTAAAAGGAATTTAACGTTTTTAGTTTGTAAAAAAGTAGCAACATGATTACGCTACAAGATAATTGGCAAATGTTTGTATAAAAAAAAAAAAAAAAAAAAAAAAAAATTTTGACTAAAATATTGACCCTGAAGATGAACAATGATGTTCGAAAGCGCTAGGTCATCGTATGGAAAATACATATTTCGGAACTATTTTCAAATAAAAAGTCTCATTAGAGAATATGAGAAAATTCAAAAGAAAATATGTAAGACTATGTTGTCTTTAACATTCAACACTACATGTTTGAAATATATATATATATATATATATATATATATATATATATATATACTAGTAAAATATACTAGTGAAAGTACTAGCTGAATTAAAAAATACACCATATCCATTTTATACATAAGGATCTCATCATTCAGTGGATTATTAGTAGTATAATGCTTATAATTATGTCTACTAGCGAAGGGATTTCGCCAATAATTGCATTAATATTGCTAATTAATTCAAGGTATGATTAACTCTTTGTAATATGTATATATATATATATATATATATCGGGTCATCCCATAAGTTCTGTCCGAGTTTTAACTCTTTGTTAAAATGAACGAAATTTAAAGAGTATTTTATAATGTCTAATGGAGCTGAACATTATTTTTATGTTTAGATGCATTTAAACTGATCAAATTTTATTTCAGAGAACAATAAAATTAAATTTTGTTTGATTAAAACCCTGCTAACATGGAAGTACCCAAGAATCATTTGAGGCACATAATGCTTTATGAGTTCAAGAAAGGAAACTCAGCAGCCGAAGCGGCTAGAAACATTCACTCAGTTTATGGAGAGGAATGTGTGAATGAAAGAACTTGCAGAAGATGGTTTTCAAAATTCAGAGGTGGAGATTTCACCCTTGAAGATGAAGATCGAACCGGACGTCCAGTTGAGTTTGCTGGAAAGCTTCCTGAAGCAGCCCTTGAAGAAAATCCTGCTTTATCAGTTGAGGCATTGGCAGTGGTTCTCAGTTCAAACCATACAAATGTTCATTGTCATCTTCAACAACTTGGAAAAGTTCCTAAACTTGCAAAATGGGTGCCTCGTGAATTGTCTGAAAACAACCTCAAATGCTGAGTTGACATCTGCTCTTCTCTCCATTCTCGCCAACTTGTTTCACCTTTTTTGGATAGACTTGTGACTGGCAACGAAAAATGGATCTTTTATCGAAATGTTAAGCGTCGTAGACAGTGGCTTGGTAAAGGGGAAGGACCCCAACCACAGCCGAGAAGGGAACTTCATGGGCAAAAGGTTCTTCTTTCAATCTGGTGGGATTGCCAAGGAATAATCCACTTTGAATTCTTACCACCTAATGCAACAATTAATGTTCAAATATACTGTCAGCAATTAGAGCGTTTGAATCAAACTTTGAGGAAAAAAAGACCTGCTCTAATGAATTGAAAACGGGTGATGTTTCATCAGGACAATGCGCGACCACACACAGCAAGAATCACGTCACAAAAGATCAAAGAACTTGGTTGGGAGAAAATTGCTCATCCACCTTATTCTCCCGACCTTGCTCCTTCAGACTACCAATTGTTTCGTAGCTTACAGAATCATTTGGAAGAAACAGATTTTGTAACACAGGAAGAGGTTAAAATTTAAATTTGTGAGTTCTTCGAATCAAAGCCAAAAGAATTTTACAGTAATGTAATTAGTAAGCTTGTTAATAGATGGAAGGAAGTCATAGATAATCAGGGAAAATACATTGTTGATTGAATCTGTAATTAAATGTAACATTTGGTCACTTGTTTCAAAATCCGGACAGAACTTATGGGATGACCTGATATATATATACTCGGTTGGTGCATAATTATTAGGTGTTTTTTAAACAATATTTATTATGAAACAAGAAGCAAAAGAATTCAACAATAATATTTTATATGATTTTTCCGGAACGTATGATTATCGACACGCATTTTTATAACCTGAAAATAAAATAATATTAAAAAAAGGAAACAAAACAGCAATTTTTATTAACAAATAACTCGCCTACAAAAACGCCTGATATTTATGCACCAACCCTATATATATATATATATATATATATATATATATATAAGCATCTTTGCACGGATCAATTTCTTAATGTCGTTATTAAACACATTAAGGAAGAAGCCGTAGTTATTTTCATTTCTTTTATTTTCCCAAGACAAAATTAATGTAATTGATTAGTTGTGATTTTTTTGTAAATGCGCATGGAACGCGTTCTGTTATAATTATGAACACGTATGAACACATCTCGTTATAGTCAGTTTAAAAAATAACAGTAAAAAATAATATAAATGGAGGTAACTTACTTTACATTTTTTTTATTATTAATGTTTTAAAATACTCAACCACCATTTTTTAAAAGTATTTGGGAAAATAAAAGAAATGAAAATTACTACGATGTCTTCCTTAATCTATTTAATAACATTAAGAAATTGATTCGTGTATTTAATATATTAAGATAATTCAACTAAATATGCCTGAATGAATATATGATACCTAAATAAATAAATAAATATATATATATATGACAGACATACATACACACACACACACACACACATATATATATATAGATAAATACACATACACACACACATATATATATATATAAATTATATATATCATATTATATACAGGGTGACCAAAAAAAAACGGGAATTTTTTAAGTGCGTATTGCCAAACATGAGCAAGTGGCAACACTGCGCGACAGTGACCTTGAGCAAGTAAACATTTCGCCATTTTAGTAACGAGAATGAAATATCACAATATCCCAGCTGTGTTGTTGCAGCAGTCAATGAGGAATCTCAACAGCAGATTTCAAGAATGCATTCGTACAGGAGGACGCCATCTACAGGACGTAATTTAAAAAAAATGAAAATTCCATCATTGTTTCTTAAATGGCATGTTTTAAGTTTTCAATTACTATGAATTAAATATCTTTCTTCCATCACTCTTGGTTTTATTGGATTGTTAAAAAGTTCCCGTTTTTTGGGGTCACCCTATATATATAAGTTGTGACATAAATGGTTAAGTAATGACAAAAACAATTTTGCAGATATATCGTATATTAAACAGTAAGTACACCAGAAGAGTATTAAACGTCTAGTGAGAGTGTATCGAATGAACTAGCGCCCAATCTATTCACTGTTTCTCCAAGGCCTTCTCCCCTAATAATCTTATAGTAGGTGGAAGAGTCTAACATAGACTCTTTAGAGGGAGGACATCACAACAATATATTATATATATATATATATATATATATATATATATATATATATATAAGTTCCGATCCTCGCTAGAGACAACCGGACGTCTAGCCACACTGATGAGCTGTGAAACAGTCTGTCTGTGGATGACAAAAATATTGCCTCCTGAAAAATTAATTTCGGTTGAGCTCTTTGGTTTGAGGTGTGTGTTTGTAAACAGTGACTATTTAAGCTAATATTGCAAGACTCTTCGGCAGAATTGAGTCACTGTCAGTCACTGTGTGTTTATCTAAATCTAAAAATAAACACGCTAAAATTCCGACGGCTTACAGGTAGAAGTTCCGACTGACGCAAATTCAGTCGGGTTTCGATCCTAGCTAGAGGCAACCGGACGTCTAGCTACACTGATGAGCTGCGAAACAGTCTGTCTGTGGATGACAAAAAATATATATATAAACAAATAAGAAAATAAATTCAACAACATCGATAACATTTACTCACTTTCGTTTATTAGACATAAAGTTACATTACTTAGTATCCTCCTTAACAATCTCATTGAGCGAGTGAAGACTGTGAGTCTTGGCAAAGACCAGACTTCTTTGAACATTGTGGACTAGCGCTACAGATTCCCAAACCAAGAATTGTACAAAATATAAAAGAAACTCACTTTCCACACATAATCAATGTTTTCATACTCTACACTACTTCAAATAAAAAGTTAGGAAGTAAAACCACATCAATACTGGAAAGAGCGATAACAGCTACAGTTCACTGTGTTTCGGCCGTTGTACACTCCGGCCTTCTTGAGGTTATATTTATTAGAATTTCGAACCGAATTCTTTATTTAGTCCACGGTGGTAGCTTTTTTGTAATTACACGTATCGTGCCTTTCGATATCTCAGTTTTAGTTAATTCGCCTTGATAGCTCAAGTTTTTCGTCTCTCTTCTGGTGCCAGAGATTGAACTTATATCTTTTTTGCGTCATGTCACTTCTTGGATCAGTCATCCAACGCTTTTATCCTCTGGACTAATCCACTGGGATCCATCTACCGCCATGGACTACATAAAGAGTTTGGTTCTAAACAAATACCACCTGAGGAAAGCCGGAGAGTAAAACGACTGAAACATCGTGAATGTCACAGTAATGACGAGGACAACAGTTTCGAACAATGTCAATTGTGTAAATAGGATTTTGTGATGCTGAGCAATAGAAACGGTTTCACTCAAGATATTCTTAAAATGACGCGAATAAATTTTGGAATATTAATACAACTTGTTTGCCGACCTAGTATCTTTAATTAAGTATTTTAACGTTACTTTCAACTTTTGCGAATATTTGAATAACTACAGAATTCTATAGGATATCAGCTTTTTCATATATATTTTTTTTTCTTTTGCTTATTCAGCAAATATTGATTTTTAAAAGATCTGGCTTCGTTGTATCTTCATATTAATCATGTTGCTAATGCAAACTTTCTGTGGATTCGTTATGAAAGTACCAAAACGAGTTCAATTATCCAAATAAAATTTGGAATGCTAATGACTCATTTCAAAGATATAGCTAATATCTTTTCAGTTTAATTTCATTATATACAGAATGCGTCAGAAAAAGGAAAACATTCAATACAAAAAAAAAAAAAAGTATATTAAAAAAAAAATCTACGGTGTCACAGAAATAACTATTTCAGTGAAATCGGGCATATTTTTAAAATTCACTTCTATTTCTGCTCATCATCTATTATATATATATATATATATATATATATATATATATATATATATATATATAAAACAGAGGACGTCTACGTGTCTGTCTGTGTGATACCTTTTCACTCGAGATCCATCCGACCGATTTTGAGCAAACTTGGCATATACATTGTACAATGTAAGATATAGGTTCTTAGTCTACAAAATCGATAATCAATAATATCGATCAAAAATCAATTAATTCAATTTTTTCTTCCGATTTCGTTCAAACTCGATATGTAGGTTACTTACATCATGACGAGCTCAACGATGCCTCATTTTTATTTCTACGCCACTGCGTTAAAAACGAAAAATCGTTTAAAATGCAAATCGATTTCAACACGAATTTTAAACTAAAATCTCCTATTTTCAATCAATCTAATACAAACTTCACTAAATTGTAGGCAACAATAAATTGATTGTTTAACAGTCATTTAACTTGATAATTGAGTCCACCAATATAGTGAAAACCCACGTAAATAGCAAAAAATGGCGATTTTTACTGGTTTCTTATTTATTTTTCGTTGATCTTTCAACCAATTTTCTTCAAACTTAACACTTGCTTTATCCTCTTTACATCTCTGGTAGCACACTGACAAATTGAATTTAAAAAACTTCAAAATAATTGTGATCTGAAGTGGGTCTTCATGTTGCCTTTCTTATCCCTTCATATCTTCGGCTAAATTCGATTGAATAAATACAGACTAATTCTGTTATATCAGTAACTGCATTAATCCAGAATGCTTTTTAATGAAAATACTTTAAAGTAATTGAAGGAGATAGACTCTGTTACATCTAAAAATGATGCTGTTTTTGCTCCATTCTAATTGAATGCTTTTTCTGATCGACTAGCTGGGTATGTTTTGTGATGTCAACGAACACTCGTTGCCACTTTTGTGACGTCAACGAATACTCGTTGCCACTTTCGTAATGCTCGTTCTAGTAGAGACTTTGTAATCGCAGATACAACTATAGTACGTCGTTGAACGATACTGTTGTCAGACGCTTTCGAATAGCACTCGCGCTAATAGTACTTGCTCGATAATACTCGGACAAGTAACTCGTATAGTGATCTAAATAGAGAAATAGTATAGTTAACAGAGTAGAGAATAGCGGTCCGTATAGTAATAGAGGATAGACTAGAAATGCAGATCCGTATAATGATAGAGGATAGACTAGAATCAGAGATCGTTAGCCAACAGCTACTTCTTACATATATCCGTTTCCTCTATGGTCACGTGATCTACTTAATTCAATAATGGGATCGCCTGTGTTTACTCACTGGCGATCTATGTTCAAACGACACTTTATTTCTATATAACAGTATGGCTGCTAGTGTTTAATATGTGCTAGAAATATGTGTGTAAATTTCTAATTTTGTTTATAACTTTATAATTTTTCTAACTCGTTTTTCTAATTTTATTTTCATTGCCTTTCAGAACCCTATTAATAATGAATACACAAGAACTGGGAACTCGAGATTTGACTATAGAGGACGAATTAATTCAGTTACAGTTGATTGTAGTTAAAAATGATATATTTCATAGATACATGATATTGATACAATTGAATAACTTGTCTCTAACTGCATGTCTGGAAGATATACAACAGCTGGAATTTAGGGCACCTCGAGGCGGAGTAATGGTTAGCAAGCTTGTCTCGCTAAAACGATTACGACTGAGTAGTGGGTTCGATCCTCACTGGGTGCCCCCTACTTTCGGCCTCGTTTTTCTAATTTTATTTTCATTGCCTTTCAAAACCCTATTAATAATGAATACACAAGAACTGGGAACTCGAGATTTGACTATAGAGGACGAATTAATTCAGTTACAGTTGATTGTAGTTAAAAATGATATATTTCATAGATATATGATATTGATACAATTGAATAACTTGTCTCTAACTGCATGTCTGGAAGATATACAACAGCTGGAATTTAGGGCACCTCGAGGCGGAGTAATGGTTAGCAAGCTTGTCTCGCTAAAACGATTACGACTGAGTAGTGGGTTCGATCCTCACTGGGTGCCCCCTACTTTCGGCCTCGTTTTTCTAATTTTATTTTCATTGCCTTTCAGAACCCTATTAATAATGAATACACAAGAACTGGGAACTCGAGATTTGACTATAGAGGACGAATTAATTCAGTTACAGTTGATTGTAGTTAAAAATGATATATTTCATAGATACATGATATTGATACAATTGAATAACTTGTCTCTAACTGCATGTCTGGAAGATATACAACAGCTGGAATTTAGGGCACCTCGAGGCGGAGTAATGGTTAGCAAGCTTGTCTCGCTAAAACGATTACGACTGAGTAGTGGGTTCGATCCTCACTGGGTGCCCCCTACTTTCGGCCTCGTTTTTCTAATTTTATTTTCATTGCCTTTCAAAACCCTATTAATAATGAATACACAAGAACTGGGAACTCGAGATTTGACTATAGAGGACGAATTAATTCAGTTACAGTTGATTGTAGTTAAAAATGATATATTTCATAGATATATGATATTGATACAATTGAATAACTTGTCTCTAACTGCATGTCTGGAAGATATACAACAGCTGGAATTTAGGGCACCTCGAGGCGGAGTAATGGTTAGCAAGCTTGTCTCGCTAAAACGATTACGACTGAGTAGTGGGTTCGATCCTCACTGGGTGCCCCCTACTTTCGGCCTCGTTTTTCTAATTTTATTTTCATTGCCTTTCAGAACCCTATTAATAATGAATACACAAGAACTGGGAACTCGAGATTTGACTATAGAGGACGAATTTATTCAGTTACAGTTGATTGTAGTTAAAAATGATATATTTCATAGATATATGATATTGATACAATTGAATAACTTGTCTCTAACTGCATGTCTGGAAGATATACAACAGCTGGAATTTAGGGCACCTCGAGGCGGAGTAATGGTTAGCAAGCTTGTCTCGCTAAAACGATTACGACTGAGTAGTGGGTTCGATCCTCACTGGGTGCCCCCTACTTTCGGCCTCGTTTTTCTAATTTTATTTTCATTGCCTTTCAAAACCCTATTAATAATGAATACACAAGAACTGGGAACTCGAGATTTGACTATAGAGGACGAATTAATTCAGTTACAGTTGATTGTAGTTAAAAATGATATATTTCATAGATATATGATATTGATGCAATTGAATAACTTGTCTCTAACTGCATGTCTGGAAGATATACAACAGCTGGAATTTAGGGCACCTCGAGGCGGAGTAATGGTTAGCAAGCTTGTCTCGCTAAAACGATTACGACTAAGTAGTGGATTCGATCCTCACTGGGTGCCCCATACTTTCGGCCTTATGCATGGAAAATCGCTACAACAGCTGGAATTGATTAAAAAACGTATACTTCTACTGTGGGCAATGTTGAAACGTACAGTATAAAAGAGGATCGCAAGAAATGCAAATACTGTATGTCTGAGCATGAAATTGACAGAAAAAGTGGCCCGCATTTGGAAAGACTTGCCATAACTGCAGAAGAAAAAGTATTTTCAGTCTGTATAGATTGAGGACAAATTCAAGTAAACTACCACAATAATCACCCCGAGAAGATTATTAGGATGGAAGGGAATGCCTTTTGCAATGAAAACGGAAAGTGCCACTTCCCAGAAAGCAATGGTAAAATGTTAACTGATAAAATAAGTAACACGATTATTTATGAAGATGGTATTTGCCTCGGTGTCACTACTAACGGTGAGTTAAAACAAAAAAGCAGAATATGTGTTAAACAAGTTAAAAAATGCTGGAATGAAAATAAATACAAACAAATCTGAATTTGATGCGATACAATATCATATTTAGGGTAGCAGATTTCAAAAAATGTAATGGCACCATATCCAGATTTAATTAAAAGAATTTCAGAGTTATCTATACCTCAAGGACACATGGCACAGTGGATAAAGGCGTTGGTTAGATCCAGTGACAGACCCAAAGAGTGTGAGTTCAATACCCGGTTAAGGCAGTGGATAACTTGGAGAGGGAAAATTAGCAGGAGATAACTGATAACTGACATCCATCAAACATGGCTCGTGGAACTAGAACAGTCTACCCCAGTGATCGAAATAAAGGGTTCAGTTCGAAATTCCAACCACCTGAAGAAGGCCGGAGCGTACAACGGCCGAAACGTTGTGTCAAATATGGCGACAAAGATGAGGACAATAGTCCGACTAATGTAAATACTGTACATAATACCTCATCTCAGAAATATAGACAGTATCTATACCTATTGATAAAAAATAATTAGAATCCTTTTCAGGATTCCTTATTTTTTATAATAGATACATACCAACATACAGTGCCTTAATAGAACCATTTGCTGAACTGCGCAAAAAGAATGATGCGTTCAACTACACTCAAAGACAAAACTTAGCATTTGAGGATTTAAAAAAGATGCTTACAGAAAAATCAATTGTAAAATTCTTTGATCCCAAAAAAGAAGGCTACGTTAACTACGGATGCGAATGAGCGAGCTGTGTCAGCAATTTTATCACAAGAAGGCTATCCAATAATGTATTTTTCAATGAAGATTGACGGCAGTAGAAATACATTATTCAAATATTGAAAAAGGGCGCATGGGCCATTGTCCGAAGCACAGACAATTTTTATTAGGTAAGAAGTTCCTATTGAAGTCGGACCATAAAACTCTAGAGTTTATTTTAACCCTAGAAAGGAGCTACAAAGTTTACTGCTTCCAGAGCTCTAATATAGTCAATAAAATTAATGGCATATGATTTTGACATTGAGTATGTAAAAAGAAATATAATACCATATATCGATGTACTGTGAAGGTTACAATTTGATAAACATCCAATAGGGAAAAAAATGAATATCCCAGATGAAGAAATATTACATTGGGTTGAAACTGACATATTACCTCTACAAAGATTGGTACCAGAAAGTCTAGATGGCCCGATATTAAGCAAGATTTCTGAGAGAATAAAAAGAAATAGATGGAGTATTTGTTCCAAAGCTGAAAGACCTTATAAAGAAATAAGGCATAACTTAACGATGGAAAACGGCGTTATATGCAATGGAGATGTGATAGTACCACCAGTAAGGAAAGATATTTTAAAAAGTGCACATGATGACGTGCATTGGGGCATAACGGCTACACAGAGGATATTAAAATTGGAGGCAGGTAGCCGGGTTATTACCTCGGCATAGAAAGATATGTATATAAATGCCCAAAATGTGGAGATATTAATAATGTTTGACAAAGGAAAATACACTCATGTCCAAAACAAAAGGAATCATCCTCTTGTGCTAATATGGGCCATGCACACATTAATGGCATGGAAATATTTCTAATTTTAGTAGACTCCTTTTCTGTATGACCTGAAGTCGTTAAAGATAGAAAAACGGTTACAATAAAGCAAATATTAAGTGATATTTTCTAGAAATGGAATCTCTAAAACATTAGAATCAGAAAATGCACAAAAATTTGTTGATGTAGATTTATGTAATTAGCTGAGGCGGATTGACTTCTTCCATTACAAAACACCAACGTATCACTCACAATCTTTTTGGGGTTGCAGAAAAAATGATGCAGGCAGTAAAAACAGATACTATAGACAGTTACTTACCAAGGTTACTGCTTAGTTATAGGATGATTCCACACGCAGATTACAAAGCCCATCTGCGTTAATGCGAGGATAAAAAAAAAGCTCTCCATTAACAATGTCTTACTCAACAAATGAAAATATGTGGTATAAAAAAGACGAAGTGGCGAGCCGTGAGAGCGCTAATTCCATCATACAAAGCGGACATAAGATGGTGGTTATATCTAAGAAAGGAAAAACCTTAACCCTAGAATCGTCCTGGGTACGACGTTAAACTGCATCCAACAGCAAGGCCTCTGATCAGGAGGTTTTGAGGAAGCGTGGAACCACCTCTTAATTGCTGGTGTTCCCAGGTCCAGCCTGACCCGGGGTGGTAGCACCTGTTGGGGTCCCAGCTATGGGAAAATAGTGAACTTCCAGGTCTTTTCCAGCACATTGAAACAATGATGTTGCCAACTATACTATTTTGAAACAATGATGTTGCCAACTATACTATTTTGAAACAATGATGTTGCCAACTATACTTTTTTGAAACAATGATGTTGCCAACTATACTATTTTGAAACAATGATGTTGCCAACTATACTTTTTTGAAACAATGATGTTGCCAGCTATACGTTTTTGAAACAATGATGTTGCCAGCTATACTTTTTTGAAACAATGATGTTGCCAACTATACTATTTTGAAACAATGATGTTTCCACCTATACGTTTTTGAAACAATGATGTTCCCAGCTATACGTTTTTGAAACAATGGTGTTGACAGCTATTTTTGGAAACAATGATGTTGCCAACTATACTATTTTGAAACAATGATGTTGCCAGCTATACTATTTTGAAACAATGATGTTGCCAACTATACTATTTTGAAACAATGATGTTGCCAGCTATACGTTTTTGAAACAATGATGTTGCCAACTATACTTTTTTGAAACAATGATGTTGCCAACTATACTATTTTGAAACAATGATGTTGCCAACTATACTATTTTGAAACAATGATGTTGCCAACTATACTTTTTTGAAACAATGATGTTGCCAGCTATACTTTTTTGAAACAATGATGTTGCCAACTATACTATTTTGAAACAATGATGTTGCCAGCTATACGTTTTTGAAACAATGATGTTGCCAACTATACTTTTTTGAAACTATGATGTTGCCAACTATACTATTTTGAAACAATGATGTTGCCAACTATACTTTTTTGAAACAATGATGTTGCCAGCTATACGTTTTTGATATATTTAGTAAATACTGGATCTGGCATTAAATAACCCCTAGTGGTTTATATGCCATAAACCCCAAACAACAAATTAAACCTAGAACCCTAACCATGGGTATAATATACCCAGCGCAAATTTTCCTATTTTCAATTACAATTTTCAGTACCTGATTTTCTTACCTAAATAATATTTTTCAGTTCCTATTTATGTTAACTCAAAGTACAAAGTTTGAAGGGCCGGAATATAAAATATTTCAAATAAAGATTTATATTTAATATTTTTCTTCTTTTTTTCTTTTATTTTATTATTATTTTTTTTTTTTTTGACCTTTTCAAAATCGGGTATGATATACCCATGGTTAGTAGTGGTGTAACTTTAATTGATGGTTAGTATTCTAGGGTTAATGTCTTATTCTGACCAATTAACACCCAGAATTGAAGATTTTATGATGGAAGAAAGGATGAGATCTTCAGGATAATTTAATAAAAGACGAGCCTGTTGGTGATAGCAAGTGTGACTCAGAAACGGAAGATGAAATGAGGCCAATATCTACATTAAAAAGAACAGAGTATAAACCTCAAGGGGGAGAGCAGGAAAGAGATTTTTGAAGTTCAAGAACAACAAAAGAAATTAAACCTCTTCGGTTCAGGGAGGTGTAATGAGATTGGCACAACAGCATTTTTTTCATATGTTGGTAAAAGGAAAAATAGATTATAAAGTAAAGAGTTAGATGTGGTAAGTTGATCACGTGTCATTGAACAACACTTTGCAACATATGGTTTATGTTTCAATTTCACCAGATCCTGGGCCTTTCTTAAATGGACTGGTACACTCATAAAAATAAGGAAAAATAGATTATAAAGTAAAGAGTTAGATGTGGTAAGTTGATCACGTGTCATTGAACAACACTTTGCAACATATGGTTTATGTTTCAATTTCACCAGATCCTGGGCCTTTCTTAAATGGACTGGTACACTCATAAAAATAAGGAAAAATAGATTATAAAGTAAAGAGTTAGATGTG
This sequence comes from Acanthosepion esculentum, assembly GCA_964036315.1. Taxonomy (NCBI): domain Eukaryota; kingdom Metazoa; phylum Mollusca; class Cephalopoda; order Sepiida; family Sepiidae; genus Acanthosepion; species Acanthosepion esculentum. The sequence goes on along the minus strand of OZ038513.1, from coordinate 43,645,867 downwards.
GTAAGTTGATCACGTGTCATTGAACAACACTTTGCAACATATGGTTTATGTTTCAATTTCACCAGATCCTGGGCCTTTCTTAAATGGACTGGTACACTCATAAAAATAAGGAAAAATAGATTATAAAGTAAAGAGTTAGATGTGGTAAGTTGATCACGTGTCATTGAACAACACTTTGCAACATATGGTTTATGTTTCAATTTCACCAGATCCTGGGCCTTTCTTAAATGGACTGGTACACTCATAAAAATAAGGAAAAATAGATTATAAAGTAAAGAGTTAGATGTGGTAAGTTGATCACGTGTCATTGAACAACACTTTGCAACATATGGTTTATGTTTCAATTTCACCAGATCCTGGGCCTTTCTTAAATGGACTGGTACACTCATAAAAATAAGGAAAAATAGATTATAAAGTAAAGAGTTAGATGTGGTAAGTTGATCACGTGTCATTGAACAACACTTTGCAACATATGGTTTATGTTTCAATTTCACCAGATCCTGGGCCTTTCTTAAATGGACTGGTACACTCATAAAAATAAGGAAAAATAGATTATAAAGTAAAGAGTTAGATGTGGTAAGTTGATCACGTGTCATTGAACAACACTTTGCAACATATGGTTTATGTTTCAATTTCACCAGATCCTGGGCCTTTCTTAAATGGACTGGTACACTCATAAAAATAAGGAAAAATTGATTATAAAGTAAAGAGTTAGATGTGGTAAGTTGATCACGTGTCATTGAACAACACTTTGCAACATATGATTTATGTTTCAATTTCACCAGATCCTGGGCCTTTCTTAAATGGACTGGTACACTCATAAAAATAAGGAAAAATTTTGGGAGAAATAATTTTTGTATGTTGGCATTCTTTATAACTTTATTAATTACGATCATCAAAAATTTAAATACATCGTCATTTTCCGCATTTTCTTTCTTGAATACTGTCCTTTCTCACGAATAATTTTTTTCTCAGTATCTTTCACGCTCATTATCTTAGTTGCTTTATCGCCTTGCTTGGGGGTGAAATGATGGGAAAAAAATTCAAAATGGTTTTCATTGTTATGTAACTTTACTTGCGAAGCATTGAGATCAACCAATTGATTAACAAAGGGTCGATTCAGCTAATTCCTGCAAATTCTAAAACTAACCAATATATGAATTAAAGGAGAATCAAAGAAGAAGAAACAAAAGGGGATCCACCTCGAAATGGAATTGGGGAGCCGGTTCAGTTGTCGAAATTCTGGTCAAGATTTATTACAATTTGATGGTGTGAACAAAGTCCTGGACGGGTTTTTTCCGTACTTGTTGGAGCACTCTCACATCGGTTGGAACAGATGTGTGGAATAGACACCAGACCGATGCTCGTTGTCAGCAGTAAAGTTCCGAGGTCCCAGGTTTTCTGTTGTTGGTTTTTCAGCTCTCAAGCAGATGACTGAACCGACTTTGGGCATTTACCCCTACCTTAGGAGCAGTATTCTATTATAGGTGAGTGGATCGTGCCCCAGTGTAACAGTCCAGAGTATACCCGGGATGTCATCAGTCAATTATGTTCCATGTGTGATACATGTTTAGGCGATCATGTATCTTTCGATACATGACTGACGAGGAAGATGTTTTCCCGCAGTAGGTTGCCATTTCTTTCTGCGGTAGACAAGCTGCCAGCCAAGGCTATAGAACCCGTTCCGTTCTGCTACTTTACCCATAACTGGGAGAGAAGAAGAGGATTCATACCTTTCCCAAGGCTATTAGCACGTAAGTGAATGTAATGGATTCGACTATAAATTAGGCAAAACCAGTTTAAATCCCTGGATATAGACTTGTATATAACCTCTCCTTTTTTGTAATAAGATGTATATCATTTTCTACAAACACAGGCTTCTTTTTATTTTGTGCTACCGTGCCTGGAAAGGATTTGAAAAACCGGCAATTCAATGATCTTGTACGATGATCGCGAAAATAATCTTGAATCATTTGTTAGCTGGGGCAAGAAATGGCTTGAAAATGTTAACAACTCCAAAACAAAACTTCTGTCCTTCATCTAAGAGAACCATTTTTGATTTCCATCACCATGACTGATACTAACCTCCAAAAGCTCAGTGGAATGATTACATTTAATTAATTGCTAGCTCTATTGCTAGGAAGGCTGATTCAATGTGCCGTACCAATGCTCCTCTCTCTAGGTTCCAACTTGCACGTATATGAATCTATAACCTCTCCCTGCATTAAATATTGCTGGTCTGGTGCACCTAGTTTATAAATCACAATTCTTGATAAAATCCAAAGAATGTTATCGCTCCTGACCTGGCATCTCGGCTTCAATCACTTTCCTACCGCTGTAACGTAGCTTCCCGGTGTCGTTTCAATAAATATTTCCATTGTACACCATTTACATTATTCGGACTATCGTCGTCATCTCTGTCGTCAACGTTTATTACAACGTTTCGGTCGTTGTACTCTCCGGCCTTTCTCAGGTGGTTGGAATGTCGAACTGAACCTTTTATTTCGCTCACTGCGGTAGACTGTTCTAGTTCCACGTGCCATGTTTGATGGGTGTCAGTTATCAGTTATCTCCTGTTAATTCCCCTCTCCAAGTTCCCTACTGCCTTAACCGTGTATTGAACTCACACTCTTTGGGTCCTGTCACTGGGTCTAACGAACGCCTTTATCCACTGTGCCCTGTATCCTTGAGGACGTATGTGTATGAATTTCTGGCTATTATTGCGGCATCTTTGGAAAGTGCCTGAAAAACCATACCCCGGATTGACCCAAGTCTTGTGAGTGAAATTGGGTAGGCGGAACCCTTGGGGCCGTCGATAGCTGTGCTAGCACGAAGTCACAAGTCATCGTGGCCGAGGGCTTGAGCATGCTGGCCTTGTTCAAATTGTTGATCACGCTAGATAGCATGCACTTTCCCAGAAGCTGTAACTAAGGTCTGCATAGTTGCAGTACAAGTCGGTTCTGTGGGTGTTGAATAAACACAAATGCGATGAGCAAGCGTCTGCAATAGGCATTGGCGAGCGTAGTAGACGGATATCCTTGAATACGAGTGGCCAGATATATATATATATATATACATAGGCAAATAATTTAACTTTTTGTTTCTGTTCTTCTTTATTCTATCCATAAATTTTTACATCATGTGGTATTTTGGTAAATGTCGCATTGGGTGAAGAGTGAGGTGTTCTTGTGGTGATTGAGTAAATTGTAATGAATTAATGGGTCGCGAATCAGATTAACTAGATTTAGGATAGTCAATGACGACCAGCCTCACTCTACTTCTCTTTCGGCATTGTGCCAAAATTGTATTTAAAAGTACAGGGTGCTCTTGCCACCCCTACATAATATAATTTTGTATTTCAGATGGCTGATACAAAAATGATGGGGGTTCATACAGACCTTCTCGATGTGTGACAGTGTCAATGATAGGGAACAAACTGAATCCGGCTTTGTATTACTTGTTCTTCTAATGTTCTCATTACCTTTTCTTGTACCTTTTCAGACCACGCTGTACAATAAATATACTGTTCTTCTTTATTCTACAGCCCCACCACTACTGACAATAGACTCATCTGAATAAATCCTAATATTTGCTTCTCTTTTCGTATTGGTGGCAGGACAAAGAGTTGCAAAATTCGTGCAACTATGGCTGTTTTGAGTTGAGTCCAACACAAACTGTACTGGCCCAAACTTACGCTATTCTTAATGACTATCGCTTTCGGGGAGGGTCAAAAGTCCAAGCCACAGGAGGCCTTCACCCCAAGCAGCACCACTTCTTCGGAAGGGGGTGAATTTTATTGGCCGGCGACTGAGGTGTCTCCGAAAGGGGAAGTGCCGAGGGGACTTAGGCATTAATTATTCCAAGCAATACCCTGGAAAGGTTGTAAGCGCCAATTTCTTTCTGGGCAAACTATACGAAGAGACGACGACGACTCACTTCAGTTATTAAAAGTAAGTGGCTCTTTACTTTCTTTCGTTATTATTCGTAGTCGTAATCCATGAAATTAGACGTACCGGTTGCCGACTTCATAAATCATAATTGTGTGACGCCTTCAATAAGTCACATGCAGCCTTTCAACATGGGACACACAACTGCTAAGACGCTTCATCTAATAAAAATAAATACAATTGTTTAGCTTTATTGAAGAAGCCGAAATTCCGCCGTGAATAATACCAGACGTGCGAACTTTTAACCTAAAAGTAAAAACTGATGACGCCACCATTCTTTGTTAGACTCGATCTACATAAAAAAAGTCTTTGAAAAAAATTTTAAATCATTTTAGATTTTTAGAAATTTTCAATTGCTCGCACGTTCCAAATTTAAACTTTTATTCTGTTTCAAAATTAAATATTTGAAACTATTACATCGTGGAAATTGTCTATTTGAAAATATTTAGTGTTTTAATATTGTGGATTTGAACTGTTTTATTTATTTTTTTAATCTCTATAATTAAAATTACATATATATATATATATGTGTGTGTGTAAATGTATGACGGGGTTTAAATTCAGTATTCGAACTACGAAGTTAGTCGGCTTGAAGCAAGGAACACTGTTTTATATTTTATAAGCATTTAACAAGAGGTGAATGAAAATTACTCTAAAGCTTTGCAGACTTCAGTGCAGGAGTCTTTTAAAAGTCCTTGTATATAACTTCAAGTCTGGCAATATCCTGTACTAGGTAAGTTTCTTTTTTCCACACACCGAGGCATGACAAGGTAGACACCCATATTCTAGTATGTGCCTTCTTGCCCATGCGGTATTAACTCCTCCCCCCCACTTGGACGAGATGTGACACAAGGTCTTTTTAGGTGGCTACCCGAGCGCATACTTCCGGGACAAGGACAGAAATTGCCCACAGCCGTCGGTTGCGCTGGCCTCGGTGCGAGCACTAATCACTCCCTCTGGTGCAATGGGAGGGCACGGCCTCGGACAGCTGTTCTCCATGGCTGGGCACCACTCAGTATAATTTCCTCAGTTGCCACTCTGTCTTTTGGCAGAGAAGCCCCAGAGCGCACTCTGCCAAAAGACAGAGACGCAACTGAGAGATAAGCCACGCGTTAGAAATTCCCCCAAGGATGAATTTTCACGCTGCCTTCTTGCCCATACCGCGGTGGGTGCAAAACAAAGAACCGGTCGCTCGTTGTTCGAGCCTTTATATAGGCCAGCATAAGGTCAGAATTAGGGACTTAATTTCAGGCTTCTTCGATTTTCTGTTATCTACATCTTCAAAATAAGGTCCACAACTCCTGTTCTTCTAGAGGGTTTCTTCCTTTTTGACAGTAATCATTCAAATTTCAATAATATTTGAAACTGTTACTTATAAAATCTTTACAGTGTCTACATTTTCCGCGGTTGGGCTTAAACATTCGGTTCGTTGACAGAAAGCCAGTTTCGATTTGGCTGCTGTCAATGCTTGATCAGCTTCCAGGTGCTCACGCATACACCTTGTTTCCTTCGATTCAAATATCTCATTAATAACAGAAAGGCTTAAATGACTTTAAGTAGACGTATTTTGCCGTTGAAAACCGGCGTTCGCTAGAACATCTGAAGTTCGAGACAATAAAGATAGGGAAGTCAATATTACCAAGAGAGTTCTTCCAATTACAAGTCCAGTTGGGAGATGCTGGCAAAACACACCCGACGGCCAAACGTACACTTTAACTAACATGAGGTCGTTGTCTTCCCAAAGAAAAGACTATAAAAACGAACGCCCCACTCGCTCTTTATTACTCTTCTTTACACTTTATTTTCTGCAGGTTATTCTCTGTACAATAATAATGTTTACTGCCAACACAAGACCTGGTTCATTATTCATTTGCCAAGACCTCTCTGTCGCCAGACTCCACTAACTGAATAGTAATCTGATTAAATCGATTTCACTACTCTGATAGGCATAGAGCAAATAAAATTAGCGAATAAAGTTCGAATTTCTGTTGAAGCTATTAATGTCAATTTCTGGTTAATATTCTTAGAAAATCCCGAATCCAAACATTCTTGTACTTTGTTCGACCACTAGTAATTTTGAATATTTCTGAAGGAGTACAGCATTTTATTACAGCGATTTTTTTTTTTTTTTTTTTTTTTTTTTTTTTTAACTTTCAAAACCAAAATTACACTATTTACATTGTTCAGACGGTTGTTCTCATTTTTGTCATGTTTTGGCTGTTGTACGCTGCAGCCTCTTCATGTGATATTCGTTGGAATTTTGAGCCGAACCCTTTATTTAGTCCACGAAGAAAGATTGCCATGCCTTTTTTTTTTTTTTTTGCCTCTCCCCTCCCCTTTTTTGCCTTTTTCAGGCTTTTTTTTTTTATTTATTTTTTTTTCGGGGGGGGGGGATTTTTTAAATTTTTTTTTTGCCTTATTTTATTTTTTTTTATTTATTTATTTTTTTTTTTGCCTTTTTCATATCTCGGTTTCAGCTAATTCCGTTTAGTAACTCACCTCTACAAGTTTTTGTTCACCTCTGCCGTGGCCAGGAATTGAACTCACAGCTCTTTCGGTCAAGTCACTTATCTGAATTGCTTCAACCAAGGACATATTGTCTAGTGGATAAAAGCGTTGGTAGAAGTAAGCCAAAAAGTGAAGATGACCGGAGCGTACGACGACTGAAACGTTGTGAATATGACAATAGAGATGAGGGCAACAGACCGAATACTGTAAATAGTTACAACACCTCATGTCGGAAATATAGACAGAATAAAACAAAAATTATAACGAAAAAGGGGAGTTAAAAATATATTATCGTAAAAATGGTAATATCTGAATACTTAACAAAAACAAAAGACCAGTAAACCGGTTTATCGGCCCTCTATCATTAGGGCTAAGAACGAGGAGTACAATGCGCACAACAACTAAAAATGAAAATCCAAATGATATGAAGGAAAATATAACACTTGCAAGATAATTACCTTTAAGCCCACCAAATACTCTGTTTATAGAAAGAGGGCTGGGAGGACGTAATATAAATAGATTCAAACCACTTCCAAATGCAAGGCTAAGGTGGACAATTTGTATAAATATGTGAATTCAACAGTTTCGACAATAGCTGAACATTTGATTTAAAAAAATGCAATGTGCCCGGTTTTACAGTGAAGACGTATTTTCAGTACTTACCAAGGTTAATTCTGAGTTTAATTTAAAAGTGTTGAAATCTATTTACATTAAGTTCTGCCAGCCACCCCTCTGGTCTTCTTAAAGGTTATTAGACTGTTGTTTTTTTTTCAATCGTTTTATTGTGCACATTTTCTTCCTCGATCTTACTTTTGAAGTGAGAACCGATTAACCGGTTTAGCTTTTCTTTTAATCATGTGAGACTACCCACCTCTGCAACTCGTTGCACAAAGATATAGACCCCACGTCGTAGAATTTCTGTGCGGTGGATCGAGCGAGAGGTAGGCTCACAGGCAAAAGAAAAACACAACTACAAACTTGGGTAGGACGAAAAGAGGAGGGAAGGAGTGTGACCTTTTTGTGGATGATAACTCTTGCTTGATTCTCGGCTGGCGGAAAAAAATATATATCTTAACTAACAATGTCCGGCTGCTAATGGGTCGCTCTTCGATGTTACGTGCTCCGGCCTAAATCAACCTTCCTCGAATCTAAACTAAGTCTAACTACCCCGTGGCCCAAAGCGCTGCCGTATATATGGAGAATCCTCTTTCATCATTTCCGGACAAGGGACACCCACGAATAAACCCATAACTTTTTCATGACAATTTCTCTCTTTGAAGAAAGTGGACATAAAAATATTTCTTAGCCTAGCTGACTCCGATTCAGGGACATTAAATTCAAACCCTTTTAAGTTTTGACCAGAGCCGGTCTTTTTCCTATCGTCGTATTTTGACAAGTACTTAACACTTATCTACCCTTTTCACCATATGTCCAAAACATGTTTTTATCTAGATTCCTAATCTAATCATTTGGTCTTGAAGTTTGATGCCCAGGTCAAATCTAACTAATCTTCTCGTACATATGTGTGCGCGCGCACGCACACACAGATGTGGGGGTATATATATACACACACACAGATGTGCGGGCGCACACACACACACGCGTGCGCATATATCCAACTCATAGTGTCACAATCAGTTAATCCTGTTGTATTTCGATATCACCATTTTACGTTAACATTTGTTTATCCCGTCCCCCGTTTTTTTTTTTTTTTTTTTTTGTTATAAACGTTTCTCTTGTTTTAATATGTCCATTTTTTTATTGCACTAGTAACTTTATTTTGATTACAAAGAAATGAAACTTAAACAATGCTGGGCAGCTTTTCCTTGTCCAACTCGCACTTCATTGTCCAATGGTATACTTAACATGTATTAGTGGAGGTGAAGAAACAGTTTGTGTTAAGAGCATTTCATCTCCCAATGAAATACTGGTGTCTGGTTTAATTAAGAATTTATGACCTGTTCAACATTCACGAATTCCAATCAACTGATAATGTATGCCAAACAGTAAAGTTTTTTTTTTACCTGTTGTAACCTAATAATCGCTAAGTGAAACCGCTTTTTATCACTATGGTTTCGCATCGCGAACGAAGATTTAGAAAGGTCTTCCCCGTCTCTTATACGTTCTAAGGCCTATGCGAGAGAGAGAGAGGCATGCTTTTCCAGGACGACTGCAGGAAGACGGTCTGGCAGCTGGTGAAAGCTACGGAACTACCTCTTAAACATTTTTTAAAGTGGGGGGAGCGTCATGATAGATTCGTTGTCTGCGTCTGTTCTCCATCAGAATAAGAACTTGGTTCTATCTCCAATAAAAAAATGCATTTGAAAATCGATATTCTTTTTTACATGTCCTCGTCGTAAATATGCGAGTAATTACTTAAAAGTACTATGCCCGAACCAATTTCCAAATCTGACCAAATAAGTAAACCTTCAGTATTTTTTTAGATAGGCTTTTCATCGTCTGGAAACTTAAGAACTCTGCAAATGTAAACAGAAGGGGATCCATAATCTGACGATGAAAAATGCATTTATTTTGCATTACAAATATTTCTTTTTCAACATAATCATTTTCTTACTTGTCAATGCATTTAATTCCGTGGTGAATACTGATTGCATAGATAAGACATTATACAGTGAAAATATCAGATCGAAATTCATCTAATACCTTCGTAACAGATTACAGATACTTCCAGTCACTCTTGTTTATAAGTTAGGTTAAAGATCACAATTCTTCAGATATATCTTTTTATACTCACTATATTTCGGATCAATTGTTTTGGCTTCAGGTGCATATATATATATATATATATATATATGTGTGTGTGTGTGTTATTAGGGATAGTGGTGGGTAAATCAAATGACTAGATATTAGACAACCATATATGCGCGCGTTAGCATGCATACACAGGTATGCAAATAAATATTCACTAAAAGGAGTGCTCAATATTGTTAGACAAAGCTAAGATATATTAATAAGTATACATATATCTACGTTCGAAGTGTAACTTGAGTTTCGTTGTTCTACCAACTTATCAGGCACGAAATATTACAATTGCACGCAGATTCACAGCTCAAATTTAAAATAAATATAATATATATAAATTTAACATACAGAAAATAGGGTATATATAGGGGGCCACTGTGAAAAAATTTTTTTTTAAAAAAAGCAAACTTAAAGTTTAAAAGAGGAAAGCCGGGTAATTCGTTAAGTAATATAGACGTTAAAATATTTAAAGAGAGGAATCAGTATCTAATCTAAAATATGGGAAGTGAAATTTAGATAATATATTTATCCAGAATTTAAAATATTTTAAGATTTTTCTTATGATTACAACCTAACATTAACTCATTTCATTTATTAAGTAAATTTCGGTCATAAATATTTTTGAGGGTAAATCTTTTTTTCCAGCAAACACAGGTTGCATCGGTCGCCGTAACCGGAAAAGAGTGTAGTTTTTTGGCGACGAAATCCGAATTTACTACTGGTGTGTAGTCATCTGTTTTAATATCCCAGTAAAATATTGAGAGGAGTGCCGTGGCATTTGCATATTGCTTATGGTTAAGTGTCATTTTTTGATGGTAAAATCTTGTTTTCCAGTTATTTGCTGTTGAACCTAAATTTTTGTTTCGCCATTATGCCTAATGCTAGCCTTTTAGATGACGCCCTATATATATATATATAGAGAGAGAGAGAGAGATTATAATAAAAACATGTTGAAACATCTACACAAAAGCTTTCATGTTTCAATACTATGATTGTACTTCTTCAGGCAATGGTAACTGGTGATTAAATGATTTTTTAAGGAAATTTAAAAGCAAATTACCTCCTTCTTTCCGAAAATTAAAGGCGGCGGAATAAGGTCAGAATTTTTAAAAAAAACTTGTTTTGAATAAACTAATTAAATGTCAGATCTATGCTGAATAAAAAGGAACCTCAGAGGGTGGAGGTAGGGGAGTTATTTTTTCATTTCACGAAAAAAAACGGAACATAGACAGGCCATCATTGACGATGACAATAATACATGGCTCCACTTTGTATTGAGCACTTTCTAAAAGTAAATGCTACGAACAGTGGATTTTTACATCATCTGTTCTTCCTCTCATTTGGATATATATATATATATATATATATATATATATATATGAATTGTACTATCTTTACCCACGATGAAATACTTCGTTTCCTTTTTCTGTTTTTGTCGTCTTTTTATAGTCTTTTCTTTTCTTTTTTTTCTTTTTTTTTAATTTTGTATTTGTCTTTCTTTTTTTTTTTTTTCTTTTTTTTTTGGCTTTGTTTGTCCTTCGTTTTTCTGTGCCGTAAGTTTCTTCATTTTCAAATAAGTCGTAGGTAATTTACAATTTATTAATATATATATATATATATATATATCAGACGACATGAACTATTGCATAAACACGCGGAAGGCCACGCGCGCTGCTTTCAAATGAAGAAACCTACGAAGAATCTATGGCTCATCGGGATAGACGCAAGTAGTCGGACATTAAACTGGGTTTTTCAATGATAAAATGTTTTTTTTTGCTTTTTTTCTTGGCCGCTTAATTTATAATTTTATACAAAAGGAGCTCTTAAAGGTGGTCGTCAGAATATGAGTAAGTCGTATTTTTAATATTTAAAAATTTATTCCTACAAAATTAAAGTACTACTTATAATAACTAATAGACTATACGATATTTTCTAAATAAATATATTAGAATTACATTCGTATTTTAAACAAATTATTAAAGATGAAGTATAAATATGTATGTTTCTTCTTTCATCTCGTTTTCAAAATTAAATATTACTTAAGGAAAATATTTGAAAGTGTCTGCAAAAAAATTGCTATTTCTTTAAGTAATTTTTTATTTTTCAGAAATTATTATTATTATTATTATATATATATGTGTGTGTGTCATCCATGAGTTGATCAATGAAGGTTCTTGCTGGTGTGCCTCTTTCTCATAATTTGCATCCCATACTATAAGCTGATGTACAACGTTTTGATTACATCTACAACCATGCCCACTAAATCGCGTTCGTCTCTTACAAATTGGGTCCGTCATCTTTGGCCTGTTCACATAGAGTTCTTCAATGCGTAGATACTGTTTCCAGCTGATATAGCGTTCTATTTATCTATCGTGAAAGAAAAATTAGCAGCGTTATCTTTTGCGTAGTGTTAGAACTTCAAGGACTCTATTTTCTTATTTATTTTACAAATGACTGCATAAAATTTTTTGTCATTTGGTTATCTGGATTGTGTAAGGAAAATCAATAGAGCTTTTTTTCTAAGCGAAGCCTGTACCTCTGCTTGAAATACACATTGTTCTCGGAAATGTGTGAGTGGAGTTGTATAACAATACTCTTGTTACTGTAACTTCATATGGACACTTAAATATTGTTGCTATTTTCTCACAACCGTCAACCGGTACTAGTGACGAGATACTAAGTTCCTTATCAACTTTAAATCGCGGAGAACCGAACATATGAGCTTTGTTTTACTTATATTCTATATTGGTTCTGATGTGTATATTTTTTATATTAGCACTGTCTTCATGGGCTTCCTGTTTGCTTTTAAAATATATTTGTGAGAGAGATAGAATTAATGCAAGTAAATTTTTGTCACTTAGTTGATTAATGTTAACTTCAGTATCCCGACTCCAGAGTTTCGTAGACGGATCCGTCCGTCCACGCGTCAGGGATATGAGTAATTGACTGCTTATACTTCTCGGTTGTTCTTTTTTATATGCACTTTTGGTGCACGTTTTTTTTTTTCTTTTTCATCATAGTATGTGTTCTCAGCAAATTCCCGGTGAGTAGTGGTCGACCACAACTAAACTTTGTATGCGTTCTCAATCCTCAGGGGGTTAACAACAGTTATTTGGTTAAACGGGCATTTTATATTTCTTTGGCATTTTTTAGATTTTACAAGGGTAGCTGATGCTTAAATACCATGTATACACCAACCCAACTCACCATATGTGTGCAAGTATATATGTATCTGTGCGTACATGTTTTATATATATATATATATATATATATATATATATATATATATAAAATATGTGTTCGCGCGCGCGATTGGGGGCACCTCGAGGCGGTGTAATAGTTAGCAAGCTTGTCTTGCTAGAACAATTACGACTGAGTAGTGAGTTCGAACCTCGCTGGATAGCCCCGACTTTCGGCCTTGTGCCACATTTAAGCTACGCTTGGAAAATCACTATACATGATGCGATTTGTAAATTGTCGCCATATTATATTTTTAATTTCATGCATGCACGTTGTTTGTTTTTGATTTTGTCGACCGCGCAGTATAGTAGGGTCAGTTGGGCACCGTCTGTAAGAAAGAGTAGCATGTCGCAATTCACTCCCTCAGAAATTTCGAATACGAACTTTAGGGTGTCAATTTGAGGACAGGGTTGGATGCATCTAATGGGGATTACTAAGGTACGGCAGCTAAGAAAATTAATTCTGATCGTTCTGATAAGAAAAGAACTCTCAAATTTGTTGGTGATGGCCTCAGACTCAACACGCAGGCCTACATCAAGTGCCTTGAAGAGTTAGTGCTGCCATGGCTCGTGAGGGTGGATGCTGGAAGATCCTACGTCTGGCTGACTTCACACCATGCCACACAAGCAGCAGAACCCATTCATGGCTGTCAGACAATTTCTACGATCATGCGACCACATTACTCCCTTGCATCTGGCCCCTTGATTATGTGTGGGGCGCAGTTGAGCGAGAGATCCACAAAACTCTTTGTAACACCAAAGATGAACTGAAAGCAAGGATTATGGCAGCATTCGCCAACTTAAACAAGTATCCCGTCCAGAAGAGATGCAGGAGATGTCGAAGTTGTCTAGACGCCGTGGCTGAAGTCAGTGGCAATTTTATTGAATAAATTTAATCTTTAGTATTTCAAGATATTTTTGTGTAGTTTTGGTAAATATATCTGTTAAAATGAGATGTCAGTGTTCTTTTCATTTTTGTGTGATTTAGACGACAGTTTATCCATTGCATCCTACATATCCAGTACGTGCGTCGTTGGCCGTATTCAGAAATAGGTTAGTAAACAAATATGCTTCTGGTGAAAGATCCTGTTCAAAATCGACAATTATTTATCTTACTGTATATTGCGTCAATATTTATTGCCTGTAAAGTTTGTTGGAAGTTATCGCCCTTATTTAAGGACTTGTGCGTGAAAATCTAATGGATGTGCAGACGGTTAGAGGCTTGAAATAAGAAATCGGCGAGTCAATTTCGAATTCCAGTTGAGATTATTTTCATTTTCACACAATACTCCCGGGAAAGGTATGAATTCTCCCGAGCCCCAGATATGGTTTAAATAGCTAAAAAGCTTATTGGACTATATGGACATGTTTGTCAAATAGGATAAAAAGACAACTATGTAATTCAGAACAGTATGAAGCCTTGGTGGGGCATTTACTTCAGGTGTAATTAAGGTCCACTCAGCAAAATTGCAGTATAAACCACAGGTTGGTTCTGCAGGTTTTGAAAAAAAAAAAAACACAAATAGGCCTAAACAGATTGACATACTCGGGAAGGATCTGCCATGCTAGAGCTGAGAAATTCAACTCATTTGCAGTGTACAGTGTAACCCGGATATAAGAGTTGTCGGGACCGGATAATAAGTCTCTTATATCCGGGTTTCTCTTATATCCGGGTTTGGTCTATTATATATACATTAACACAGGCTCTAATTTGGGACCAGAGAAAATCGCTCTTATATCCGGGTTTCTCTTATATCCGGGTTTCAAAACGGCTCCGATGACTATAGGAAAATATTTTATACGAGCAAGATCTCAAAAAATAGGACGCTGATTTTTGTGGCAAAAGTATACTAGTACTTAAGTTTTTTTGTTTGTTTTTTTTTTGGGGGGGGGGGTCCAGTTTTTTCGCTTAGCACTCTTTGTTGTTGTTTTTTTTTCTGGGGGAGGGGCAAATCGAGAATTGCAAAATCGAAAATAAATTCTAAAATATTTTTTATTGATTTGAATTTTATTCTCTACACTTTTATGTTTGGTCATATCGACCTTGAAGTATTTCCTGACTGAATCTCTTAATTCTTCTATATTCTTTTTTTTTTTTTTTTTTTTTACTAAACTTATCTGGGACTTCAACGTCGTTATACTTACATATCGGATTCTTTATTCGATTCGATTAGATGAATTTTACCGAAGATAAAGTTAAGTAGGAACTGCATTCTCCGCCCCTACACCCAGATATTTTAATCTTTTCATTGATTATAAATTTTCTATTGCCAACGCTGAGTGTTTCGCTAGGCAACTCAAAGCAAATGGGAAATGATAAAATTCAATAAAATGGCTTCTTAACGACGGTTTCTTTTTACATAATTCAAATATTCTCAATCCCTCGTTCGCTTTCTTTGATTCCATCGTTCGCGTCATCTTGTTATATTATCCCCATTTATTTTCTCTCAGTTTTCCTCCCCCCCCATTGTATCGGCGCGAGTTTTCCTCCCCGCCCCACTGTATAGGCGCGAGTTTTCCTCTCTTCCCCCCCCCCCACTGTATCGGCGCGGGATTTCCTCTCTTCCCCCCCCCCACTGTATCGGCGCGGGATTTCCTCTCTTCCCCCCCCCACCCACTGTATCGGCGCGAGATTTCCTCTCTTCCCCCCCACCCACTGTATCGGCGCGAGATTTCCTCTCTCCCCCCACCCCCTGTATCGGCGCGAGATTTCCTCTCTTCCCCCCCACCCAGTGTATCGGCGCGAGTTTTCCTCCCCGCCCCACTGTATAGGCGCGAGTTTTCCTCTCTTCCCCCCCACCCACTGTATCGGCGCGAGATTTCCTCTCTTCCCCCCCACCCACTGTATCGGCGCGAGATTTCCTCTCTTCCCCTCCACCCACTGTATCGGCGCGAGATTTCCTCTCTTCCCCCCCACCCACTGTATCGGCGCGAGATTTCCTCTCTTCCCCCCCACCCCCTGTATCGGCGCGAGATTTCCTCTCTTCCCCCCTCACCCAGTGTATCGGCGCGAGATTTCCTCTCTTCCCCCCCCACCCAGTGTATCGGCGCGAGATTTCCTCTCTTCCACCCCCCCCCACCCAGTGTATCGGCGCGAGATTTCCTCTCTTCCACCCCTCCCCAGTGTATCGGCGCGAGATTTTCTCTCTTCCCCCCCCCACCCCGGGTATCGGCACGAGATTTCCTCTCTAAATGTGTATCGGCGCGAGATTTCCTCTCTCCCCCCCCTGTATCGGCGCGAGATTTCCTCTCTTCCCCCCCCCCCTGTATCGGCGCGAGATTTCCTCTCTTCCCCCCCCTGTATCGGCGCGAGATTTCCTCTCTTCCCCCCCCCTGTATCGGCGCGAGATTTCCTCTCTTCCACCCCTGTATCGGCGCGAGATTTCCTCCCCACTCATTTTTTTTTTTTTTTTTTTTTTTTCAGAATATTTTCATCCCTCATCAGTACCTAACACTTTTTTAATTCCTTCATTCTTTCAATCCTAAATGCTAATTCTGTCATTTTTCCTTCTCCTCACCTTAAATTCTTTCTCTCATTCTGATTTTCTCGTTCATGAATCTTATACTAATTCTCTCATTCAGTTGTTCTCCTTAACTCCGTCTTATTCTCTTATTCTAATTGTGTCCTTTCCCGTTCTCTAATACATACACGTGTTCTCATTCTTTTGTCCTTAT
Source organism: Acanthosepion esculentum (assembly GCA_964036315.1). NCBI lineage: Eukaryota > Metazoa > Mollusca > Cephalopoda > Sepiida > Sepiidae > Acanthosepion > Acanthosepion esculentum. Next base: position 43,629,735 of record OZ038513.1, on the reverse strand, counting down.
TTTCACGGTGTCATTCTGTCCTAATTTTGCGTTTCTCGTTCCTCACACTCTTACACTTTATTGCCATTCCTTATTCTCTCATTCTTTATTCTCTAATTCTAATTATCGCAACCTGCTTTTCCATTCATCATTCCACACTGCAGCAAGTAAATCGAATGTAATTGATAAGAAAATAAAACAAAAATGAAGAATAGACTATGTGAGGTGAAGAGTGTTTTTCGCCGCCTCCTACCGGGCGCACTTTACCCCAGCGAAGAAGTTTTTATCTCTGTCAAGATGTAATTTTACTTTCGTTTTCTCTACACTCAAACCCAACTTGTCAACCACCGCAATTTGCCAGGTCGCTTAAGTTCAGCCAAGTACAAGGTTGTTGCTTTTTTTTTTTGTTTACTCTTTTTTAATAATCAATAGAGGTAGGTAGATAGTTTTATAATTATATCGAATAATTGGTGTAATTACTAAGCTTCATTAATTCGCAATTGGCTTCTATTTAAGTTTTTTTTTCTCGCTTACATTGTCCATCGACTGAATCCGCCCCGTTTGACAGCTTGTCAGCAGAAAAGACTCCATTAAAATGGAGTTAGGAAATGGCTGTTCGGAAAAAATGTCCGATTTTAGAATAAACCCTTTGTATCCTAATATATTATTACAATAGTTTCCCCAAAATACAGGGTGACCCAAAAAACGGGAACTTTTTAACAATTCAATAAAACCAAGAGTGATGGAGGAAAAATATTTAATTCATAGTAATTGAAACCTTAAAACATGCCATTTAAGAAACAATGATGGAATTTTCATTTTTTTTTTTTAAATTACGTCCTGTAGATGGCGTCCTCCTGTACGAATGCATTCTTGAAATCTGCTGTTGAGATTCCTCATTGACTGCTGCAACATCTCAGCTGGGATACTGTGAATTTTATTCTCGTTACTAACATGGCGAAATGTTTACTTGCTCAAGGTCAGTCTCGCAGTGTTGCCACTTGCTCATGCCTGGCAATACGCACTTCAAAAATTCCCCTTTTTGGGGGGTCACCCTATATTATTACTCAATCTTCATAATTAAAGTGTCCTTTGTTAAATCTATTTCCATCCCTTTCAGAAATTAAGTTAAATCCTTATCTATATTCTTGAATATAAAAAAAATGAGTTTGTAGCGGACCGTGGGTTTACGTGTTGTTAAATTAGAAACACGTGTGTTTATTCCTGCTAGAAGAAGGTCCAACCACAAGAACATGGCTGACTCACAGATTGAATTTACAAGTGTTAAGAAAACCAACAAGACCGATATATATATATTCAACAAATATATGTATTATACAACAAAATTTACAATGGACATAGACATTAACATTTGTGTTTGTGTGTGAACGTAAAGAGTTTGTATTTGGGTGAATGTTCGTACGTAGGTGTCTGTGTGTTTCATGGCGTTTTCCCACAAGTGGGCAAAACGCAGATCTCTCTGAGAGATCACATTTTTTAAAGGAAATGCAAGATAAAAAGAGAACGAGGCAAGAAATCGCCCAGTATTTATAGTGTAGGGAGAGTGTGCCCTAGTGGACAATTAGGAAAAAATTAAGGAGGAGTTAACTCCGACAAGTTCAATGTTGTTCATAATTCTACTCAAACTGCTGCCAACATTAACAAAGCTATGGGAGAAGGGTGCACCTGTGATCAGAGAGTAAGGCGCTGGTTTCTGACGTTCCACAATGGGCATACGAATCTTAAAGAACAAGGGTGATAGAGCAATTCATTGTCCGGACCCGTAATTCTTATTTTTAATTCGATTATTCGCATGATGCACGTTAATGGCAGACTCAGAAAAGAAATGTCAAAAAATGCTCGATAATATCCTAAAGGAAAGATAGGTTATGCGTTGTTTTCCTCTATCCTTCTTGTCTTCAATATGTCATGTGAGTATCAAATTTTCCCAGCCTTCTTTCCTTATGTGCCCCATTATTTCAATTTTGTTGTTGCCCACATGTTCGGTATATGGTATTTCTATTGTAGGTAGGCTCACCTACTGTCCGGTTCACGCTCCTCTCTAGTCTTTTGAACAGGAATAGAGGTTCATCTCTTGTTTCCTGTTTAGGATTGGGTTTCCGGTTCCTTCTAAAGTCTTTTCCTTCTCTTTCACTTCCTGTAGCTTCTCCGTCCTGGGTAAGACGATAAGCTACACACAATAGCAAAGCCTCTGATCAGGTTTTGAGGAGCGTGGGACGACCTCTTAATTGCTGGTGTTCTTAGTTCCACCCTGACCCGGGGTGGTAGCGCCTGTTAGTGTCCAGCTATGGGCATATAGTTAACCCCCGAAACTGGAGTTAAAACGTGTAAAAATAGGTTTTAATACCAGCAATAAAATTTTGAAAAACAAATATTACCAGAAATAGATTTTGTAAAAAAAAATATTACCAACAATAACAAATTTGTCGGCATTAAATAACCCATTGAAGTTGGTATGCCATAAAACAAAACAAATCAAACCTGTAGCAGTTTTCGCAGACCCTTTGGGGAGAGCGGACCAGAAAAGCTTTGCATTGTCACGGAGCGGTGGGGGCGTGATATCAAATGGATTATAACAAACTATCTTAATCTCAGACTGCTCTGCCCAGAATCTTACCTTGGTCTGGAAGTTTAAAGAAAAAACAACGAAGTTAATATTACATTTTTTAAAAGAAGGTTCCTTATTTTCCTGCAGGAATAACAGGACAACGTCTAAGACAATCGGCAAAAAATGCAAATGCCTTACAACAAATGAAATACAGCCAGAAATGGAAAATTATTGAATGAGGTATTTGTTTCTGCTTATTGTTCGATAACTTCTCGACATCAGATGTAATATTTGTCGATGGCAGGAGCAAAACAGCATCCAGGCTGTCCTCACCCAACATTGTTTTAAACGACTTTTCATTTTCGAAAAAAGTTGTTCACAAGCATATGTACTTCCGAATTAGGCATCTCGATGTGGTGTAATGGTCAGCAAACTTGTCTCATTAGAACAATTACGGTTGAGCAGTGAGTTCGATCCTCACTGGGTGCCCCATACTTTCAGCCTTGTACCGCATCTAAGCCCCGCTTAGAAAACCACTATATATACTTCTAAATAATAATATATCCTCATTTTCGCATTATTCAATAGGTTTTTCTATTTTCCGCTTGGAAAAAACATTTCTTGTGGAAGTCGGAGGACTCGGAATGAAATTTTGATTTCAAAAATTCATCGCATCGTAAGACAATTAACTCCAAATAGTATTTTTTTCTGACACTTACTCCACAAATTAATTAGATAATTATTTTACATGGCGGGCAAAAATCCATTGCGGGTCGGATGTGGCCCGAGGACCGGGGGTTGCCGACACCTGTTCTTGCGTATTAATGGCATTGTCGCCTTGTTTTGGGTGAATTGATAAAAGGGTCCTGTTCTGGCATCGAGTTACAAAAGTTCGTTGGGTAGGTTATTTGCTGTTTCCCAATGTCCATCTTGCTGTCACTTTGCTCCGGGATTGTCAAATTTTCCAATTCCTCTTTCCACATTATCTGTCACTTTCTGAGTGTAAGTATAAACGTCTTTTTTTGTATCAGTTTTCATTAAAACTTCCTCGTTACTCACATGTTCAACATCCCCCCCCCCGTACAACCGCATCTCTGTTACCTCAATTCTCTTTTTCATTTGTGATGAGATTGTCCAGCATTCATTGTCATATAGGAAAACAGATATCGCGTAACAGTTCAGTACTCTTTGTCTACTGAAATTTTCCTGTTATTACATTGCTTAGCTTTAAGAGGACATCTGTCGCTATCCTCTGCTAAAAACACTTCCCAGACATTTAAGTGCCGCTCGATGTAATTTTCGGTTGTGTCCACAAAACAACGATGATCTTGTTAAGTTGTTCTACTTTTGCAACAAAAACCCAATAAATCTCTTGTTTAATAATGTTACTTCGTGAAAATGTTATTTATTGCTTTCTTATTTCTCTGAATTGCATGTCGCCTCTGCTTTGTCGACAATGCAATTTACGCTCGGGTGTGCAGTCAATGGAACGATTATCGGTGCGGAAAATGGAGTCTGTGAGTCGCGTTCAAATTCTAGGCTAGTCTGTTGAGTTTACTTTCAGCACGATGCCCTCGGAAAAAGTAATAGATAGATACAAATTACGACGACGGTTGTAGGAGTAACAGATTTTCCAACAAACTTTATTATGCTCTCGCTTGTCAACTCGATAAAAGAAAAGATATATAATGAAAGAATAATTTGCATATATATATATATATATATATATATATATATATATATATATATATATAGCCACACGATCGGGAAGCAATTAACCTAACTACTGCGAAGGGATCTTGATTGGGCGTTCGGCTTGTTCAGGACTTTTAGAGTTCCTAAATCTTGGCATATTCTCAGCGTTGGAAGCTCTCCTGGCTACCGTTTGATCTGGGTATTCATTTGCACGGGACTTTCTTTTCCTCGCTGCAGCCTTGGCTCATTTGATTGCAATCTAGTCCTCTGTTGGCTGAGATTTCTTTTTGCGAGGCACACTGCTGCCGTATGCGATAGGCAACAATAAACTACAGTAGAACTCAAAATTGATCGCTGCATTTAAGTATTGCATTAATATTTAAGCTTATTTTTTAAAAGTTCAACTATAATTCACCTGTAGATTCTAGGTAGAAATAAGTCGTATTTCACCTGTAGACTCGAATATAATAAAAACAAAAAAATCAGATTTTAACATTGAGAAACTTGATAATTTCCTGTAATAACTGCCACAAGGAATACATTGGAGAAACCGCAAAGAACAACGTTATATGGACAAAAAAGTGATCTTTTACAAAACAAAACATTAAATCTATTAATTGCTCACTGTAACGAGAAAGAGTAACATTGTTTTATATCTAAATTTTAGAGGATTGTTTTCTTTTTGAGTAAAACAAAATGTTTAGTGTTATGGGTCCTTACCTATAACTACAGAATGAACTCTTCCTAACACTATGTATACTACGCCTCTCAAGAGAGAGGGACGAATCGAGTCGAGCCGATAGTAGTTCACTCCAAACCAGACTGACAGTCATACTAACACCTTCCATATCTTGTATTATTATTCCGTGTAATATATCTTCGTTATTTCTACTCTTGTGTCGGTGTTGTTCTTCCTTCGTCCTAACTTGGACCATAACAATAATAAAATCCCTTTCCAATGCATTTTCATAATAAAATCCCTTTCCAATGCATTTTCATAGTAAAATCCCTTTCCTATGCATTTTCATAGTAAAATCCCTTTCCTATGCATTTTCATAATTGTTATGCGTCCTTACCTATAACTACAGAATGAACTCTTCCTAACACTATGTATACTACGCCTCTCAAGAGAGAGGGACGAATCGAGTCGAGCCGATAGTAGTTCACTCCAAACCAGACTGACAGTCATACTAACACCTTCCATATCTTGTATTATTATTCCGTGTAATATATCTTCGTTATTTCTACTCTTGTGTCGGTGTTGTTCTTCCTTGGTCCTAACTTGGACCATAACAATAATAAAATCCCTTTCCAATGCATTTTCATAATAAAATCACTTTCCAATGCATTTTCATAATAAAATCACTTTCCAATGCATTTTCATAATAAAATCACTTTCCAATGCATTTTCATAGTAAAATCCCTTTCCAATGCGTTTTCATAATAAAATCCCTTTCCAATGCGTTTTCATAATAAAATCCCTTTCCAATGCGTTTTCATAGTAAAATCCCTTTCCAATGCGTTTTCATAATAAAATCCCTTTCCAATGCGTTTTCATAATAAAATCCCTTTCCAATGCGTTTTCATAGTAAAATCCCTTTCCAATGCGTTTTCATAATAAAATCCCTTTCCAATGCGTTTTCATAATAAAATCCCCTTCCAATGCATTTTCATAGTAAAATGACTTTCCAATGCATTTTCATAATAAAATCCCTTTCCAATGCATTTTCATAATAAAATCCCTTTCCAATGCATTTTCATAATAAAATCCCTTTCCAATGCGTTTTCATAGTAAAATCCCTTTCCAATGCGTTTTCATAATAAAATCCCTTTCCAATGCATTTTCATAGTAAAATCCTATTCCAATACATTTTCATAGTAAAATCCCATTCCAATGCATTTTCATAGTAAAATCCCATTCCAATGCATTTTCATAATAAAATCCCATTCCAATGCATTTTCATAATAAAATCCCTTTCCAATGCATTTTCATAATAAAATCCCTTTCCAATGCATTTTCATAATAAAATCCCATTCCAATGCATTTTCATAATAAAATCCCATTCCAATGCATTTTCATAGTAAAATCCCATTCCAATGCATTTTCATGATAAAATCCCTTGCCAATGCATTTTCATAGCAAAATCCCTTTCCTATGCATTTTCATAATTGTTATGCGTCCTTACCTATAACTACAGAATGAACTCTTCCTAACACTATGTATACTACGCCTCTCAAGAGAGAGGGACGAATCGAGTCGAGCCGATAGTAGTTCACTCCAAACCAGACTGACAGTCATACTAACACCTTCCATATCTTGTATTATTATTCCGTCTAATATATCTTCGTTATTTCTACTCTTGTGTCGGTGTTGTTCTTCCTTGGTCCTAACTTGGACCATAACAATAATAAAATCCCTTTCCAATGCATTTTCATAATAAAATCACTTTCCAATGCATTTTCATAGTAAAATCCCTTTCGAATACATTTTCATAGTAAAATGACTTTCCAATGCATTTTCATAATAAAATCCCTTTCCAATGCATTTTCATAATAAAATCCCTTTCCAATGCATTTTCATAGTAAAATCCCTTTCCAATGCATTTTCATAGTAAAATCCCTTTCCAATGCATTTTCATAGTAAAATCCCTTTCCAATGCATTTTCATAGTAAAATCCCTTTCCAATGCATTTTCATAGTAAAATCCCTTTCCAATGCGTTTTCATAATAAAATCCCTTTCCAATGCGTTTTCATAGTAAAATCCCTTTCCAATGCATTTTCATAGTAAAATCCTATTCCAATACATTTTCGTAATAAAATCCCATTCCAATGCATTTTCATAATAAAATCCCTTTCCAATGCGTTTTCATAGTAAAATCCCTTTCCCATGCATTTTCATAATTGTTATGCGTCCTTACCTATAACTACAGAATGAACTCTTCCTAACACTATGTATACTACGCCTCTCAAGAGAGAGGGACGAATCGAGTCGAGCCGATAGTAGTTCACTCCAAACCAGACTGACAGTCATACTAACACCTTCCATATCTTGTATTATTATTCCGTCTAATATATCATCGTTATTTCTACTCTTGTGTCGGTGTTGTTCTACCTTCGTCCTAACTTGGACCATAACAATAATTAAATCCCTTTCCAATGCATTTTCATAGTAAAATCCCTTTCCAATGCATTTTCATAATAAAATCCCTTCCCAATACATTTTCATAATAAAATCCCTTTCCAATGCATTTTCATAGTAAAATCCCTTTCCTATGCATTTTCATAATTGTTATGCGTCCTTACCTATAACTACAGAATGAACTCTTCCTAACACTATGTATACTACGCCTCTCAAGAGAGAGGGACGAATCGAGTCGAGCCGATAGTAGTTCACTCCAAACCAGACTGACAGTCATACTAACACCTTCCATATCTTGTATTATTATTCCGTGTAATATATCTTCGTTATTTCTACTCTTGTGTCGGTGTTGTTCTTCCTTGGTCCTAACTTGGACCATAACAATAATAAAATCCCTTTCCAATGCATTTTCATAATAAAATCACTTTCCAATGCATTTTCATAATAAAATCACTTTCCAATGCATTTTCATAGTAAAATGACTTTCCAATGCATTTTCATAATAAAATCCCTTTCCAATGCATTTTCATAATAAAATCCCTTTCCAATGCATTTTCATAATAAAATCCCTTTCCAATGCATTTTCATAATAAAATCCCTTTCCAATGCATTTTCATAGTAAAATCCCTTTCCAATGCGTTTTCATAATAAAATCTCTTTCCAATGCGTTTTCATAATAAAATCCCTTTCCAATGCGTTTTCATAGTAAAATCCCTTTCCAATGCGTTTTCATAATAAAATCCCTTTCCAATGCGTTTTCATAATAAAATCCCTTTCCAATGCGTTTTCATAATAAAATCCCTTTCCAATGCGTTTTCATAATAAAATCACTTTCCAATGCATTTTCATAATAAAATCACTTTCCAATGCATTTTCATAATAAAATCACTTTCCAATGCATTTTCATAGTAAAATGACTTTCCAATGCATTTTCATAGTAAAATCCCTTTCCAATGCGTTTTCATAATAAAATCCCTTTCCAATTCGTTTTCATAGTAAAATCCCTTTCCAATGCGTTTTCATAATAAAATCCCTTTCCAATGCGTTTTCATAGTAAAATCCTATTCCAATACATTTTCATAGTAAAATCCTATTCCAATACATTTTCATAGTAAAATCCCATTCCAATGCATTTTCATAGTAAAATCCCATTCCAATGCATTTTCATAATAAAATCCCATTCCAATGCATTTTCATAATAAAATCCCATTCCAATGCATTTTCATAGTAAAATCCCATTCCAATGCATTTTCATAGTAAAATCCCATTCCAATGCATTTTCATAGTAAAATCCCATTCCAATGCATTTTCATAATAAAATCCCATTCCAATGCATTTTCATAATAAAATCCCTTTCCAATGCATTTTCATAATAAAATCCCTTTCCAATGCATTTTCATAATAAAATCCCATTCCAATGCATTTTCATAGTAACATCCCATTCCAATGCATTTTCATGATAAAATCCCTTGCCAATGCATTTTCATAATTGTTATGCGTCCTTACCTATAACTACAGAATGAACTCTTCCTAACACTATGTATACTACGCCTCTCAAGAGAGAGGGACGAATCGAGTCGAGCCGATAGTAGTTCACTCCAAACCAGACTGACAGTCATACTAACACCTTCCATATCTTGTATTATTATTCCGTGTAATATATCTTCGTTATTTCTACTCTTGTGTCGGTGTTGTTCTTCCTTGGTCCTAACTTGGACCATAACAATAATAAAATCCCTTTCCAATGCATTTTCATAATAAAATCACTTTCCAATGCATTTTCATAGTAAAATCCCTTTCGAATACATTTTCATAGTAAAATTACTTTCCAATGCATTTTCATAATAAAATCCCTTTCCAATGCATTTTCATAATAAAATCCCTTTCCAATGCATTTTCATAGTAAAATCCCTTTCCAATGCATTTTCATAGTAAAATCCCTTTCCAATGCATTTTCATAGTAAAATCCCTTTCCAATGCATTTTCATAATAAAATCCCTTTCCAATGCATTTTCATAATAAAATCACTTTCCGATGCATTTTCATAATAAAATCCCTTTCCGATGCATTTTCATAATAAAATCCCTTTCCAATGCATTTTCATAATAAAATCCCTTTCCAATGCATTTTCATAATAAAATCCCTTTCCAATGCATTTTCATAATAAAATCCCTTTCCAATGCATTTTCATAGTAAAATCCCTTTCCAATGCATTTTCATAGTAAAATCCCTTTCCAATGCGTTTTCATAATAAAATCCCTTTCCAATGCGTTTTCATAGTAAAATCCCTTTCCAATGCGTTTTCATAGTAAAATCCCTTTCCAATGCGTTTTCATAGTAAAATCCCTTTCCAATGCGTTTTCATAGTAAAATCCCTTTCCCATGCATTTTCATAATTGTTATGCGTCCTTACCTATAACTACAGAATGAACTCTTCCTAATACTATGTATACTACGCTTCTCAAGAGAGAGAGAGAGGGACGAATCGAGTCGAGCCGATAGTAGTTCACTCCAAATCAGACTGACAGTCATACTAACAACTTCCATATCTTGTATTATTATTCCGTCTAATATATCTTCGTTATTTCTACTCCTGTGTCGGTGTTGTTCTTCCTTGGTCCTAACTTGGACCATAACAATAATAAAATCCCTTTCCAATGCATTTTCATAGTAAAATCCCTCTCCAATGCATTTTCATAGTAAAATCCCTCTCCAATGCGTTTTCATAGTAAAATCCTATTCCAATGCATTTTCATAGTAAAATCCCATTCCAATGCATTTTCATAGTAAAATCCCATTCCAATGCATTTTCATAATAAAATCCCTTTCCAATGCATTTTCATAATAAAATCCCTTTCCAATGCATTTTCATAGAAAAATCCCTTTCCAATGCATTTTCATAGAAAAATCCCTTTCCAATGCATTTTCATAGTAAAATCCCTTTCCTATGCATTTTCATAATTGTTATGCGTCCTTACCTATAACTACAGAATGAACTCTTCCTAACACTATGTATACTACGCCTCTCAAGAGAGAGGGACGAATCGAGTCGAGCCGATAGTAGTTCACTCCAAACCAGACTGACAGTCATACTAACACCTTCCACATCTTGTATTATTATTCCGTGTAATATATCTTCGTTATTTCTACTCTTGTGCCGGTGTTGTTCTTCCTTGGTCCTAACCTGGACCATAACATTTAGAAAGTGCTTTAATCACTAGATCATCCACTGTGAACTTGCGTCCAGGTTCTTACAACATTCCACAATTTTTGGCAGATATTATCACAATGTGGGATCTTTTATAAGAAAAGTGATGGAAACAGAAACAAAAATAAAAAGAATCTAAATGAAATAGTTTAGATTTTATACAAAAAAAAACATGCGAAAATATTTTTAAACTTAAAATTCTCAGCGTCTCGTTTGTGCGCATTTGTAGACGCATCAACGTAAGCATAAACCGATGAAGTCCAAAAAGACGAAACGCGTCACACGGAATCTTTTTCCACTTTGTCATACATCTTTCCCCATAAATTGTTCTTGATATATAAGAATTTAATATCCTCATCCATATATAATCAAAATGAAAAATAAAACAAAAAAAAAAAAACATTTCAAATGCCGGAGTTTATCAAATCAAATATCGACAGTGCAATAACATGTATATTGCAGATACATCACGCGATCTAAAAACTCGCACTGAGGAACACAAAAGAGACTTGCTATTAGACATTCAAATTTTCTCATTTTACACCAAAACGACATGAGACATAAATTTAATCTCATCAATGACTGCCTTATTAAAAAAAGAGCATAACCTTTTTAAAGAGAAAATATTATGAAAACATATTTATAACAATACTACCAACTATCAACAGACGTTTAAAAAAAAAAAAACTATATTAATTCACCATTTTTCTACAGATCCATTATTCATGAATCTAACTTTTTCTAATACATAAAAATCAATGAAGATATATATATATAAAATATGCACAAGATATGCTTTAATGAAAAATCAAACCAAAACAAAATTTTTCAAAACAACCTGCTGCATCTCACTTTTACACAATTGAGCGTCCAGAATGTTTCTCGCACATATCTTTACTTGATTACACGTGACCCGTATCTAACCAATAAGAATAAGCCAAACACTACATACCATTAATCTGCGTGTCTTTACTTATTTTTTCATCATTTTTATCTCGATCTCAAACGAAGCTTTTATAAAGTGAAGCCTTCTAGATTGTTTCCTACTTGTTCTTTATCCTATCATTTTTTCGGATTCCAATCCGTACTTGAGATATATTCAAGTATGTTTGGTTAAATATTTTAGGCGTTGATGAGACGGCTTACGTTTCATGACTGAGAATAGTTCAATCTCAACATTTAAAGGAACTCTCATGTCCACCGTCAAGTGATCACAGTTTAGACGGATACTAGTCGAAAATATATTAGCACGTCATCAAAATAAGCAAAAGCTTTAAGAGAATTTCCAGCCCAAAATAGTCAACTATGAGTAAAGCAACAAAGTTCTTAAATGTCTGTAGCAGCAAAGTTTTTATAAAATAGTAAATTACAATATTATAACTAAAAATCTTTTTCATTTTTAAATATTAAAATAAAAATTACAAAGTTACCCACCCTTGCATATTCGAATTTGGAACGCTATAAATCGACAATGAAAAAATATTTTGAATTTACGCATCCATAAATAATTTAAACCCCTTAAGATTGTCTCAGATGAGATTGAAAGTACTTAAGAAAATAAAAATCATGAGAAAGAAAATTTTGGAATATTTCTTCATCCATTTTCTAGAGCCTCCAAAAAATTTTGGATGTGAAAATATTAAAACTAAAATATAACGTAGATGTATTATGTTATAATTTATATATAAGTTATTTAACCAAACTTGCTTGAATGAAAATATGCTGCATATAATATAATATAATATATATAATATTATATATATAATCTCACACAAATCTCTCATTTACGGACCCCCCCACACACACACACCATCAACGGATTTCGGATGCAACGGACGAAATCTGCAAGCAAAATAAACAAAATTTTGAAAACTGCAGTCAAAAATGCCTCCAAATCTTCAGCGCTGTACCTGAATGGCCTACCTCGTAACTAAACATGCATCCCTGCAAATGTTATTGGCTATTGCTAGAGTCCTGTTAAAAACTATGATTTCAGATACAGATTTTCAAATAGCTTCTGCCTATTTGACATTCTGATGTAAGAGTGTCTTCCTAACACCCATCTGACCTTGTCTTGTCTTACCTAGTAAATATCACTATTAATAATAATAATAATAATAATCAGATGTCTACCTCAAGCCTGAGATAGTTGTTTACCACCCAGCGTCAGTTTCGAATGATGATATTTCGAGGCTGAGATTTGCATTAATGTATCACTCTATTCTTATCCCTGTGCCATACTAGCTAAATTTAGTGAACAATAATAAGAGCAAGAAATAATAAAGTTAAAAATACAAGAAAATTAAAAAGAATGTCTTTATAAAAAAATCTAACTTGAAAGTGATCATATAATAGCAAAGATTAAAATAAGTTATGTCGATGCCGGTAGAAATGAATAAATGAATATTATATGAATAAATACTGGTAGAAATGTGAATGTCAAAAAACATTATTAGGAATAAGCAACTGAATTTACCGAATTTACATTATTCGGACTATTGTCCTCATCTTTGTCGCTATGTTTATCACAACGTTTCGGCCGTTGTACGCTCCGGCCTTCTTCATGTGGTTGGAATATCGAACTGAACCCTTTATTTCGCTCACTGGGGTAGACTGTTTTAGTTCCACGTGCCATGTCTAATGGATGTCGGATATCTCCTGTTAATTCCCCTTAATTAACCAGTGAGTGAAATAAAGGGTTCAGTTCGACATTCCAACCAACTGAAGAAGGCCGGAGCGTACAACAGCCGAAACGTTGTGATAAACATGGCGAAAAAGATGAGGACAATAGTCCGAATAATATAGTCTTGAAGAATAGGAATATATGAATCGGAATCCGACCAGAAAAGGTAAATAGGAATCGTTTATCAATCAAACGCGTTTCACATGTATTAAAGCTCCATCACTAGAGATGAGAAACATTCCAAATCAACATAAGAAAATCAACAAACATAATGCCTACTAGACACACACACACACACACACACACACACACACACACACACATATATATATATAATATATATAATGTGTGTGTGTGTGTGTCTTTCGTATTAAATGATATATAATATGCACATTTCATTGAATACGACAGACAAGGTGTTTTTATTTTTTTATACAATTTCTCATGTGATCTAATATTTTTTTTCTTTTCAGATGATAAATTATATAAAAACTGTCCGAATGTTCTTTTTATCCGAGCGCTTTCGGCTATACACAATTTATCATCTGAAAAAAATGTATTAGATCGCAAGAAAAATTGTATAAAAAAACTAAATAAAAGCACCTTGTCTGTCGTATTCAATGAAATGTGCATGAAAGAAGGATTGCTTCCTAAATACACAAATTATATAAGAAGAGGTTATAGTAGATCCAACGAGAGAAAAGTGTGTATATTAAAAATATTTAAAAAAAAAATATTATGTATATTTTTCCATAATTTTGCTACACTTGTTT
>OZ038513.1:43555688-43613188 GCA_964036315.1 Acanthosepion esculentum | reverse complement strand
ATGTAAGTGAATGAATTTGGATTTTGACGGGAATTCGAACTCGGCTCTCCGATTCCTCAATCCGAGCCGCTATCCATTATTCCACCGTGCCCCCCACCAAGAAAATAAATCAAACACAAAAGTAAAAATACCAGAAATCCTTTCTTTTTTTTTTCCATCTCGTTCTTTGATGACGATTTAATAAAAGTGAAACCTGTTAGACTGATAAAAGTTGCCTTTCTGTTCTTCATATATAAAGCAAGAAAATCATGAATATTACGCACAATAAATGTCTAAAAGAACAAAGATAAATTAGAAAAGAAATTAAGGAGGTGAAGTGCTAATAACAGTAAAAGAACAAACAAAAAAATGCCCAGAACTTTGGGAACAATTGATCAAGCTAATTTCAAGCCAGGTTCAAAAGAGAAAAAAAAAATATTCCTAATTTTGATCTCGTGTGAGCCTAATTAAGCAGGTGAATTACACACGTACACCTCGACATCGAGATTTTTGTCTCCCAAATGTAAATTTTGACCGTACTTTATTTCTAAAAACGTCGGTGTCTTATTTAAAATAAGCATAAAGGTGGAATCCGTGTAAAAGTTACGAACAGGACACAAACATGCTTTATTTATGTAAATATTAGGAAAATTAATGGGGGCGGGGAAAAACATCCTGACTAGTTTTCTTCTTCAGTACATCATCGGACTAAACTGATGTTTCTGTTAATTTAACTACATACGCGCACAACGGAGAAGAGAGAATATATATATATATATATATATATATATATATATATATATATATAAGAAATGCGCACGTTGGTTATAATTGTGCACAATGAAAATGTGTGGACAGTCAGTTGTGCACCGTGCGTGATACCCGCTTAGGCGATCATGTATCTTTCGATACATAACTCGTCCATGGGTTTGACGGTAAACTGCATATGCATACTGGGTACGGCGATAAACTATGTCCAACAGAAACCACCGTTTTTGAAAAAATAAGGTTGTCGACTATACGTTTTTGGAAAAATAATATTACCAGCTATACATTTTCGAAGGAATAATGTTGCCAGCAGTGAGTTTTTGAAAAACGATATTACCAGCTATACGTTTTTTGGAAAAATGTTACCAGCTGTACATTTTTGGAAAATAATATTGCCAGCTATACATTTGAATGTTTCCAGCAATACATTTTTGAAAACCCAAAGTTTCCGGCAATACATTTTTGAAAACCCAAAGTTTCCAGCAATACATTTTTGAAAACCCAAAGTTTCCAGCAATACATTTTTGAAAACCCAAAGTTTCCAGCAATACATTTTTGAAAACCAAATGTTGCCAGACTCAAAATCATTTTCGGCATAAAATGACCACTAAGGTTGGAATGCCGTTAAACAAAACAACCGACCCAATCGATACATGACTGACGAGCCAGATTTTTTTTCCTTGGCATAGATTGATAGATATAGAGAGAGATATAGATTGATATAGATTGATAGAGATATATAGAAATATATAGATTGATTGGCATTTTTTTTTTTGTTGCAGTAGACCAGTTGCCATTCAAGGCTATAGAACCCTGTCTGTCCTGCTATTTACCCATAGCTAGGGGAGAAGACGATTCATACCTTTCCTAATGGTATTAGCACGTGAGTGAATGTAATGGATTCGACTGGAATTCGAACTCGGCTCTCCGATTCCTCAATCCGAGCCGCTATCCCTTACTCCACCGTGCCTTCCACCTACCTATGCAGAAACATGAAACGCTCAGTATCTCAAGAGATTAAACAAAGACAGGCTCAGTGACTACAATCCAAATCGTAACTCTGTCGGCAGACGGCAATATACACTATATAGACGCTGAAATTTTAAACTTTTAATATATATTTTTTTTTTTTTTTTTTTTTTTAGAATTTTGTAGGTATAAAGTTTGATCTCTGAAACATAAAAATTTATACATCATCTTCCCCCATATATATATATATATATATATATATATATTAAAAAGAATGTTTATTTAATAAAATCCCCGTTGGCTTCAACTCCCCTCTCCAGTCCACGAAGTTCGAAGAAGTATGGTCGTTTCCAAGACCTGCAGTGTTTATTATCTCGAAGCCATTTTAAGAATTGGTCTGAGAAGGCAATTGTATACAGCTGATAGTGTAGATATTTCTGAACAAGTTTGGTATAAGGCATAACATTCATATGAACGTCTCGATGTGACGAGGCTATTAAGAACCTGACCAGAGTGCTTAGCTTAATGCTTTTGCTTTTGCTACAGTTTGCAGTGTTAAGTGAAACTACTTCAAACTCAGCCTATTCAATGTTCAATTTCCCTATCTCCTTTCCTGAATGTGTTATAACTGATCTATACTGCAAGGTATTCGAAGTGTTTTTTTATTAATTCCACATTTTGAATGCTTATAGATTCAGGGTTCCTGTCCTCACTGCTTTACTTTCCATTCCAGATCATAATTTGCGTTTTGGAAAGGTTTATCTTTCGTTCTATTTCTTGAACACTTAGTAGAGGATTTAATAATTTCTAGAAATCTAAGTAAAAATAGAGATAGATATAGATAGATAGAGATAGATATATATATAGATAGAGATATAGATAGAGATATATATAGATAGAGATATAGATAGAGATATATATAGATATAGATAGAGATATATATAGATAGATATATATAGATAGATAGAGATATAGATAGAGATAGATATATATAGATAGAGATATAGATTGATAGAGATATAGATTGATAGAGATAGATATAGAGAGATATATAGAGATATAGATTGATAGAGATAGATATAGAGAGATATATAGAGAGAGATATATAGATTGATAGATATAGAGAGAGATATAGAGATATAGATTGATAGAGATATATAGATTGATAGAGATATATAGAAATATATAGATTGATAGAGATATATAGATTGATAGAGATATATAGAGATAGATAGATATTTCTCTGTTCCTGGAAAAGAAATTCAGCAAAACAATCGAAATGGTCTAAAATAGGAAATATCTGTAAAGAAAACTTCGAAAAACAACAAATAATTTCATGTTTACCTCTTAGAGTAAAAATCCATGCGCAAAGAGTTCCGTGTGTTTGTTGTGTTTTTGTCTTTTGTTTGTTTGTTTTTAAAAAAAAACCTGCCAATCTTTTTATAATATTACAAAAGTAAGGTGCTAAGCGTGAATCTTACACAAACAAAAAAAATGTTCAGCAAATATTTATAGCAGTAACAGAAAAAAAACGGATGAAGTATAAATATCGTCTATTTTAACGGGAAGTCTGAACGGTGAATAAAAATAATGAATAACACTTTTCTTTTCTTTTTTTTTTATTTCCTCTTTTAACACCCCGCCCCCCAAGCAAATAAAAGCAAAATGAACAAAAGATTTGATATTTAGAAGCAAAGGAATAATCCACTGGCTTGAAGCGAAATGGTTCAATGTTCTACTATAAAATCGGGTTCAACACCGCCCCCCCCCTTAGCACCCAAAACACACACAAATACGGTTCCAATATTTCCTTTGCCGCTATCATGCATCACCACCTGGCTTATAAAATTAACAATGTTTTTTGTTGTTGTTTTTCTTTAATCATGTGGCTATCATGGAATTTTTATTTTTTACTATATTTTTATTTTCTTATTTTTTCACTGTTTTTTCTTTTTTCTCACTCTCTTTTTTCCCGCTCACTCTCTTTATTTTATTTTCTCTCCCTTTCTCCCTTTCTCCCTCTCCCCTTTCTCCCTCTCCCCTTTCTCCCGCTTCCCTCTTTTCTCTCTTCCTTTTTCTCTCTCTCTCTTCCTTTTTCTCTCTCTCTCTTCCTTTTTCTCTCTCTCTCTTCCTTTTTCTCTCTCTCTCTTCCTTTTTCTCTCTCTCTCTTCCTTTTTCTCTCTCTCTCTTCCTTTTTCTCTCTCTCTCTTCCTTTTTCTCTCTCTCTCTTCCTTTTTCTCTCTCTCTCTTCCTTTTTCTCTCTCTTTTCACCCCCTACTGAAGTACTGTTTTTGATTAGTAAATTAATTCGGTTTCCATTGCCTGAGTTTTTATTTCAAAGGAAGCTGATATTACGCATGAGTTTAACTTGGTTTCGACTGAACGGTAATTGAAAATTAATTCTAACCTTAAAACTTCGGCTGTTTTCGCCCCTTTCTTCCTATTTACTTTTCTCTTTTTTTTTTTTCATATACTAATTATTTGTCTCTCACCTTCTCCCCATTTTGTTCCTTACTTTGTCTTTACTAGCGTTTTGTTTATTATTTCTTCTCGCGCCTACATTGTCATTCCTTTTATTTCCTTTATTCAAATAAATATTTCTTTCTTCATTTTTTTTAACTTCTTCAAAATTGCAGGTGTTTCCTTTCTTGTTTACTCCTATTTTCATTCTTCTCACCTCCCCATTAATTATCACTTTGTTTCTAGATTCTCTCTCTCTCTCTCTATCTCTGTCTCTCTCTCTCACACTCTCTCTGTCTGTGTCTCTGTGTGTGTGTGTGTGTGTGTGTGTGTGTGTGTGTGTGTGTGTCTCTCTCTCTCTCTCTCTCATATTAATTCCTTTTCGTGTTCATTTCATTTTTAACTCTTAACTCTTTGTTTTTCTCTTTTCTGCTTACGGCCACATCCTGTTGAAACACCGGTTCCCGTACGATCCCCGAAGTTAAGCAACGTTGAACCTAGTCAGTACCTAGATGGGTGACCGCTTGAGAATACCGAGTACTGTAAGCTTGGATGTACAGCTGGTGTAATTGATAATGCCTCGGAGTTTTTAATCGGAGAGCCGAGTTTCAATTCGTATTGAATTCGTTATGTTCCCTTACGCGCAAATAGCCTTGGAAAAGCTATGAAAAAACCAGCTACTAAGATTTGTACCAGTAAAACCATTATTATCTAAAAAAAATTATTACAGTCTAAAAATATTTTCTGGCTTTAAATAACCTTGAAAGGGGTTGATAAGCCGTAAAGAACGAAGCAATATTTCATGGCTTTTCTCTTTTGTTGTACTGTAATTATTTTTGTTCAATCACGCCTTCCTACATTCATTGCTCAGTTTCTCCATCTTTGCCGATGTCTTTGTTTTTTTTTTCTCATTCTGTTTCCATTTTTACAGCTTTTCTTTCTGTTTCATTTGTATGCTTGTAGTCTTAGTTTTTTTTTTCTATTTAAATATATTTCATTGATCATTTTTCAGTTTTTCTTTTACTTTTTTCTTTCATTCATTCATTTTCTCCTTCCGAAAGTCCTCGTATTTTTTTTTTTTACTTTTTAAATGTAAAATTCATTTTCTTTATTTTCACGTTTCCCCTTTTTTTTCTTTCTTTTTCCTTAATCTCGTTCCCAACCGGTTCCATTTTGTCAAAAATGAAATTCTTCAACTAAATACAAATTCATTCATCTTTGTATTCGTTAGATTTCTTCCTTGTCGATCAGATTCTGATTGCTTTCCTCATTTTTTTTTTTTTTTTTTTTTTTCGTTTAGTTTTTGTTATGGCCCAGGTTAGGACCAAGGAAGAACAACACGAACACAAGAGTAGAAATAACGAAGATAATAATAATACAAGATGTGGAAGGTGTTAGTATGACTGTCAGTCTGGTTTGGAGTGAACTACTATCGGCTCGACTCGATTCGTTCCTCTCTCTTGAGAGGCGTAGTATACATAGTGTTAGGAAGAGTTCATTCTGTAGTTATAGGTAAGGACCCATACCAATTATGAAAATGCATGGGAAAGGGATTTTATAAGTGAAAATGCATTGGAAAGTGATTTTATTATGAAAATGCATTGGAAAGTGATTTTATTATGAAAATGTATTGGAAAGTGATTTTATTATGAAAATGTATTGGAAAGTGATTTTATTATGAAAATGCATTGGAAAGTGATTTTATTATGAAAATGCATTGGAAAGGGATTTTACTATGAAAATGCATTGGAAAGGGATTTTATTATGAAAATGCATTGGAAAGGGATTTTACTATGAAAATGCATTGGAAAGGGATTTTACTATGAAAATGCATTGGAAAGGGATTTTACTATGAAAATGCATTGGAAAGGGATTTTATTATGAAAATGCATTGGAAAGGGATTTTATTATGAAAATGCATTGGAAAGGGATTTTATTATGAAAATGCATTGGAAAGGGATTTTATTATGAAAATGCATTGGAAAGGGATTTTATTATGAAAATGCATTGGAAAGTGATTTTATTATGAAAATGTATTGGAAAGTGATTTTATTATGAAAATGCATAGGAAAGAGATTTTACTATGAAAGTGCACTGGAAAGGGATTTTACTATGAAAATGCACTGGAAAGGGATTTTATTATGAAAATGCATTGGAAAGTGATTTTACTATGAAAATGAATTGGAAAGGGATTTTACTATGAAAATGAATTGGAAAGGGATTTTACTATGAAAATGCATTGGAAAGGGATTTTACTGTGAGTTATGGTCCAGGTTAGGACCAAGGAAGAACAACACGAACACAAGAGTAGAAATAACGAAGATATATTACACGGAATAATAATACAAGATGTGGAAGGTATTAGTATGACTGTCAGTCTCGTTTGGAGTGAACTACTATCGGCTCGACTCGATGCGTCCCTCTCTCTTGAGAGGCGTAGTATACATAGTGTTAGGAAGAGTTCATTCTGTAGTAAGGACCCATAAGTTTTTTTTTGTTTTTATTTTCATCTCATAAAAATCTCTGAAGATATGCGAATTTTTATCCTATTGACGCCATGAATTATCGTAAAACTTCGATGTAACATTCAAAGCTCGATACAAATAATATGAGAAAAATCAGCGATATCACTTTAGTACCTCGATCATGCTAATCAATATTTTCCCGACAAATGTGCATATGAGTGGAGGCAGAAAGGCTCTTACATTAAGAAGGTCTACTTAAAAAAAAGGTTTACCGCCGTATCACGTTGAAACCCCGGTTCTCGTATGATCACCTAAGCCAAGCAACATTGAAGCTAGTCACTATCGCAATGGGTGACCGCATGTGAATACCAGGTGCTTTAAGCTTGGGTGTTTGAGTGGTGTAATAGATAGTAGCTCGGAATTGGAAATCAGTGAAAAGTTCCAATTCCAATCGGGTTCGTTATATTCACTTACGCGCAAATACGTTTGGGAAAGGTATGAATAATACCTCTTCTCCCCCCTCCATGGGTTAATTAGTAAGACTGGTACAACATAATCATTATTATCGCTGAAAAAATTCACAAAATTCAAAAACTATTTTCTGGTTTTAAATGACCCGCAAAAGGTTAAGCCGTAATAAACAAACAAATCAATCGAAAAGAAAAGGAAAATCCTATTTTAAGAACTACTCCCTTACCTGATCCGCTTATTCGTCAACATGTAAATCTCTCGCGGAAAAGGCGCTTTACTTTGTCTCTCTATGTCTCTCTCTCTCTCTCTCGCATGAACTAACCACACATACACAACACACGTATGTACGCACATTCACCCACTTCACACACTTTGAACCCAAACGGTTTTCACATGCTTTTCTTACACACATCATTGTCTTCGTCACTTGTTTCTTGTTAATACATTATCATTTTTTTTCTTTTGTTGATATATATTGGTTCTTGTTGTTTCTTTTCATTTCTTTACGTGGACTCTCATCCCGAGTCCGCCATATTGTTGTTGGTATTTCAGGAGACAGTGTGCTATTCCCAATTTCAAACGTTGACGTTACAAACGCCCGCAACAAGTTGGGAAGCGCATAACCGCCTGCAACAATATTAGAACAGTACTTTAGGTGTCTATAGTAAATCTACTAATAAAAATGATCTCGTAAATTTCTATTCTCACCATAACATCAAAATAAAACTCTGCATAATTATCGGATTCTAGTGAAGAGAGCTGTGTCTCTCTCAATCTCCTCCAACACCCTAATTATTTCATATTCAACGTGAAACAGAAAACTGGAATATTTCGAAATAAACGAATAAACGCTACAAGCATAACGAAATGAGATAGATTACACTACCTACCAACCCTATCACAACTACAATTGAAAAGAATACAGTTATAGATAATTTTAAAACAATGAGATTTTAACAATCTAAAAACTGTATATTTATTGCATCAGAGATACAATGTGTGGCTCAAGCCTGAAAAAGTCGGATGAGGTTGGTCGTCACTGATTATCCTAAACCTAACTAATCTGATTCGTGACCCATTCATTCATTACAATTTACTTAATCAGCACAAGAATTCATCCCTCACCATTCATATTTCCAGAGACCCTACGAAACATAAAATTTCACAATATATATACAAATGTCATTTTTTCTTCTTTTTTTTTCTTATAGCTTAATATATATGAAATGAGATGAACCCAATAACAATAAATACAACGAAACATTCAAAGTAAAAAATAAAATGATAGTCGAACAGTTCACCTCACAGAAAAATAAGAGTGACTTCTGCATTCTTCACGTAGGCAAAATCAAGACGCTTACTCACTAAAGGTGAGAATTCACTTCCAAGTGTGCTTGTCAAACCCTCTGCTCGGGGCAGAGAGGAATCCAGACGAGGCTGTCGAAGGGTAGTCTCGTCTAGGGATTGTATACAGCTCCCCAATTTCGTGCACACGGGGTCTATGGGGAATGTTTGCCCAAGCCTAAGGGCTCGGTTCGCCCCACATTAAATTCGGCCTTGTGCCACATCTGACCGCGTGGGGAGGTTAGTGAATATCCTCACTAAATGTGAGGGAAGGAAAAATAAATTATGGATTGGGGGAAATTAAAAAGCTGACCCAGTTAAGATAAAAAGGGGATAAAACAACCTAAAAACTGATTAGCGCCTAGGATTAAAGAATCGAAGAACAAAGTTCGAACTCCAGTCGAGTTCATTACATTCACTTACCTACTAATACCTTTGGGAAAGGCATGAATCCATATCTTCTCCCTTCCTAGCAATGGTTAAAATGGTAAGACAGATTATTTTATTTTTTATAACATTGGCTTTGAAATGTTTGATGACTATTCCCTATTCTTCTGAGTTGGGAAACTACCATCTGTTCCCAACATGTCAACTTATCTGGGAACTAGTATAATAGTGGCGACGTATCTGCTGTTGATGACTTTTTTTTTACCAACAGGGTGAAAGCTTCTTCACCAATGAGATCAAAGTAGTACAACACCAATAAAAGTGTATTGACCGAATGGTGAGCCGTTGAAAAAACAAAACTCTTTTGGTCAGACGATGAACATTTCGGCCGAATATCGTTGTAGTTTTACGCCTCTGTAGTTCAGGGGACTGGGGAACTCGATCAAAACAAATATCTAGCCGATGCTTTTTGCTCATGCTAGATTTTGTATGGTGGAATTCATTGAGAACATATATGCAAATCTGGCCAGATTCACCCAGTTACAGAATATATTATTCGCCATTACAAGGTTGAAAGTAGAGGTAATAGCATTCTTTCTTTTACAACTTCTCTGGCAGGTAAAATAAATGTACCCAATTTTTTCACCCGTCTAATCTCTATTCTTCCTGCCATCGTGACATGTCAGTCATGAGGCTTTTTTGTAAAGACAACAATTACATTTGTAACTGTTTGTTATATCCACTTCGGGTTCATTGATATTCTTAAATAAAGTTTAAACTCTATTGTCTTTGTCTGAAATCGTTACGCCGCATTCCACGGTAGCAACAACTGATTAAACACAACTCATTGAAGTCATAAAAGAATGGATAAAGAAACGTAATTAAAAATGCATATTCATTAGAAGCACAACGGCAAGTTCACACTTGCTTTTAATGATGTCTCTATCGTGATTGAATGACCTTGTGGCGTAATGATTATCTGTGCTGACAATGGAACCGACAAATTCAAATTTCAAATTCTGATCGAAGGTTTAGCTTTTACTTTACTCTAATGAACTATTCCTGGGCATGACGATAAACATCCTGCAGCAAGGCCACTAATCGGGAGATTGGAGGTTTTGAGGTGCGTGGGACCACCTCCTTAATTGCTCGTCCTGTGTATTTTTATAAACTATATCCGGCAGCAAGGCCTCTGGTCGGGAGATAGGAGGTTTTGAGGAACGTAGAATCACCTTAACAGCTGTTGTTCCCCGGTCTATACTGAGCCGGGGTTGTGTTAGTCCCAGGCCCAGATATGGGCAAATAATGAATCCCCCAAACAAAAACAAAATACTATGAAAGTACAAAATTACATTTTATAGTAAATTACCAGCAATAGATTTTTATACAGAAAGAATTACTAACGATACCTATTCATACTAAAATTACTAATGATATGTAGCAAAATGATCAACAATAGATTTTATCAGTAGTTGACGGAATACAATTGTGTTCAAAATATATTTAGTTAAAGCCATTAAATCACTTTCAAAATATTTAGATTTCTGTATTAAATGACCCATAAAGGTTGATATGCCGCTAAACAAAATCAACCAACAAACCAATCAAAATATTTAGATTTCGGTATCAAATAACCCATAGAGGTTGATCTGCCATTAAACAAAACCAACATTTTAATGAGCATGAAACAAATCGTACCGCCCGAATCCAGCTATATTTAAAATAGTTGGACAGAATGAGCTATATATCTGGGGTTCAGGGAACTCTGAAACTGAACTCTATAATTGGTCAGGAAGCAAGGGCAAACCACTTCAATCCATTCTGTCTAACATGCACGGCAATCAAAAATGTGCAAACATGAACGAAATAAACGTGCTGGAGTGCTTTGATAGTTTACGTCCTTGTTCTTTTACCATTTTCAGCCCATCTGATTGTATAAACAGACTCTGACCTTCCACGTATCAATGATACTCTCTGAAGTGATAATTTTAATTTAATGCCTAATTGGTTGGTTGATTTTGTTCGACAGTTTACCAACCTTTAACGCCGAAATTTAAATATTTTCAACACAATTTTATGCTTTCAAAATAAAAGGTATGTCTTTAAATACATATTTTGTAGATCATGAATTGTATTTAAATTATCCAGTCTGTTATTCTCATCTTCATTGCCATATTCACAACGTCTCGACCGTTTTACACTCTGGCCATCTTCAGGCGGTTGGAACCGAGCCCTTTATTTCGTCCACCGTTGTAAATTGTTCTATCTTCATGTGACATCTTTAAACCCAAAGAATTAAAGAAGAGCTAAGAATGTCTCACTTATTTCCCTTTAACTCGATACTCTAAGTTTTGGTTCACCGCTGCTGCACTCTGGTATTGAACACACAACTCTTTGGGTTTAGTCTCTGCATCTAACTAACGCCTTTATCCACTGGGCCATCTGTCCTTGACAAAATAAAGGATTCGATTCGAAATTCCAATCACCTGAAGAAGATCGAAGCGTACAACGGCCGAAACGTTGTGAATAATGCAATGAAGATGAGGATAAGTCCGGATAATGTAAATAATCATAATATCTCATCTCAGAGATATAGACATGAATTCATTGATTGACTTGTGTATATATATATATATATATATATATAATGTGTATGTTTTTGCTATAAAAATGTGTTGTTGGTCATTTTATTGTATTGTTGATTTTTGTTTGCGAATTCACTATTGGCCCATAACTAGAACCCTAACAGGTGCTACCACCCCGGGTCAGTGTAGACATGGGAATAACAACAATTAAGAGGTGGTTTTATGCCTCTCAAATGCTCCAATCTCCCAATCAGAGGCCTTGCTGCCGGATGTTGTTTATCGTCATACCCAGGACGATTAATGCTTAATAGTAAAGTACAAACGCCGATGAAGGAACAATAAGTCTTTTGGTACTTTTTGTAACAAATAAGTCGTCTGGAATAGTCCTGACGGACGGAATTTTTCAACTTATAAAATAAGCATGCCTATTCAAATAAACGTTCTACCTGGAATTTTTATATAATTTTAAGAAACGTTAAACAAATTAAATCGTTCCCAAGAGAAAACATTAAAAAATGTGAATTAGCAAATAAACACGGAGCTCGGGAAAATCTGAAGGAAATAATTCCAGACGAGTTGAACATGATTTGTTATTCCGTTAAGTTAATGACGAAAATTTAACAATTCAATAAGTGCGGCGGTTTGAGAATTTCCAACAATCCCGTTTGTGTATGTATTCATTCAATTGGGAAAGTTGTTACGAGACTGAGTCGAGAAGAATTTGTTTTTCAAAGAATTTTCTAGACTACAGCAGACAGGCTTTTCCCCCTGGACTCTATGTAATCTCCCTGTCCCTTCATTCCACTGCAAATTTCGGTGAGAGCTGGACTCCGTTAATCTATGCAAATAACTATATTCCAGATATATTTCTTATATATGATACAGAAAATGGGTTTTCTTAAACTAAAATTCCTTAAAGAGATAAAACTAATTTAATTTATTAATTCAAAGTTAGCGTAGGTCATCAGATTAAACTGAAATGCAAACTCCTGGGAAAAGAACATGGCGAAAAATGATCTCCTAAACCGTTGCACTAATTATTTTTCACTCTTCCAATTTATTAATCATTCTAGGTGGTCTAGTGGACGATCTTTCAACAGGAAAATTATTCTTACAATAAACTGTAATAATTCGAGAGACCTTGGTCCTAGCACTGTTTTCATCTATCTGAACCTAGTGTCTCTATGTTAGTCTCAGAAGCAGCGGCAAGTGGAAGATCAGTTTATAGGTACCGATCTTATCAACTTCTCTGCGGATTTGCTAGTCTCGTTTATATAACGAAATACGCACATTTCTGGCTTTAAAGTCTTTTCGGGGTTTTTGTTATTGGATTTTTGGTTATTGTTTTGTTTTTTGTTTGGTTATTGTTTTGAGTTTTTTTTGTTTAGCTATTGTTTTGTTTTTTGTGGTTTTTTGTTTTTGTGGTTTTTTGTTTTTGTTGTTTTTTGTTTTTGTTGTTTTTTGTTTTTGGGGCTATTGGTTGCGTTGTGACGTTGTAGCTTAATACAAATTTCTAATACTTGATGCTATAGAAAGACAAGGGATACATAATTAGTGGGGTTCAGAGGTGTATTATTGAATTATTTTGTTGACTTTTAATACGACAAAAAAGATAATCGAATAAGATTAAGGAATCAAGGGAACCGGAAAGTCATTGAACTATGTTAGTTTTTGTAAAGAGACCCCATAAAGGTGCCTGCAACATTCTAAACAAGTACTAGTTCATAAATAGAAAAACATATATATATGTGTGTGTGTGTGTGCATACATGTAATTTTTCCTTTCCTTGTATATATCTCAGCCATTTTCACTATAGGAGATCATAAGCGTAAGCATCTGCCTTAGAAATGAGTGAGTTGATTTTTTTTTCTTTAGAGAATTTTTCTATATTTCAAAAACTGAGGTCTTTGTACAGTGTTATTACCGATGATATTGTGATTAAAAACACAACGCTGCGTGTGATTTTAAATTCTAATTTATTCATTTGAAAAAAATATTTTTGTTTGAATAGAAAAAAATTCTTCTTCACAAAAAAAAGAATAATTATGAACGTTTTCTGTTTCTAAAACAAACGTTGTTTACCCGTATGATCTTCCTTAGTGAAAAATCACCAATGGTTTAAAATGTTGATAACTTATCGTCGAGGAAAGGTCACAAAATTCTCGAAACATTGTTTATATATGTTATTATATATAAGCGTGTTATAAAAAAATGTATAAGCCAAATTTTAATAAACGTTATCTTCCTCATGGAACTAGTCATGCCATTCAGAAAGCTAAACAGGCCGTAATTTGCCTATGACTGGTTTAGGACAAAGGCAAGTACAGACGAGAAGACAAATTTCAAAGTAGGAAATAATCTTTTATTTTCTGTAGGTTTATTTAGGTAAAAATAACTGCATCAACAATGTGTCGGAAGATCAGGTTTTATTTATTCATAAGACTTGCAAAATTGCGCATTTCAGTGAAATCCGAAGACGTTTACTACCATTCATTTCACCATCAACCTAAAAGATAGAATGTATTTTATGACGAGTGGTTTCTCCGTAAAAAGGAAAACTCAACGAAGCAAAGAGGAACAGCATCGCAATTTTTTTTTTTTTTACCATTGCGCAAATTACATTTTCTTTCTTGGTTTCCTCTCAAGTCCTTCAAGAATCTGCAAGCTGGTTGCAACTCTTAAATTGCCTGAAGCTGCAGCCGTAGTAAGCCTCATATGTGTCATGTAGTTTGTACACCACCAAGATGGATCTGCCACCATCTGCTGGGCACTGGTAGTTACCGCCCAAATAGAAATAAGAATGGAAAACCCAACGCAAATTAAATACAGCTTCGTAAAACGGCAGGGATACAGTCAAGGAGATTCTTGTTCACTCTCTCGCTGCTTGTCTGCTGGGGGGTATCTTGAGATTTACTAAATGTAGCTTAGATATGGCACAAGGTCTCAAGTATGGAGCACTCTTTGAGGATCAAAGTCACTGCTCGATCGTAATTGATCTACGCCATGTCAAAGTGCATAATAAGAGTAACTTAGATGCGACACAAGGCTGCAATTTAGGAGCACCTAGTGAGACTCGAACTCGCTACTCGGTCGTAAATGACCTACTGCGACAAGTGATTTGGGCAACTCGGTGTGGTGTAATGGTTAGTAAGCTTGTCTCGCTAGAACAATTACTTACTGAGTAGTGAGTTCGATCCTCACTGGGTGCCCCTTACTTTCGGCCTTGTGCCACATCTAAGCTACGCTTAGGAAATCATTTTGAGCACCTTGAGCCGGTGTAATGGTTAGCAAGCTTGTCTCGCTAGAACAATTACCACTGAGTAGTGAGTTCGATCTTCACTGGGTGCCCCCTACTTTTGGCCTTGTGCCACATGTAAGCTACGCTTGGAAAACCACGACTGACTAGAGAGTTTCGTAAGTAAAATAAAATAATAATCATACAAAAAAAATAAAGTGACAAATCTACATTCTCCCTAAAATAGAAATTGAACAACCCATCCGCATCGGGAGGAAAAATTCTTGCAGTTTTGTTTTTAATGTGTCCCTGCAGAAACGCAGAGAAATATCACCATTTACAAACGTAAGCCCTGAAGATGTCTAAAGGAAAATGGAAATAACAAGGACACTTAAACTCAAAATTCGAAAGAGACAACTGAAATGTTTTTGATGCACAATTAGGAAGAAGGGTTTGGAGAATTTGACACACACAGGTCATATCGAGAGCAAGAAGGCGGCGGGTCACTTACCTGACAAGTTTGTGTGAACGGGTGGTAAGCGACTACAAGGAATGGGAGGTTGTGAAAAGTCATGATTGCTCATGTCCTGAAAGGACACGGCGCATAGAAGAATGAAATGCCTATATTTAGAGCGTAAAAAATGAAGGGTCTTCTACGTTTTCCTATTTTTCATTTATTGCTTTTATTTCCACAGCACGTGTTGACAATAATATGTCTACCATTCCTGATTCCTTCCACTTATTCCGCTCATGTTAATCATTTGAAGCGTTAAATCTCTATCAGACCGTTACACTCCACAACAAAATATACGATATCGTCAATTACATAGAAATTCAAGTAAAATTTCTGAACTGAATACCATTTCAGTTTTCGATAGTGTTCGCAAGCTTAGCTTGCAAAATAACGAAACGACTCAATTCAAAATTCATTAAAACAATGTTACGGTTCCTTTATTCCAATTTTATTCGGAAAGTTTGTCTAATTCTTTGTATCAATGATATTGTTACGACATTGTTTCTCTAAATAAATAAGACCTACGTTGAAATTCATATTGGCCGAATTTACGCAGCTTTCGCTTCTAACTTCGTGGTTGATACCTCTTTCAACTATCTAGGTATTTATCCAAGATCTCCCCATAAGACGGGATGAGGCAAAAGGCCGGTTTATGACGTAGAGCTTTCCGAGCGCGTACACCCGTACAAAAATTCCCCGTAGACCCTGCATACACGGGGTTGGATTATTGTCTACTTTTCCCCAGACTCTGCTCGTTGCCATAGCCTCGTCTAAGTTCCTCTCCGCCCGAAAGGAGAGTCCAACAAGCTGAGCTTTAACATACTCTTTCAATCATCTTACTCTCCAGCGGTGTTTCCTGGCAATTTTTCTGGACTCTCGTTCTAATGAGGTCATTGGTGCTTTTCTCTCTTCGAATATGCCAGATTTTTTTCCCCACCGCAGTCTTTCGGGTGTGGCTTTCATATATTCTAAGAATGCAAAATTAAGAGGAAGTCTGCATTGCCCACGTGTCATATTTTTCTCATTTTGCATCGAACCCAATAAATGTTATATTTTGTCAAACTTCTCTTGTAAAGAACTATACATGTGTTCATTAGCAAAATATTACAAACCAATCTGTACGATGGTAAATATAGAATTTATGGTGATTTATTATTATTATTTATTTATTATTATTATTTATTTATCATTATTTATTTATTATTATTTATTTATTTTTATTTATTTTTATTTATTTTTATTTTTATTTATTTTTATTTTTATTTATTTTTATTTTTATTTATTTTTATTTTTATTTATTTTTATTTTTATTTTTATTTATTTTTATTTATTTTTATTTTTATTTTTATTTATTATTTTTATTTATTTTTATTTATTATTTTTATTTATTTTTATTTATTTATTTTTATTTATTTATTTTTATTTATATTTATTTATGTTTATTTATATTTCTTTATATTTTTATTTCTTTATATTTTTATTTATTTTTATTTTTGTAAGGCGTGGCTTAGATGTGTCACAAAGTTAAAAGTATGGGAAACTCTGAGTATCGAACTCACTACTCGGTCGTAATTTTTCAAGCGAGACTAGCTTGCTAACCATTACACCACGTTGAGGTACCCTTTTTTCTAAGCGTACCTTAGATGTGGCACAAGGCCGAAAGTATGGGGCACTCAGGATCGAACTCGCTACTCAGTCGTAAATGACTATCTAGTAAGTCTAGCTTGCTAACCATTGCACCACGTTGAGGTGCACAATGGAATTTGTGTTAGAAAAAAGAAAAAAGATTAACAGTCTAGGTGTTAAAAGAAAATAAACAAGTAATTCTTGGCTAGATATAACCGTAAGTTCTATGCTAACAGTTTCTTCTCTCGCGCCTATCACTTGTGGAAATCTCTTCCGGCTTCTTGCTTTCCAGTTAACTTTCACCTTCAAAAAATTAAATGCAATGTCAATCATCATCTCTTAATTTCTCTTCTATCATTATTCTTTCGTCTTAATGCTTTCTTATATAATATTTTTCTCGCTCAATATCTCCATTGCGTCGTAATAGTTTTTTTTTCGCCTTACATGGTGTGAAATGACAATATATAGAAAGCACCCAATAAGAATCGAACTCAGAAACAATACTGTAGAAGAGTTACTCCTATCTCTCTACGGGAAGCGCTCTACAGATTCAAATATCGGACATTTGCTTATAAAAATCGACATATTTTTTTTTTTTAACTTTTCTGTAATAAATCCTTTTTAGCAAAATTATGTACTGTCCGTTTTTTAATAATTATTTATTTCTGCTGAATTAATAACAGCGAATTAATTCTGATTTCGCGTATCATTAGGGAGCGGGCCGAAAGTATTCTCGTCGCAAATGACAGACAGTATAAATGTGCGGGTGGTGTAATGGAAAAGCGAATAGACTGGCTGAGTTCAAATTCCAGCACAGCCTGTTGCAATTACTGGGTAATTATCCATCTTTTCTCCGTTCGCCCAGCTGTATATTGAACAGAAGGAAAGGTCGGTCTGTTTCGTCTTGAAAAAGTACAACACTGATATTCAGAATTGTAGAGAAATTACGGTACACAATGTACAGATAATAGAGAAAAGGAAGTCATGGGGAGCCATGATCCCACATAACCTAAAGAGACATTTGAAAAAGAAAAATGGAATATCAATAAACTTATCTTTGTCTGACACAAAACCAATAATTCTCGAGGTTTATTTTTATTTATAAAAATAATATTAGAATAAAGTAACCAAAAAAGTCCTTGCCGTTTTTTTTAGAAAAATGATATACAGAAAATTTGAAATACCCATAATTCCCATCGGCATCCAGAAACTTTTGCCAACGTACCTCCAGCTGCGCAATGCCCTGGCGGTAAAAATCAAGGGTCTTGGACGCCAAAAGATTCTCTGAGTGCCTGCCTCAAATCTCTCCTCATTTTCGAATGATTTCCCACAAAGGGACCGGAAGAGGTGCTAATCTGTTGGCGCAAGGTCGGTGAGTAAGGTGGATTGCAGTCAAGTGCAGTAGCCAAGTGTAAGAATCCTCAGACACATAGCCCAGTGGATGAAAGCATCTGTTGGATCCAGTGACTTGACTCAAAGAGTTGTGTGTTCAATACGTGGCTACTGCAGTGGTGAACAAAAACTTGAAGAGTCGAGTTAAAGGGCATTGCACGTGAAACTAGAAAAACCTACTCCGGTGAACGAAATAAAGGGTTCAGTTCAAAATTCCAATCACCTGAAAAAGGCTGGAACGTACAATGGATGAAACGTTGTGAATATGGCATTAAAGATGAGGATAACAGTCCTAACAATGTAAATAATTACAATACTTCATCTCAGAAATAAACTGTTTTTTTTTTTGTTGTTAACTTACATTAATTATTTAATGTATACTTCTTATCATTAAGAATTGATATTATGTTATTAAATTACGAACTTAAAAACTGTATTCCGTGCGAACTTTTAAACAAAGTCCTACGGAAGGCTAATTGGGCCTTAAGCCCAAACCTAAAGGCACCTCTGGTCCTGCTTAGAAAACAGCATTGATAATTTTGAAGAAATGACTTATAATTCCTCAATTCACTCCATGGAACTTTCGAATATCACTTAAACTCTGATTCGGGCTATAAGTCTAATTCCGACCAAAAGATCGATTTAGGCCAAAAATCCAATTCAGGCCGAAAATGGAGTTCTTCAAATCCCAAACTCTGCGGTACTTCAAAACCTCACGTCACGAAACCTCCCACTTTAACTCTTATTCCTTGTCATTTTGAAGAAATAAAATTGATTTCCTCAATTCACAAAGTTTCGGAGATATTTTAAACTAAATTTAAAACATTTTTTTTAATTCACGAACTTTTTGTGTTACTTTAAACTCGATATAAATTAAAAAAACTAAACTAGCAATGTTCCAGCATCACCGACCGTACCCTGGATTTTCACCTATCGCGATGAACGAGTGTTAATTGGAACTCGTATATACAATCCATCGCTACAAATTCTGAAAAAAAAATGGCTCCTGAACCGCTAAGTACCTGACACCTCTCGCTAGGCTCTCGAGCTTTACAAGAGCCAGATCAGGCCGAAAATGGAGTACTGTTGCCACCACTTTCCAATGTCGATCGTCCAAAAGCGCCTCCGCCTCCTTGTTGGTGATGAATTATTTTCCATTCCCATTCTCATAGAGAAAAAATGCCGCAAGCTTTCTCCCTGCTCTATCGCTATTTCTATGGATAATGTTCACATGAAATAGATTGCTTGGTTCTACGATTCCTAGCTTTCACAAATAAGACTCGCCATGCCACACGCATTGTAGTGAACCACCCTCATTCCCTTCGTATTCAGTTGGTGAGATGTATGTTCCACTGGAACAGCTTCTTCCCACGAATCGCTGCTTTGTGGAACCGATTGCCAAGAGAATGCTTCCCCGATCACTAAAACATTTTAGTCTATGGTGACCGTTGTCTTCTCTACGTCCCCCCTCGTAAACTCTGATCTCTACAAGGGGCTCTTGAACCTTTTATAGGATGAACATCATTGTAAAAAAAAATCTATTTGGCACACAATTTCTCCAATGACTACGGATAATTATCGACAGTAATATGTGGTGGAAAATCTATTTACTACCGAAACCCCAAGCAGTGAAGTTCAGAATCGTGCTTCTCGATGTACAAAGATGTAAACTTGTGCCGAATTCAAAACCATTCTTCAAAGAGCGTCTTTAATTGGAATGGAACAAAACAAAGAAATCATTCCTTTGGCATCAATCGAGATATCGGAAATAAAATTTTCCGTGTCTGCATTTGAGGCATGATAACCCTATTGAATGAATACTATCGTGAACTCACCTCCTATTTCTGTTCGACTGAGGAACACGATGTATAAATGATCATCAATTGAGTGACATCGTCGGTACAGTTCTACCCATTTTGAGTGGTA
This sequence comes from Acanthosepion esculentum, assembly GCA_964036315.1. Classification (NCBI taxonomy): domain Eukaryota; kingdom Metazoa; phylum Mollusca; class Cephalopoda; order Sepiida; family Sepiidae; genus Acanthosepion; species Acanthosepion esculentum. The sequence continues at coordinate 43,593,067 of OZ038513.1, read as the reverse complement.
GAATAGAATATTCGATTTGTAGATCTCGATTATAAGTCGTCAAGGCGGAACCGTTGCGATTGACATAGGACTAGAGTTGCAGTACAAGTAATCGAGAGGTGGTTACTACGGTATCAATCGGATTCAAATACGTTATCAGAAAAACAAGTGTTAATCGAAGAACGTTTCATTACAACCTTCTCCAGCATTTACTCAAAGAACAGATCGAATATATAATAGTCGAAATAAAAAAAAATATATATTAAAAAAAAATATTCGAACATGTTTTAAACTACTACAAGAAATTAATGCTTAAATTTAATTCATAAACAGTTTTTATTTATAATACGTGTTATTCCTAGTGTAGGGAATGTGGGATATGCGGGTGGTGTAAAAGATAGTGGCTCGAAATGTGAAAATGAAGAGCCGAGTTCTAATTCCAGTCGAGTTCATTGCATTGACTTACACGCAAATACTCTTTAGAATGGTGATTCCGGCTTATCCTCCTATCTATGGGTTAAATAGTCGGACTTGTATCTGGAAAAAAAAGTATTGTAATTCTAAACAATTTTTAGTTAAGTTTTAGGGTTAAGGATTTACGTTATGTTGTAATGGATATCGGCTTAGAATGAGAAATCCGAGAGCTGAGTTCAAATACCACTCGGGTTCGTTAATTTGGGAAAGGTATGAATCATCTCTTCTCCCCCAGCTATGGGTTAAATAGTAGAACAGACTTGGTTGGCAACCAGTCTACCGCAGAAAAAAAAGCAACCTACTGCGGGAATATCTTCTGCCTACTCGGTCATTAATAGAACGAGACATAATCGCCCAAACGTGTATCGTATATGGCACTTAACTGACTGAAAATAGCGTCAGCGTTACATGTGCCTTGAGTTAATTTTTCATTATTTTAGGATTTAAAGACAAACAAATAGGTAGAATGCGTGGGTATATAACAGTTATCGGTGAACCGAGTTCAAATTCCGGGTGAGTCTGCTGGATTCATTTTCGCACTATTGCCCTCTGGAAAGGCATGAATCTATTTTATCTCATTCTACCAAAGCTATGGGTGAAATAGCAGCCATATGAGAGAAAGACGACTCTGAATTAACAAACATAAAGATGGCAACGGGAAACCACTCCACTATTCTTCCCAAGAAAGTCATGGCAATTTACAGACAATAGAGAAATTCGGGGAGTTATTGCCTATTTAGAGATATAGCATTAAAAGAAGAATCGTCTTTCTTCTTTTATTTTTGGCGATCATGCCCCTCCACATCTTCCTGTTCCTTGTAACACTTAATGTTTTGTATTTTTGTTATTTCTCCCAAACCCTGTTCTACCATCCATTTAAACAAGCTCATCAAGTATGTTACGTGCTGCCTTCCTCTGTCCTGTGAGTATCAGTCTCCAAGCCTTCCTTCCTCATTACTTGCCCCAGAAATTTTAACTTCCACTTCCTGATGTTCAGTATAATTTTCCTTTTTGTTTCCATTTTCTCTAAAGCCTCGCCGTTGCTCACATGTTCAATCTATGGTATCTTCATCATCATTCTGTAGAACCACATTTCTGTTGCTTAAAGTCTTTTCTACAGCTTCGAGAAGATTGTCCAGCGTCCGTTGCTGTACAGGAGGGCAGTTCAATACTCTTTACTTTGCTTCTAACGAAATGTGTTTCTGTCTCTTAATACTCTGCTTAGTTTTTTGGAAGGCATCTTTAACTATTCCAATACGTCTTCGAATCGCAGTGTGGCACTTTCCGTCCTTGTACTTGTTCCATTTTAGTATCACCGGTTTGTAATTAGCATTTGGGGCTCATCCATTGTAACTTAGCCCAAACTGTTATTTACGATTTTGCCATACTTTTTCTAAAAATGGCTGGGTACTCGGATCCGAGTATACACATTATCTACCCCTGTTAGACAATCCGTTATAGACCCAACTCTATGGGGGCAGAGATACTATTATTTATTTAGTGCGCATGCGCGTGTTCTGACTTTATATCGATTAAATAGATTTGGGGACTGACCACTTAGCTTAAAAAAAAGAATTTCTGTTAAAGTCACAATGTCTAAATTAGATGCTGAATATTTCTTTCAAATTTAAAGTTCTAGAGTATTTGCGATTCGCCAAAAAAAAAAAAAAGACACTTCCGGTCTTCGAGCCGGATATTCCACCTCCCGACAGAAGTTTCCCATTCGACGAGGCGGAGTAGAGTCCGAGTAGAATTTATGGTAAAAACCAGGGAACATACGTTAATTATAAGACCTACTCTTCTGAAAATTCAAAGAGACAACGAATTACATTTCCTATTTCGTAATTTGAATGCATGGTCATCAGCAAGAGGATGAGCCCGAAATGCGATTTGCAGGTCGGAAACACTAGAATCAAGCAGACGTGGAATTTTAAATATCGGGGAAGCCTCTTGACAGAGGACGGTAAGTGCAACACTGGGATCTATAGACATATTGGAATGGCCAATGACACATTCCAAAAGCTGGACAGAGTATTGCGAGACGGGAGGATTTCTTCGGTAACAAAGATAAGAATACTGAGCTATTACGTGACATCTGTCCTTCTTTACGACAGCAAATGTTGGACGATTTCTTCAAAGATGAAGAAGAGACTTGAGACGACTGAGATGCTATTAAATGTGGAAGGCGGAAAAGAAATGACAAAATCTCCTACAGAAGGTAGTGACGAAGAGTGAGAAGAAAGGACCAAGAATAAACTACAAGACAGAATGCATGGTCATCAGCAAGAGGATGAGCCCGAAATGCGATTTGCAGGCCGGGAACACTAGAATCAAGCAGACGTGGAATTTTAAATATCTGGGAAGCGTCTTGACAGAGGACGGTAAGTCCAACACTGAGATCTATAGACATATCGGAATGGCTAAGGATACCTTCCAAAAGCTAAGCAGGATGATTTCTTTGGTAATAAAGAAAAGAATACTGCGCTGCTACATGACATCTGTTCTCCTTTACGGCAGCGAATGTTGGACGATTTCCTCAAAGATGAAGAAGAGACTCGAGGCGATGGAGATGTGGTTCTGCAGAAGGATGCTGGACCGAGCATGTGAGCAACGATGAGATCTTAGGAGGTTACCAAGGAGAAGGCTTATATTTAACATCAGAAAGAGGCAGCTGAAGTTTCTGGAACACATAATGAGGAAAGAGGGCCTGGAGAATCTGATACTCATGGGTCGAATAGAGGGAAAGGGGGCCAAGGGAAAGCGGTGCGTGACATACCTGATGAGCTTGAGCAAGTGGATGACAGAACGTGGTCTGGAGGAGGAAGCAGAGGGAAGGAACTTGTTGAGAGCAACAAGAGATAGAGGAAGGTGGAGAGCTATCATCGCCTACGCCCTGAAAGGACATGGCAAATAAAAAGAAAAGATGAATGTAAAATTGACGCCATGAGAGATTGCAAAAAGAGAAAAGTATAATAGAAAAATAACAACAAAATGAAAATAGTCATTTGTAACTAAGCTGCAAAAAGTGATTGATAACACCCTGTTGAAGGAATCGTCCATTTTGTTGATGAATATTTTGTGACGGAATTATCATCATAGTATGTGAACGTATTGTATTTTCCGTAAAGAAAGGAGTAAAAATGAATGTACAGGGTGGGCCAAAAGTAGGCTTACAGTTGTTTCACGTTTAGATTACATCTGAGAACAAGAGCTAACTTCGCCAAACTGTTCTTTCAGCACCTCCCCATTATGCTTTGGCCATAAAGGACTACCTTAACGAAACCTTTCTACAGCTTTGGTTTGGAAGGAGCGGGATCGAATAGCCCCCACGTTCACCTAACCTAACACAATGGATTTCTTTTTTTTTTTTTTTTTTTTGGGTGGGGGAAAGGTGTAGTAAAGAACCAGATTTGTGAGAGAAATCCCCACACAGTGGACGAATTAAAAGAATACATCTCAGAAGTATTTATTGAAATTGATGCAGATCGACATTTGTGTCGTGCTGTATGTCATGGTGTTCTGGAGAAGTCTTAGGAATGTTGCAATGCTGAAGGAGGACATTTTGAGCACTTAAGAGATTAAACTGTTCTAAAAAAAATGTAGGTTTTACACAAATGTACATAAACAGTTTTGAACAAATATTATTGTAACAAATAAATATAAATATAATTTTAAAATGTTTTTAAAAAAAACTTAAAGCGCATACCTCCAAAATGTAAGCCTACTTTTGGCCACCCTGTACAAAGAATTGCCTACAATTAACAACGTATTTTATTGCCTGAGCAAACTAAACAGATATAATGCAAAAGCTGTGTATTTAGAGATATCCTTATAGTATGCAAAGATTTTTAGACTTATAATTAGTGTCTTTAATCTACTGGTTTGATAGAATTATCAGATATGCCTGTGTGTAGGCAAATAAGCTTAAGTCATTTGTCTGCTGTGTAATATTCAGTGCTACATAAAATTCGCTGGGGGCCAAAAGCTCCCGTAGAGAGAAATCCGTCCCATCTCTAAGGCAACCTGTAACTAAAGAAGAAATCGAGACTTTTGCAGCCTTTTCTTTTGGTAACGCCACCTGCCATCCATTATAAGTTATTTGCAAGACAAGTGCGATAACTCTCCAAACCTTTTCAGCTGATTCTATGAAAAAATACTTCGCTCTTTATCTGTAAGGCTTCCCACACTGGAAATTATTTTTGCAGATTATTTGATTTACGTTGATTAATTTAGCAATATACGAACTCTTGGGGGGGGGGGGGTATATAAGGTGTTACAGCACCAAAATTACAATGAATTAATAGACGGATACTGTTGTGTATCAGATAAATCATTTGACAATGTTTAACCTTCGTGTTCGAAAAAAAAACCTGTGTCAAAAGAATGTTTATTCCCTTAACACCGCTATTACTTGAATTCCCTCGGCAATATTTTGTTTTTAAAAAGTGAGGATTAGAATTTTAGTTAACCCGAAACATGTGAAAGTGAATTTATACATTTTTCTTTATTCTTGAGAAATGACAAAGAATAAAACCTTTTTTTATAGTTATTCTCTGGTGGATGCGGGGCGCCTTTCGTTTCGCGTGTGTGATTTTCGTATTTGTTGTTTGTGTCTGAGTGAGCGCTTGGGATGGATGAATGTTTCTATATTTTATAGTCCCGCATCGATTTCGTCTAGTTAACTGAAATTTCTGCCACATTTAAGGTTTGTGTGTGTGTGTGTGTGTGTGTGTGTGTGTGTGTGTGTGTGTGTGTGTGTGTGTGTTTATTACTAACATAATTTTTTAGTTTTTGTAAATATATTATATTCACATTGTATATATACATTGGGGATTTTTTAACTTGTTGTTTTTTATTCCCCTCCCCCCACCACCACCACAGACGACGATTTGTACATATGGGGACTATTTAGGATTTCATTGAGACATTGAGGTATTTGGGTGACTGTAGTAAGAAAGGTAAGTAAGAATGTTGTTTTGGTGCTAGGATTAATGTTTTGTGTGCTTGGGTCAGTGGTTGTGGCTAGCTAAGTTTTAAATTAAAACAGATGATGACCATTCTTTATCCCCTCCCCCTTTTTTAGGCCTTGTGCCACATTTTCTGTATTTTTACAGAAATAAATATTTTTTTATAGTTATTTATAAAATGGTAAATAATAAATATTGCATTGTATTTGGTTGACATATTTTGATAATTTTGTAATTTTTTTATTAATATTTTTTTAATAAAAAGATTTCTTTTCAAGTTTTTTTCTTTTTAAAATGGTAAACAATAAATCTTTATAAAAGTTAAATATATAAATATTGCATTGTATTTGATTCACACATTTTTATAATCTTGTAAATAAACATTGGCGCGGGAGACTAAAGTGTATATAGTAATAGCGGTGTCAAGGGAATAACCATCCTTTTGACATACCATTTTTTACGGGCACGACACTATTTATTTTCTCGTTTACCACTATTGGTTCTATTTGTTCCAGCTTTCAGTTGATCAAAATTATGAAGTAAATTACTCGCTGCAATCCCCTGGTTTTTTTCGATGCGCCTTGGGAATGTTGATTTCTCCTAGCCTTCTTTCCTCTCATATATCACAATAATTCCAATTACCTTTTTTCTTTTTTGACAACAGTTGTTTCTTTTATTTTGTTTTTCTTATATAGTTTCTACTCATGAAACCTCTTGTCTTGGCATAGACTCAGGACATAGAATTCCCAACATTCGTCTATAGAAAAAAATTTTCAATTTTCAAGTCTTTTTTATTTCTGCCGAAACTGATCAGAATTTAAGGTTATTTTTTAAATCATTTCATCACCATACAAGGCAATAAATCTAGTAAGACGTATGGGAGCTACTGAACTGTAAGAATTTTTTTTTTAAGTATTATGAAGGAGAGCGAAGAATAAAAACTAAAAATGAATTAAGACAGACGTCGATTGACACTGCATTTACATTTTTGAAGATCAAAGTTGGAAGTGTGAGAGAAAAAAACAGCAAAGAACTTACGGTTACATCTAGACATTTTAACTGTAAAATAATGAGACCTAGTTGCCAATCTAGTACTGCACTTTAATTCATAAAGTCTAGGTATCATAGCGAAAAGTTAATCAGAACAATTCCCTTTAAATTATTTATAGAAAAGGCACAGGGAAGCTATGTTACAGCGGCGATAAAGCGACTGAAGCTGAGATATCGGCAATTATACGTTTCCCAGTATTTCTAAAGACATTTTTCAGCGAAGTACCATATTAAGTGCTGCTCAATGTCTGTGGAAATATACAGTCGGTTAAGTGCCACACGTGATACACGCTTGGCCGATCATGTATCTTTCGATACGTGACTGACGAGGCAGAAAATTTTTCCCGTAGTAGGTTGCCATCTCTTTCTGAAGTAGACTGCTTGCCAACCAAGGCTAAAGAACCAGTCTGTCCGAGCTGGTGAAGATATGGATTCATATTTTTTCCAAGATGCGTAAGTGAATATAACGAACTCGAATGGAATTCGAACTCGTCTCGCCGCGTTCATATTCCGATCCATTACACCACAACGCACATCTCTAGCAATAAACATCTTTCGCTATATGTTTTCAGGTTTCTGTGTCACAATTTCCGTTTGCGTACAATTCATTCTAATTTTTCAAAAAGTTTTCCATATGTTTCTTACATTCGATCAAAATAAAGATCTTAAGTTCTCTGTAAAAGAAAAGTCTATTCCAAACGACATTCTTTTAATGTTTCACAAAATCAATCGTTATCTCCTGATTCGAATATCAGACAATATATTATAAAGGGAAATATCACTATTTGATCGCATTAATGACTGTATCTGACGACATTAAAAATCGATAGTCGATTTTGGAATCTCTTTTCAAGGACGATGATAATCGCTTCCACGAATTAATCTCGAAATTGCCACACCCATTGAATTTGCCTCAGACTAACAGAGAAATGGGCTTCATATAATCAACTGGAAGACTAACAGACTGCTGTTCGCAATCAGGAGAGAAAAAAGAATTCTGTTTAAAGCGCAGTAAACAATGTAGATATGAAAAGACTTAAATATGATCTCGTTGCGAGAGAAAGGACCGACTGAGACAGATAGTTATGATATAGATAGGGACCGACTTCGATATAAAATGGCTAATGTGAATAATGGACTGATTTAGATAGAAATGGAATGACCAATATAGACAATATAGATATGAATAGACTTTTTTCTTTACTTTTCTTTTCTTTTCTTTACTTTTCTTTTCTTTTCTTTTTTCTTTTTTCTTTTTTCTTTTTTTCTTTTTTTCTTTCTTTTTTTTGCTTGTTTTCTTTGTTTTCTTTTGTTTTTTCTGTTGTTTTCTTTTGTTTTCTTTTGTTTCTTTTGTTTTCTTTTGTTTTCTTTTGTTTTCTTTTTGGGTTTTTTTTCTTTTGTTTTCTTTTTATCTTTTGTTTTCTTTTGTTTCTTTTGTTTTCTTTTGTTTTCTTTTGGGGTTTTTTTTCTTTTGTTTTCTTTTTATCTTTTGTTTTCTTTTTATCTTTTGTTTTCTTTTTATCTTTTGTTTTCTTTTTATCTTTTGTTTTCTTTTGTTTTCTTTTTATCTTTTGTTTTCTTTTTATCTTTTGTTTTCTTTTTATCTTTTGTTTTCTTTTGTTTCTTTTGTTTTCTTTTGTTTCTTTTGTTTTCTTTTGTTTTCTTTTTGGGTTTTTTTTCTTTTGTTTTCTTTTTATCTTTTGTTTTCTTTTGTTTCTTTTGTTTTCTTTTGTTTTCTTTTGTTTCTTTTGTTTTCTTTTGTTTTCTTTTTGGGTTTTTTTTCTTTTGTTTTCTTTTTATCTTTTGTTTTCTTTTTATCTTTTGTTTTCTTTTGTTTCTTTTGTTTTCTTTTGTTTTCTTTTTGGGTTTTTTTTCTTTTGTTTTCTTTTGGGGTTTTTTTCTTTTGTTTTCTTTTTATCTTTTGTTTTCTTTTGTTCTTTTTATCTTTTTTTCTTTTTTTTTTTTTTTTTCTTAAGCGTTTCACCCCAAGCAAGGCGGGAAGCCACTAGCACGCAAGGGGTTACAGAGAGTTGGAGCGAGAGCAAATAGGAGTGATAGAGGAAAGGATGAAGAGAAGGATAGGGGATAGATCAAGTCATCTGGAGAGGTCGATTGACATTACACTTGAATAGTTGGCTATTATAGCTATCAGGGAAACAGGAAAAGTGGAGGGAGTTCCACAGGCGAGAAGTGCGAGACCTGAAACTATTGGAGTAGAAGTGACGGCTACATTTAACAGTTTCGACAGTGAAAGGCTGAGAGCGAGATGCTAGCCTAATTGAACGCTTAAATTCATGAAGTCTGAGAACCAGCGAAAGCACCTCATCGGAGCAGTTACCGTGAAAGTATTTGTAAAAAAGACAGAGAGAAGCGGCGGCATGACTGTGAGAGAGCGACTGCAGACGAGATGCCAGATCACGGCCAATTACATTGCATATCCGACTCTGGATTTTATCAAGGACCTTGAAACAAACAGAAGGGGCTCCAAACCATATATGGCAGCAATACTCTATGCAAGGGCGAATGATTGATTTGTAGATTTGAAGGATCGACTCCGGCGAGAAAAATTTCCTGGCGCGGCACAGGGAGCCAACTTTCCTTGCGGTGGACGAAGCTATTGACTCAATGAACTCGTTGCGAGAGAAAGGAATGACTGAGACAGATATGATATAGATAGGGACCGACTTAGATATGAAATGGCTAATATAAATAATGTACTGATTTAGATAGAAATGAAATGGCTGATATACATAGCGGAGTCGATTTAAATAGACATGAAATGGCCGATATAGACACAAAGGATGTATGCGTGTAGATACGAATAGACTGGGAGATAATGAGATTGCTATAGATGGAGTGTACATTTTTATGGCTTCACACGGACACACGCACCTGTGCATATATATATATATATATATATATATATATATATATATATATATATATTGTGTGTGTGTGTTAAAACACTTTAAAAGAACTTCGGCGGTAGGAAATGTTTCTTTTAATTTCAGAAATCTTAAAAGTAAAGCAATATTCGTATATCCTGTGCACACACACACACACACACACACACACATACATATATATATATATATATATATATATATATATATATATAATATATATATATAATCTCACTTTCATATTTCAACTTCCGAATGAAAGCCATTGCCTCTTATAACGTAGATATTATTCTATATACGTATACGCACAATGTGGTAGATCACGTACACGTGTGGGTGTGCGTAAAATGAGAGTGGGGTGGGGGTTGTCGATGGATACAGGCAAGGCTAGCAGACAGACAGACTTCTGAAATCCAAAGAAAAGTAAAAGATATCAATGACATAAGTGGACGAATTAGATTAATCGATCTCCAAAGTCTGTATGGAATTCGTTTTCCATATTTCCTACACTGTTCCTTTCAACCTTTCGGCACTTATCTGATTGAACATAATCATCCGATAGCCTTAAGTACTGCGCGTTTCGTATCTCCTTTCTTTGACCTTTCTGTGCATTAGTATTGATCGTAGATTATGTCAATTCATCACAATGTCGACCTCCAGAAAGATGTATTCCATTTGTTTTCTTTGCTTGATAATCCATTTGTTTTTTTTGGGGGGGGTTACGATTTACCAAACTTTTGCAGGTTATTTAAAGCCAGAAAATATGTATTGATTGTAAGAATTTTATTTACATAATAATGATTTAATAATCTGTGTGCCGTGTCTCTTTACGACGTAGGCGATCATGACCCTCCACATCTTCCTGGCTCTTAGTAAGTTTTGTCTTTTTGTTATTTCTACCAAACCCTGTTCTACTATCCATATGTTACGTGCCGCTTTCTTCTATCCCTCTTTCTCTAAATCTGTCCTGTGAGTATCATATTTTCCAAGCACTCCTTCATTACATTACCCAGTAATTTTAATTGCTTCTTCCTGATGTTAAGCAAAAGTTTCCTTTTTTTGTTTGTATAAATCCCCCCCACACTTTGTAAATACATCGACATATTCCTAGTCAGTTTCCATCAACACTCCCATTAAATGCTGCGACTCCAACAATTAATATTACATTAACAAGCATATTATCTGTATGTGTGTGTATGTGTGTGTAATATATATGCTGTGATAGATAAATTGTCGTCTAAATTACGCAAAAATGAAAGTAACACTGACCTTTCATTTTAACAGATATATTTACCAAATTTACGCAAAATTATCTTGAAATAAAAAAGCAAATTTATTCAATAAAATCGCCAAATTGGCTACAACTACAGCCTGCAGATGACTTTGGAATCTCCTGCAACTCTTCTGGACGGTCTCTTTGTTTAAGTTGGTGAATGATGCTATAATCCTTGTCTTCAATTCATCTTTGATGTTACAATGAGTTTTGTTGATCTCTCGCTCAACCGCGTTTCACACATAATAATCAATGAGGTTACAGTTTGAGGAATTAGGTGGCCAGATGTAAAGGGGTGATGTAGTCGTGGAAATAGTCTGACTGCCATGACTGAGTTCTCCTGCTTGCGTGCCATGGTGCAGAGTCATGTAGGCAGACATAGGGTCTTTCAGCAGCCAACCTCTTGACTCCCGGCAGCACTACCACCTCGGTACTTGATGTAGGCCTCCGTGTTGAGTCTGTGGCCTTCACCAACAAATTTGGGAGGTTTTTCTTATTAGAACGATCAGTGAGTTGATCTAGCTGCCGTACATTCGTAATCATCATTAGACTCAACTAACTCTTCAGAATCCTTTGCACTGTCCTCAGACTGGCACCCATTCACTCTGAAACGTTCGTATTGGAGCTTCCGGCGTGGATGCCAAGCAGTACAGCATGTCGTTTCAAAATTTCTAATGGAGTAAATTGCGTCATGGTGCTCTTTTCCGTTTTTTTTTGTTTTTTTTTTTTACTCGCAGACGATGCCCAACTGACTCTACTGTATTGTGCAGAAACAAACAACAAAACAACGCGCATGCGCGAAATTTAAAAAAAACATAAAATTAATCCCCCCTACACATATACAAGGTGCGATTATTAAATTATCTCCATTCCATATATATATATATATATATATATATATATATATATATATATATATGCAAAGATTAATAGAGTTAATAGGATAGCTGAAGAAGACATTGAAAAGAATCGAAAAGATTAAAATAAAAGAGCCAATTCAAAACGGGATACCTACATTTTAAGACTAGCGTGTTTAATTGATGAAACTCTTCGATCAAATGTAAAGGAATACAGCTAAAATATTCTAATTGACGTCCTGGGTACGATGTTAAACTGTATCCAACAGCAAGGCCTCTGATCAGGAGGGTGGGACCACCTCTTAATTGCTGGTGTTCCCAGGTCCACCCTAAACTCGGGGTGGTAGCAAATAATGAACCTCCAAGTCTTTTCCAAACTTCTAGGTCTTTTCCAGCACATTTCATTTTGAAAAAATATCGTTACCAGCTCTACGTTTTTGAAGAAATATCGTTGCCAGCTCTACGTTTTTGAAGAAATATTGTTGCCAGCTCTACGTTTTTGAAGAAATATTGTTACCAGCTCTACGTTTTTGAAGAAATATTATTGCCAGCTGTGCGTTTTTGAAAAACAATATTACCAACTATACTTTTTTGAAGAAAAAAAAAACCTTTTCAGCATTAAATGGCCCAACGAAGGTCGATATGCTGGTTAAACAAACAAACAAACTATCTATTCTAATTGACGCTGTTAGTCCTAATTAACCCATAATCATGTCAACTTTGGTGGATTCTTACCTTTCCCAAGGGCATTTGCTCGTAAGTGAATATAATAAAACAGACTGGAATTGGAACTCGGTGTTAAAACTTTTTCTTGGGAGAAACTTTGTAACATTTGTAATAAGAACTATGAGAAAAATAGAATTAATAAATTATTTCTTCAAATCAAGAAAAAAATCAAAATGCTAGATTTCGGTATAAGAAGCCTGGTAAACATACATCAGTCAGTTATGTGCCATGCACGATACACGCTTAGGCGATCATGCATCTTTCGATACATGACTGACGAGGCAGATTTTTTGCCCGCAGTATGTTGCCATTGCTTTCTGCGGTCCTCCAAGACTCTAGAACCCATAGCTAGGCGGAGAACAAGACTAGTCATACCTTTCCCAAGTGTATTAGAACGTAAGTGAATGTAATGGATCCGACTGGAATTCGAACTCTGTACTCGGATTCCTCAATCCGAGCCGTTATCCATTACTCCTTAACATATACAACATAAATCTTTTATTTGTTAGAAACAAAAATACAGATTAAGCAAAAATAAAGTTTCTCATTAGAGCGTTTGCTTTTATGAAATTTAGTTTGTTTTGCTTTACGGTATACCAACCTCAAGAGGATATTTAATGTCGACAAGATTTTTATTGCTGGTAATATTTTTTTCAAAAAAATGCATTGCTGGTAATTTTTTTTCTTCAAAAATGTATTTCTGTTACTTTTTTTTTTTCTTCAAAAATGTATTTCTGTTACTTTTTTTTTTCTTCAAAAATGTATTTCTGTTACTTTTTTTTTTCTTCAAAAATGTATTTCTGTTACTTTTTTTTTTCTTCAAAAATGTATTTCTGTTACTTTTTTTTTCTTCAAAAATGTATTTCTGTTACTTTTTTTTTCTTCAAAAATGTATTTCTGTTACTTTTTTTTTCTTCAAAAATGTATTTCTGTTACTTTTTTTTTCTTCAAAAATGTATTTCTGTTACTTTTTTTTTCTTCAAAATGTATTTCTGTTACTTTTTTTCTTCAAGAATGTATTTCTGTTACTTTTTTTCTTCAAAAATGTATTACTTTTTTTTCTTCAAAAATGTATTTCTCTTACTTTTTTTCTTCAAAAATGTATTTCTGTTACTTTTTTTTTCTTCAAAAATGTATTTCTGTTACTTTTTTTTCTTCAAAAATGTATTTCTGTTACTTTTTTTTCTTCAAAAATGTATTTCTGTTACTTTTTTTTCTTCAAAAATCATTGCTGGTAATAACATTGCTGGTAATAATTTTATCTTCAAAAATTCATTGCCGCTAATAACCTTTTGCAAAAATGTGTTGCTGGCTTTAAAACCTATTTTTACACTTCCATAGTGTTTTGACCCCAATTTGTTGGGGGGGGTAACTATTTGCTCATAGCTGGGACCCTAATAGATGCTACTACATCGAGTCAGAGTTGATCTGGGAAGACCAGCAATTAAGAGGTGCTTCCACGCTCCTCGAAACCTCCTGATCAGAGGCTTTGCAGTTGGATGTAGTTTATCGTCTTAACCATGACGCACTTTTATGAAAAACAATTTAATTATTTCTTCAAATCAAGTAATATCAAAATGGTAGATTTTCGTATAAGAAGCCTGGTAAACATACAATATACTTTTTCCATTGTTTTTAGAAAGAAAAATACCGATTAAGCAAAGTTGCTCATTAATGAAAAACAATTTCATGGAGAAGAAAATTAATTAATTTATCTTTAAGCGAAAAATGCTAACTTCCAAGAAGACAAATTTTCCTAAATAACTTTTTTAATTAATTTCGCAAAACCTTTTTGTTACCTATTTACATTAACTTTTTGTTTTTAAACATTTTTTTTTACATAAAAACATATAGCAAGTACGAAGGAATTAAAATATATATGTATTTACACACGCATACCCACCCACGAGGTTAGGTTGTGACACAAGGTCAGTTCAATGTGAGGAGCCCGAGCGCGTATACCCGGGCTAGGAACTCACTCTCTCTCCCTTCTTTCTCTCTCCTCTCTCTCTTCTTTCTCTCTCCTCTCTCCCTTCTTTCTCTCCCCCCTCTATCTCGTGCAATGAGAGGATGCGGCCTCAAGCAGCTGTTCTCCAGGGATGTGCACTTCTCAGGATAATTTTCTCAGTTGCGACTCTGTCCTTTGACGGGGCCGCCCCTGGACGCACTCTGCCCAAAGACAGAGACGCAACTGAGAGATGATAAATGTGTTACAAACTACGAGAGAGAGAAGTTTACACAATAAGGAAATAAAATATATAAATGTTATATTTGCTTCAACTAAATAACTCCCTAAACTTATGCCCTAAACTATAAGACTTTAGCCAGATTATTGACATTTTAAAATTTTACATTGACCCGCACTCTCACTTTTTTCTTCAACTTTTAATCATTAATTTTTTTTTTTTTTAAATTGGTTAGGTTTGTAAGTATAACTACGTATTTAACTTCAGTTATTTAGGGTCTAATATCCAGCCTTATAGAGTAAAAATTACAATGACTCGCACTGTAAAAAATATTTGTTTTTCGAATTGAGTGTAAAAGGTCTCGTCAACACTACAAAGGCAGGATTTATATCAAAGTCTGCAGGTATCTACTCGGGAGAAGGGCTTCTGGATGAAAGACATAGTGTCCTGCAGGAGATGCAGTCCCGCCGACAAAGCATCAACAATAATATCGCAGAAAACGTTTTGACTCATTTCCAATGGAAAAAAAAAGAAAAGAAAACCTACTGGCGAAATAGGTTTTCTCTTCATATTATTCGCTCGTCTCTCCTCCTTTTCTTTCAGTCTTACCTTTTTCCTCCTCCCTCTCATCTTTTTCATTCCTCTCCCCCTTTTCTCCGTTTTCTCTCCTCTCCCCCTTTTCTCCGTTTTCTCTCCTCTCCCCCTTTTCTCCGTTTTCTCTCCTCTCCCGCTTTTCTCCGTTTTCTCTCCTCTCCCGCTTTTTTCCGTTTTCTCTCCTCTCCCGCTTTTTTCCGTTTTCTCTCCTCTCCCGCTTTTTTCCGTTTTCTCTCCTCTCCCGCTTTTTTCCGTTTTCTCTCCTCTCCCGCTTTTTTCCATTTTCTCTCCTCTCCCGCTTTTTTCCGTTTTCTCTCCTCTCCCGCTTTTTTCCGTTTTCTCTCCTCTCCCCCTTTTCTCTCCTCTCCCCCTTTTCTCTCCTCTCCCCCTTTTCTCCGTTTTCTCTCCTCTCCCCCTTTTCTCTCCTCTCCCCCTTTTCTCCGTTTTCTCTCCTCTCCCCCTTTTCTCCGTTTTCTCTCCTCTCCCCCTTTTCTCTCCTCTCCCCCTTTCTCTCCTCTCCCCCTTTTCTCCGTTTTCTCTCCTCTCCCCCTTTTCTCTCCTCTCCCCCTTTTCTCCGTTTTCTCTCCTCTCCCCCTTTTCTCCGTTTTCTCTCCTCTCCCCCTTTTCTCCGTTTTCTCTCCTCTCCCTCCACCTTTTTTTTCCCTCGCTTTTTTTCTCTTCTAATGTCTCCTTTTCGTCTTCCTTCCACTCACAATATTAAGTGGAACTGGCGATTCATCTAAAAAGATAAGTCGACATGTTATCTTTTTATTTTAAAGTGAATTCTTTTCAGAAATACCAGATACAATTCCCAAGAACGAAACCAAAATTCGTTAAATCTTTGAAGCTACTCTTTTTATTTTTATTTCGCAAGGTTATAACGTGTATTCCCGAAGCCATTTTAACCCATTAATGCCCACCGTAAAAGCCAGTATTAAACATAAAATCCAATATAAAAATCCTGTGTTATAGCTTTTAAAAAATCTGGTATTAATTAGAAGTTTAAAAAACAAAAAAAAACATACAGTATTATTTAAAGGTATCTAAAATAAAATCTTTAAAAATTACTTGTTAATAATTGATTTTTAAGAAAAGAATTCAATATTAATTTTGCGTTCGTAAAAAAACACTTAGGATATTAACTAGATTTCTAAAAAAAAATCGAGTATATACTACCGGTTGGTAGATTGATTGAGATAATGATTTAGTGATACAAGTTTTACTAATTAACCTATAACTGGGGGGGGATGAGAAGAGTCGGATTCATGCCTTTCCAAAGAGTATTTGCGCTCAAGTGAATATAATGAACCCAACTGAAATTGGAACTTGGCTCTCCGTTAACAATTTATCTATTACACCAACCACGCATCAAAGCTTTCAGCACCTGATATTCCCAAGCGGTCACCCATCTACTGGCTATGCTCAACTTTGCTTAACTTCGATGATCGTACGGGAACTGTGACATGGCCATAAGCCTAAATTATCGGTTTCTATGCCCACCGTCCCATTTCTTGAGACTGTTGACGTTTATGGATTAATCTTTCTTTTTAAATAATAAAGAAAAATATTTTTGTTATAGTCTTCCATTTTTTTTTTTTTTTTTTTCCCTTTCTTCATCCAAAAGAAGAGATTTCCTCTTACCATAACGGTATGTAGACTTGAAGTAGGCCGTAGAAATGGTTTTGGAAAGATCAAAGACACAAAAAAAAAAAGGTTACATTTTTAGAACAGTCGGAATGTCGATGAATATCTTTGCAATTATAGACGATCCATAAAGATTACCTAATTGTAAATTATACTAGGATTTTGAACGCGGCGAACGACTGATTGATACATTCTTTTCAGAAAAGAATTTCGCTTCCATATTGTCTGTCTATTCTTAAAAACAAAAGAAAGTATAACGACCATCCAGACAAATTTTGGTGGTATTTTATTTTATTTTATATTTTTATTTAATTTTTTTATTTTTTTTCATTTTATTTATTTTTTATTTTTATTTTATTTTTTTTTTTGTGTGTGTGTTTTATTGGAGTTTTCTTTGCTCTTAAGGAATCGGATAAAAAGTATTTCTAGATTTAACGAAAGACGAAATTGTTTTACATCGATAGAACCCTTGAATATGTTATCTGGCCGCAAAAAAAAAACTTCTCCATGAAAAGAAGTCGAAGTTTTTAGGGATTTTTTTGTATTTCTATTATTTTTTTCTTTCCTCCAAAGCGAAAGACAAGAAGTGATTAACATGTCCCATTGTTTAACAAAAGCGAGACAGTTTTTCCTGCTTCTTCCGAATCTCGAATATTCAATGAATATGCAAAATGTCAATAATAACGCCCGGGCGAAACGAGAAGAAAAGTATAATTCGTTTCAATGATTATATATAAACACACACACACACATACATACATACATACATATATATATATATATATATATATATATATATATATATATATATATATAGTTATTTGTTGAAAATAAATAACTTGCATATCAGGAATGTAGTCAGACGTTACATGGATATTTCTATCTTCCAGGTTTATTTTCTGCAACATATTAGTTTCTGTTTCACTAAGAACACGAAACCGACAGTCCTTCGATTAATTCTTTTTCTGAGAAATAAATGGTGTTAAATTAAACCCTTTGCCTATTTTTATAGATTATTTATGTTTGTATAGAGGTAGTTTTATGACGTTAATAAAAACCAGTTTTTGCTATTTCTCATTCCCATAACGCAAATCGGCATAATTCTTATAAACTCTGTGGGTTATTTAAAGTCGAAACATATTTTATACTGTAAAAGGTTAATGCCCCCTTCACCTTTGGAGCTCCCTGCCTCTCTCGTCTGTTACTCCTCTATATAGATCCCATGTCCTCCCACGCTCTCACACATATACTCTTACTAATATTTTCCCGGAGTTGTTTTTTCTGTTTTGTTTTTGAATCTGTAGATCTGATGAATTGGATCGTTTTTACGATTCCACTGGAATAAATTATGACCATGGAATATTAGTGTTTAAGTCTTTTTATTATATCCTTACTCTGTCCTGAACATTGAGTTCTACCTGGATCATATCCTCTTGGAATTATTTTTATACATATATATACGTGTATATATAATTGCATATGTATGTATATATTTACCACTAATATTGTCAATATATTGCTCCTTCCCACTACAAGTTGAGCTCTCTTTCGTATACTTCCAGTTAAACCACTTTTATTCTAACCTATTCAGATTGGGATGGATAAATTTACTCCGGATTACTCTTTGAAAAATATCCCTTATCCTTCATTGCATCTTTTTTTCTGTCTGCCTTACAGACAAAATCATTAACCTCATTAAAAGAATGAGGTGGAAAGCCTTTTTCTACAGTAATCCCAAGGGTGACCTAGAGCTAAATCCTGATACATACAACCTGAAATCACAGACAACTCCACCATGTAACAGGCTACTTGAACTGTTCGAAGGCGATTTGATCAATTTAATTAGAAAGTGTAAGTTCAAGAACGATTCCAACTACTTCCAAGCTAAAATTGGCAGAGACATCAAAAACATAAAGAACTCCAGTAAATTACGGATTAAGGCGAACAAATCCAAAAATCTCTACAAAATTAAACCCTCCGAATATGACAAATTCGACACTGATAAAATTACCAGCTGTTACAAAAAAGACAAAGACAATAGGACCTTATCTTCTATAAATAAGGACATCTGCAAATTTGCTAACAAATACGGAGTTGCTGACAGGATGGGCAAATTTAATGTGAAAGATGCTTACATTCTCTTCAAGGACCATAAGCCTAACTTTGTCAATAACTTGCAGTCTCGTCTTATCAATCCCTCCAAATCTGAGTTGGGATTAATTTCGAAAAGTATTATCAAGAGGATTACATCATGTGTCCTAAACAAACACCCAGCCAACCTTTGGAAAGACTCAGCTGATACAATTAAATGGTTCCGAGAGATCCCCAACAAAGAAAGAGCCACTTTCATCTAATTTGACATCTTGGATTTTTACCCTTCTATTTCGGAGGAGCTTTTAATCAACAGCCTCAGTTTTGCTAAAGGATATACCGAAATAACGGATAGTGATCTAGAAATTATTTTGGCGTCAAGAAGATCCATACTTAAATACAAAGACGCTAATTGGGTGAAGAAGTATAATTGCAGATGTAGTGGGCATATACATCCTAGATACCTTAAGTAGAGTAGTTAGCCTCAACCAAGTCGGGCTTTATAGAGATGACGGTCTAATCTTTGTCCCTAGTAGTAATGGCCCCTTAACTTCCAGCTTGCATAAGAAGGTAGTCAGGGCCTTCAAATACCTAGGCCTTAAGATTGAAATATCTTCCAACCTGAAAATTGTCAACTTTTTGGATATTACTCTTAACCTATCAAATGATACCTTTAGACCTTTCCATAAACTTGATCAGACACCCCTATATATCAACATCCACTCTAACCACCCTAAATCGACCACATCCCCAAAACCGTGAATACTAGAATAAACAAGCTATCTTCTAACCATAGAATTTTTGAAGAGAATAAATTTATATACAACCAGGCCCTCAAGAATAGTGGTTTTAGACAAGAATTAAACTTTAACGGATAACTAACAAATCAAAATATTAAGAATAGAACTCAATACAGAAAGAGGAAAGTAATATGGTTTAACCCACCATATTGCAGGCTCTCTAAAATTGATATAGGTAGTTTCTTTCTTAGATTAGTAGATAAACACTTTCATAGTAAACATCCATTACATAAAATTTTCAATAGGAAGACACTGAAAATTAGTTACTCGTGCGTTAGTAATATAGAGAAAATTATATCTTCCCATAATTGTAGAATGCTTAGAAACTACTACAATAATGTAACTCAAGCTAGTGACCCTACCTGCAGTTGTAGGAATAAAGACCTTTGTTCTATCGGGGGTAAATGCATGTATAAAAATGTAGTGTACGAGGCAACTATCTTCCCCGAAGAAAATATAAACGAGAAGAAAAGATATATAGGTATATCCGCTGGTGATTGGAAGCAACCTCTATACAGCCATAGACACTCTTTTAGATATAGATACCTCAAAAACCAAACGTCCCTATCCAAACACTACTGGGATCTGGTGGATAAGGGACTAACCCCACTTTTCGAATGGAGATACTTATCAAGAGCTAGCACACCTAATAACTTCCGTGATCGGTGTAATCTGTGCATCGCCGAAAAAATCTTTATTATCAAAGATGAGAATCAGGATGAGTTGTTAAACCTTCGGAGTGAGATCTTCTCTAAATGTAGACGCATAAAACGGTTCAAAAAATAAACACAGTTTTGTAACGTGTTGTTCCACCTTAATTCAGTAACATCGGGCATGACTTTCTGGTGTAATGACTATTACTTGTATGTATCATTGTGTATGTTTATGTGAGACGCTATGTATTTCAAATTTTTGTTATTCTTTATTCATGTAATGACCATTACTTATATGTATCATTGTGTATGTTTATGTGATGCGCCATGTATTTCTAATTTTTGTAATTTTGGTTATTCTTTACTCATGTGGTGATATATGTGTGAGTGGTTATGTAGGTAAACATTTCCCCTAATAACTGATTTGCAAAATCAGATAGCATTATAATAGTTATACACCTAGGTATATATTCTAACGTTAGAGATAGATACACGTGACTCACTCAGCGCGTTTTTAAAACTTTTTTTTTTCTTAATTAGCCTTTGATTTTGATTTAAATATAGAAATGTATATGTGCGTTCATATGGGTGTATGCGTGTGTGTGTATATGTGTATATGCATATATATATATATATATAATATATATATATATATATATATATATATATATATATATATATATATATATATATATATATATGTATGTGGTTAAGTATATAGATGTGTGTGTGTACATATGCATATATGGACGTATGGATATGTAGGTAGATGTATATGTAAATGTGTTTATATGTGTGTGTGCATATTTAGGTATGTATGTAGACATATATATCTGTATATGGGTGTAGATGTACGCATGTATGTATAGTTAAACGGAAGTCTTGATGGAGAGAATGGACTTTTGTCTGTAGTTTTCATTTGTCTTTTATCTTTTTAGCATGAATTTTTCAACATTCCTTGTGTTGGTCAAACGGTCTCTTTTGGGTTGTTATTTGGGATGAGGGCTGGATGGAAACATGCCGCTCGAGAATCCTTTGGCCAGTCTGATAGTTTTATGGGGGCCTCTGGTAGGTGTGGACGTGTGTGTGTGTTATTTGGTTCTTGGGTAGGGTGTGAGTAGGGTATGTGTGAGCGTGTATACTACGGTGGGTGTGTTATCATTTGACTCATTAAAGAGTGAGTATGAGGTGATGTGCGTACGTGGATAGATCCGTGTGGGTGAGTAGGTTTTGATTTGCAGGGTTATATATTAAAACTATCTATATTGTTAAGTTTATGGCTTGGCCCAGCTGGACAATGTGTTTCCGAGCGTCATCTCCACTTAGTTTCATGGAAACCTAAAATCTTTCTAATGTTATCTTCTCTAAACTTTTACATTCTCTCAATTATAGCGAATTTAGCATGGGTTTTGAAATCGGTCTTCTAGGCGTGTGTATGTGATATATATATAGGTGTGTGTGTGTTGTAGGTGTCTGAGCGGGAGTATAAGAATTTATCGCCTATGGGGTGTGTATGTTGCCAAGAAATGTACACTCTTCCGGTATATCTTCGGACGTTTGAAAATACGCACACTTTTCTTACTGAAAGCCTTCTTTAAATCTTCTCTCTGTTAAAGGTTAATGCCCCCTCCACCTTTGGACCTCCCTGCCTCTCTCGTCTGTTACCCCTCTATATAGATCCCATGTCCTCTCACACATATACTCTTACTAATATTTTCCCGGAGTTGTTTTTTCTGTTTTCTTTTTGAATCTGTAGGTCTGATGAATTGGATCGTTTTTACGATTCCAATGGAATAAATTATGACCATGGAATATTAGTGTTTAAATCTTTTTATTTTTTATATATATATATATATATAGTTGTGCCAGTGTATATGGCATGTCGTGTCTTAACTGTGAATGCCTGTACTGTCGGAGCAAAACAATGCAGCCCATCAGGACATTTACCGTGGCAAGACGTTTGCAGTGTTTCGTTTGTGGGAGAAAAGGGATTTGTAGAGTGGCGGGAAATATACTTCATCACCCGCCAGGCTGCATAGATGCTTTCCAACTCTGTTAGGGCTGGAAAGTGTGAATTAGGCAACTCCAGCTCAGTTATGACAGCAGTTTTCTCTTGTTTTCCACACGGAAACCACGATGAAACAGCGATAATAAAATAAGTCAATCGGGGAACAAAAAGGACATTTATACTTAGAATCAGGAAGAGACCCTTGAAATTTCTAGGGCATATAGGGAAAGAAGGCTTAAAGAACAGAATGACCTAACAAGATTGTTTAAATGGTTGGCAGAATAGGGGTTAGAAGAGATAGCAAAAAGTCAAGTCTTACTAAGATCTATAAAAGACAGGAAGTTTTTGAGAGTCATGTTCGCTTACGTCTTGAAATTTACTAAACGACAAGCAAACAAGTTAAGACAGGAGAATAATGGGTGCTACCATAGTATATCTACTGAGGCATTTACGACCTACCGTAAATGATTATGCACTCATTATTGCTGGAAAAGGCTCAGGAAAAACGATGACATGTTAAAAAAATTTTAGGGGGGTGTTTTTTTGTTTTGGGGGGGGGGACGGTTGGCTTTTGGGGATCTTTTTTTTTTAAATGACATCAAATCAGTTTACAAACATTAATACCACTATTTGATAATTTTTCTTATTTTTTGTATAAAAAATTGTTAATTGTTTTAATACATAACCAGTTCACTGCAACCCTAACACATTTCCTATTTCCAACAGCTGGTAAATATAAAATGAATAGTAGACATCATACTATAGTAGAAAATGGACGGTAAATATACCATAGTAGCCTCGAATATTGTTTAAACTTTCGTTCATTCTGCCATGGTTTCAAGCGTATAAAAGCACTTTAAAGAAACAAGTCTATTGCCACTTAGATTAATAACTTTTATGTGCTTGTGTGATTTCCATCCTATGAAGGTAGATCGGATTTCGTTTTGATGAGTCTAGAATGATTACCCTTACATAATTTGAGGAGGAAGTCACAAATAGCCTACTTGATCTCGTAAAACTTTAAAAGCCCAACCCGCGATAATTCGTTTGCAATACCGTATATACTCAAATATAGGGCGAGTTTTTATGATCATTTCTTTACGCAAAAATAGGGTGTCGAACACCGTTTTTTCGTTTTGCTTTTTTGTTCTTTAAACAGGTAAAAATTACACATTTTCGGCGAGGGGTTGCACTATATACAGGTAAAAAAAAATGCTGGTCTGGTTAAAATATATGCAAAAATAAACCAGGAGACGCACTATACGTGAATTCGGCTTATACACGAGTATATACGGTATTTCTCTCTATATACACATGTCTCTGAAAGCGTATCATTATCGGTCTTTTATAGCGTATACAAAAATGTCGTGTCTCTTTCGGAAGTAGGTGATCATGGCTCTACACAGAATCTGTTTCTTTGTCATATATGAATTGCTATGCGTTTTATGACAAGATAGTGCAGTCATTTCCCGTTGCCTTCTCCAGCTTGGAATTCAGTTTCTCCTTTTCTTACAGTGGCTGCCATCAAAGTCTAGAGAACTCAATCTACTCAGCTATTTAAGTCATAGCTGGGTGGAGAAGAGATGAGTTCATGCTTTTTAAGGACATATGTGCGACTATGAGCCTAAAGGATTAGCTGAAATTTGAAATCGGCCTGCCGGTTTCACAAGACTCTCTACGTTTTGAAGGGACATTATGATTTTAAAACGAATTAGCATTTGGATATATGAAGTCTTCGAAGAATATGTGAATCTCCTCCACCCCATATTCTTATGTGACCGATGCATTTGAACCCCTTAACTGCTCTGTAAGAATACCCGACATCCAGAAATACTACAAATAAAAATTGTACTGTTTTGTCTCTCAATAAACTGAAATCAATCACTCACTGTCACATACACTCACTCACTCACTCACTCACTGTCTCACACACAAACTCACTCACTGTCTCACACACAAACTCACTCACTGTCTCACACACAAACTCACTCACTGTCACACTAACTCGCTCACTGTCGCATACAAACACACACTCACTCGCTCACTCACTGTCACATACACTCATTCTCTCACCCACTGTCGCATACACACACTCGCTCATTCACTGCCACACACACATACACACACACACACACACACACTCGCTCATTCACTGTCACACACATTCATTCTCTCACCTACTGTCGCATACACACACACATACACTGTCACATACACACACTCGCTCATTCACTGCCGCACACACATACATACACACACACACACACACACACTCGTTCATTCACTGTCACACACACTCTCGCTCATTCACTGGCACACACAAACACACTCGCTCACTCACTGGCACACACAAACACACTCGCTCACTCACTGGCACACACAAACACACTCGCTCACTCACTGGCACACACAAACACACTCGCTCACTCACTGGCACACACAAACACACTCGCTCACTCACTGGCACACACAAACACACTCGCTCACTCACTGGCACACACAAACACACTCGCTCACTCACTGGCACACACAAACACACTCGCTCACTCACTGGCACACACAAACACACTCGCTCACTCACTGGCACACACAAACACACTCGCTCACTCACTGGCACACACAAACACACTCGCTCACTCACTGGCACACACAAACACACTCGCTCACTCACTGGCACACACAAACACACTCGCTCACTCACTGGCACACACAAACACACTCGCTCACTCACTGGCACACACAAACACACACTCACTCTTGTATATATATAGTAGTATCGAAATCAAAATTAAACTATTTAAAGTTCAATGCTTTGTTTTGAGTAAGTACTTTTGATTCTAAGTTGCATTATGATATTCAAGATTTTGTTAACTGGATATTGGCCTTGTTTAGATCTCGGAAATTGGATTTGGAATCACTTCGAAATGATGTCATATGCAACGGTTACTTCGAAAATCATATGGAGTGCACTCACATGTGGTTAACTGTCTTATTTTTTTACGGCTTACCAATCGTGTGTAGGTTATTTAAAGCCGAAACCTATTTTAGATTATAAGAATATATATATTTATTATTTGTATTTATTTTGCTTATGATTATTGTATTAGCAATATTTTAGAGATAGCAATAATTATTTCCAGTCACAATTTCTACTATTTAATCCATAGTTTGGGAGAAGAGATTAAGTTGTATATTTCTCAAATGTATTTGGTCGTCAGTAAATGAAACGAACTTGATTTGAATTCAAGATCGACTTTCCAATTTTTCATTCCGAACTTCTATCCGTCGTAACTTTCTGATGGAGGATTTTACATATATTTTTACACACAGACCAACATAGTTCAGAATAGGAACAGAAAATTAGATTTATGTGTATACAAATAGATATAGCTAAAAAAAATTATGTTATGTATGTATGTAATGTAATGTAATGTTATGTATGTATGTAATGTTATGTATGTATGTAATGTTATGTATGTATGTAATGTTATGTATGTAATGTTATGTATGTAATGTTATGTATGTAATGTCATGTATGTAATGTTATGTATGTATGGTTTTAAGGTGTGCTATATTTATGGAATAAAATGCTCAATATCAGAGATAGTGTATATAAATATAAAAATGAACATTGAAGTCAACACTCAGAGGCAACACTGTTTCATGCTAAACGAAAACATCAGACCACCTGATATATAGTGAATATTGCTTTAACAATTTCGTTAATAAAAATAACAATGTTTCTTCCAGATAAAAGTCCAACTATTTAACCCCATAGTTAGGGAGAGGAGATGGATCCCCTACTTTACTGAAGGGCATTATCACATAAGTGAATGTAACGAACCCGACTGAAATTCCAACCCTGATCTCAAATTTCTTTTTTGCTCTACATTAAACCACCTACAAATACCATATTTCCTAAACTAAATATACCAATTATTAGAAGTTGCATTAAAAACTATGAATTCAATTTAAATATTAATTTCTAGGAGCAGTCTAAAATATTTGGTGAATGAAGATATAATCTATCAGTCGCCATACTATTGTGATTCAGTTCAATCGTACAAGTTAGGAAAGCTAGAATATAAGTATCGACAATCGTTTCCTTCAGTGGCTTAGAACTAAAATTTCCTTCTGTTGTAAGACAGATTTTTCGTAATAAGAGAGATGTCTTAGAGAAGAAAAAAAATTAAAACGCACTGATGCACTCAAATGAAAACGAGGCTTACTGATCACGTGTTTATGCCTTCCAATCCGTTTTCTCTTGATCTCTACATCAATGAGAAGCCTGCATTAAAATTGCAGAGAATTAAAGTGTAATGGATTTTGGGAATTCGGGATTTAGAACTATTTCAACGTTTTCAGTTTCGGCTGAGCCATACACTATTCCTTTGTCTCTTAAAATTTATAGCAGAAGTCCTTAATCCAATTACATTCTTGTGCTCATAAAATCTTCAATATGTAATTTTTTTTGCTTTACAAAAGTATTATTCCGTTCAAACATTTCGTAAAGCGAATTAGCATAAAACTAACATGCAAACCCCATTGGTTTATATACAGGTGGTATAGTGGTTAAGTGTTCGTTACAACCACTTTCGTACAAATACTCTTGGAAAAAGGTATAAATTAATTTTTCTCACACTCTATAGATTAAATAGCAGGGTAGACAGGGCTCTTAAGCCGTAGTTGACAAGTCTAAAAGTATTCAAAACCGAACCACCTGAAGTAGTACAAATGTTAGAGTGCGGATTATAGCTGTAAAACAAAAAAACACGATAGATTTAAACAATTATAGAGAGATTATCCCGTATGTTGTTGATACTATCAGGTGTTGGGCCCAAGGAAGGATAAATCGATTGATTTATATTATATAATTTTTTGCGGTGTTTACAGATACAAAAAGAAAATATCATAACGTGAGTCTTTTCGCTACGATTGACAGTGAATGCCGAAAAGTAAGACTTTAATTTTGAAAGGGAAAGTTGGGTTAGTATACGTTAATGTGATGGCTATGTGCGCGTGGACGAAAATAGAAACAAAAAACTTATACTTAACACCAGGAAGAAGCAGTTGAAGTTTTGGGGGTACTTAATGAGGAAGGAGGGCTTGGAAAATCTGATACTCATAGGATAGTTTGAGGGGACAGAGGAAAGCAGCGTGTAACATACTTGATGGGCCTAAGTGAAGACGAGTAAATGTATGATTGAACATAGTTCGGGGAAAAATGATAAAAAGGCATCTTATTAAGGACGAGGGAGAGGAAGATGTGGAGGGCCATGATCGCCTATGGCCTGAAGGTGCACGGCACGTAAAAGAAGACCAAGCCGCTAGTAGCCCGCTGGCGGGCCGCCGATGGCAACGCCAGTGGTCCTCTGGTAACAACCACCAGTGGCCCGCCAATGATAACATTGCCGACACAAACACGCCGGCGGTCCGACAGTGAGCCACCAGCAGTAGACGCTCGTGGCACGCTACCCAATGGCACGCCACCCAGTGGCAGATTGGTGGCTTGCGTGTAGGGCTGTTAGAAAATTAGAGTTCCAACCATCAAACTCTGGTTTGAATCTCAATATGGTCGATTTTTCAAGTAGGTGAAACCTTGATAATATCGAACTGGGGAGGCGATGTAAGTGTGTGGGAGGCCACCATTGAAAGTAATTGAAGACCCACGGATTAACCTAAGCCTTGAGAAGGATATAAGGGCTTGAATGTAATGGTTTTATTCAAATTGATATTCATCCTAGATTATACACTTTCTCCCAGAAATTGTACCTGAGGTCCGTTCAGCACAGCTACCGTATAAACCACAATTTGATTAAGTTGGTATTGAGCAAATACAAGTGTTCCTGAGTAGGTGATTGAAACCGATTACTTACCCGGTCTCTCTGACAAGCAGACTCGGAAACGGGCGATCAGTTATACAGGTTGTTCTGGGGGCACCTCGAGGCGGTGTAATGATTAATAAGCTTGTCTCGCTAGAATAATTACGACAGTGTAGGGAGTTCAAACATCACTACGGATGCTCAGGGGACCCACGGTCACTCTCTTAAGTTCGGTTAAGACCGAGTAGACACTTCAACCCAGAGAGTAAGCGGGTGTAACTTCAAAATTGTCGAAGTCGTGTAATAGCAAAATTGTGCAATTGCTATATTAAGCTCTGAACTGTTGTATCTTAGAAATGATTAAAGATATCTTACCAGAATTCTCTGAGGTTTTTATAACCCTACTGGGCTCTACTTTGACCAATAAGAATGTATAATTACTCTCCAAGCTTAACAGAAGAATCGTGATGAAATCGATCATAAACGAAAATAACATATTCATCATTAATCATAGCTAAGGATCAGATGAAGTATTGAAATAAAGTTCAAATACATTATTATTATTCCAGGTTCATTTTTAGATAATCTTCACCTTTAACCTTCTAACTTTATGTCCTGGAGTAACAAGGTGCTACACAGGTTTCATGTACGATTTCATTTTCAAGTCTTTTAAATTTCTTGGGCTGTCATAGCTGAAACTCCATTCTCAAGTGGAAAAACACCTTATAAATTGAATTGGATCTTTTATAATTGACCTCTTTAGCTGTAAGTTGAAATGATGATCCCTTTTGCTGTTGTGACCTTCTGATCCAGTTTTCCTCTCTACTCTTCCATCTTTTGAAAACTTATTCACCATTCTCTTGATGGTTCTTGAATGGACTTTGAAGATGGAAGCCAGTGTATGAATGTTGGTACAATTACTGAACGTCTGAATGATGTTTTTCCTCTTACCATTGTTCAGTTGGGAAACTGAGTGGGGCTGACACAAAATGATTGTAACCTGTTCTCTTTCTACCTGAATAACTCAAAGGGTTTTTCAGTCACTTTCGGTTTCAGTCACTTTCTCACCGCCGTACGGTTGCTTTCGTGTCTTTTCTATAAATACTTTTACGGTCATTTTTCGGATGAGCTCTTCGCTATGGTACCTGAACTTTTAGAATTTCAGAACTGTACTAAATTGGCGTCAAGATCGCATCAATTTGCACTTGAGCTGGCAAGATGTAGTCATTGTGTGCTAGGAATTTCTTCTTTCGTACTTCTCGCTTGTGGAACTCCCTTCAGGTGCTATGCTTCCCAGACAGCTTTAATTTGCAAAAGTTTAAATGCAACACTTTTCTCTTCCTGATCATTATTAATGTTTTTGTTCCTAATTCTTTCACCTTCTGTAAATCCTTGTAACTTAGTGGCTTTACTGCCTGTATGGGGGTGATACCGATTTAAAAATGTTTAGTGCGGAAATACTTACGATTCAACACTACGCCTTGCGACCGCGATCCTATGAGTAGACGCCTACTCATTGTAAATGGACGAGTCTATATTCAACAATTAGTGCTCGTCCTGGGTATGACGATAAACTACACACACACACACACACACACACACACTCGCTTACTCGCTGTCACACACACACACACTCGCTTACTCGCTGTCACACACACACACACACACACACTCGCTTACTCGCTGTCACACACACACACTCGCTTACTCACTGTCACACACACACTCACACACACTAGGCTTTTGATCGGGAGGTTTTGAGGAGCGTAGAACCACTTGTTAATTGCTGGTGTTCTCAGGTTCACCCTGACCCGGAGTGGTAGCACCTGTTAGGGTCTCAGCTATGGTCAAATAGTTAACCCCCAAACTGGAGTCAAAACACTATGGAGGTGTAAAAATAGGTTTTATTACCAGCAATACATTTTGAAAAAAAATATTACCAGCAATAAGAATCTTGTTGGCATTAAATAACCCACTGAGTTTGATACACCGTCAAAAAAAAATATTAGTACAGAGAATTTTGTTGAATTCAACCGATAATATCTGCCTCCCTTTTTTCTTGTCCTTTTCCAATAAGATGTTGTATATCAGTATCGAAATCAAAATTAAACTATTTAAAGTTCAATGCTTTGTTTTGAGTAAGTACTTTTGATCCTCAGTTACATTATGATATTCAAGATTTTGTTAACTGGATATTTAATTAGATAGTTCCTTTCCCACAGACGAAATGTCACAAGACTAATCGGCTCAATCGCTAATTCCTTAACTCCACCAGTTTAGACTTGTAGAGCAAGGACACGCCATTCCATGTACAACACCGAATCCTCGTTGTATTCCATTGGAAAGAAGCAGGTTCCACTCACGCAAATCCTTCCTGAGAACGCCTACTTTGTAATGCATACTACAGAGGAGATATTTTCATAATCACTACAATCTCAACTTCTTTAAGTTAACCGTTTGACGTTATCTCTCTTACATATCCTAGCTTACGACACGTCATGTTGAAACATCTGTTTTCGCACGATCACGTAAGATAATCAACATTTTTATCATTCTTTATTTTTTTCTCCATATCTAATTCTCTGACGAAGCTTTAATAAAAGCGAAACATGTTAGATTTATGAACGTGTCATATTTGTTGCTTATCGTCTGCTATCGTTATATAATACGTATTTGCGTAGCTCTCTTATAGGTCTCTTCTTTTAAGTTTCATTAAAACAATTGACAAGGCACTACGGGTAATTTTTTTCATTTCATTTTTTCTGTTCTTATAATTTTCTTTTCTGGGCGTAAACTATGTAGCAGTTGTCCAAACGTTTAGGGCTATACTTTTAGCCATTATCAAGAATGATTTTATTTTAACTGAATGTATGGCTTGTTTTATGTATGTATCAATAACTATAGGAAAGTTTTATTCTCCAAACAGGGTCAGCACATTATGGGTTGCCATTAAAGGAGATAAATGTACAACTGGGCCATCAGAAAGTATAGATAAATAGTTAAAAAAATAAATGTATTTTCTTATTTTATAAAAAGCATTTCAAAGAATATACAAAGGAATGTGTGCATCTGTGAAATCTTATCGGAACGAATTGAGGCTACGTGAGTGAGAAGAGTAGGCATAATAATAATGATGATGATGATAATAATAGCAAACATTTTATCATGACAGAACTACCAGTACCCATAATACACTAATTTATAATTCTTTAGAAGCCATTTTGATTTTCCGGTATAACTTTTTATTTATCGTTTCTGACAGCAGATTTCAAATAAGTGTTATCGAATTTTGTTGAGAATATTTGAATGAAGGTAAAGGTTATCTCTATATTAATTTATCGTTATCAGTATTTTAAATTAGTTTGCTCAGAAAGAAAATAAAACTCAGATAAGAAACACTGACAATGTGAAACAAGATCGTGTGGTTTTTATGTCTCCAAAAAACAAGAAAATGGCGATTAAGTTTGTGATGCGAAATATAAGTAATTTTTTTTTCTTTTTTTTCTGAGCTAATGGTGTAGTTTCTCAGATTGTCAGCATAAACGACAATGTTTTTATTTCAAAGAAATGTATATCAAATCTTTGTTGTATACAACAACGCGCATCTACGTTGTAAGCAAGAAAAACAGTGCAAGATACGAGCTATGAATTCGGTATGTCAAAATCAAACTAGTCTTTTTCTGAAATGTGTCGTGTCTCTTCAAGACCTAGACGATCATGACTCTCCACAATTTCCTGTCCTTTGTCGCTCTTAATAAATGTTGTCTTTTCGTTATTTTCCTAAACCGTGTCTCGCCATCAATTTATTCAAGCTCACTAAGTAGGTTATGCATTGTTTTATCTTGCCTTCAATCTTTCCTTTGAGTATAAGATATTTCAATCCCTTTTCCCTCATTATGTACCCCCAGAAATTTCAACTCTTTTCCTGATGCTAAGTACAAGCGTCCTTTTTTATTTAATTTTCTCTAAAACTTCGTTGTTCACGTGTTCGCTTCATGGCATTCTCAGCATCCTTCTGTTGAACATCATTTATGTTGCTTCAAGTCTCTTCATCTTTGTGAAGATTGTCTAGCATTCACTGTCATATAGAGAGACGGATAATACGTTACGTCAGTACTCTTTTCTTTGTTTCTAACAAAATCTTTCCTCTTTCTTAATACTCTGCTTAGCTTTTGAAAGGCTACTTTGCTATCCTAATGCGCTTTCGGTTTTCAGTGTCGCACATTCCGTCCTCTGTTAAAACACTTCCGCGATATTTAAATTGTTGTACTTGTTTGATTTTGGTATCTCCAATTTGTAACTTGCATGTTGGGCTACCCCTTTTGCTAACAACCATGCATTCCATCTTCTTGCAATTGATGTTTAATCCTTTCTTCTCACTTCCCTTCACTACTTTCTGTAAGAGTTCTTGTATTTTCCTTTCCGTATCTGCTATGTCAACGCTGTGTCATCTCCATATTTTATGTTTTTAAGATTGTGGCCGCCGATAAAGAAACCTGCTAGGACTTTTAATTCTCTCAATCTCCTCGCTGTGTAGATTGAAACGAAGGAAATCATGGCTCTCTATAACTTCCTATTTTTGTAGCTCTCAGCAATTTACATTCTCTCCGAGTTCCTATCCTGAGTGCCATTTACACACGCTTGTGTTATTTGTTCCCGTTGTTTTCCCTGCCTTCAATATTCCCCGTCTTCTTTTTTGTGTCATGTCTATTCGGGAAAAGAGAAATTATGGTTCTCCACAGCTTCCTATCTTTTGCAGCGCTAAGTAATGCCTGTTTCTTTTCTACCCCTTCCAGTCATTGTCCTGCCAGCCAGTAATACATAAGTAAGTTACACCATATTTACCCCTGCTTTTCTTGCCTTTGCTATGACCTGTGAGTGTTAGATCCTCCAAACCTTCTTTCTTCATTGTCTCAGTTTCTCAATACCTATATTCACTTCGCGTGCCATCAGTATGTCTTGTGAGTTTCAGGTGAAATTAATATTTCTCAACAATGAAAATTTTCAATATTTCATGTAAAATTCGAATAGCATATTCTCATGGCTAGTGAGTTTCCTCGACTGCATAAATTTAAGTGCACTACTGTATTGGCAATTAGGTCTCACCGTTTTACTGTTGAACTAGCTAGATGTAACCGTCTCTTCTATTCTAGCATTTTTCTGTGGAACTCCCTTCCGATTTCTTGCTTCCCTGCCAACTATAATCTTCAAAAATTTAAATGCAACCTCAATGGACATCTTCAGTCTTCCCGAATCCTGATCCTTTATTGTCGTTTCCTCAGTTCTTCTCAAAGTCTTCTCATTCTCTCCCTCCCTCCCTCCCTCCCTCCCTGTAACCACCTGCGGCTTCGTGAGATTATCGCCTTGCATGGGGTGAAATGGTTAAATAAAATTACACATATTTATCAACTGAATTCTTTAAATCTGAACACGTTTTTGGCTTTGTAAACCACATTCTTAATATACGCCCAAATAAAATATAAATATTATATATACGGTATAAATAAAATATAAATATTATATATACGGTATAAAATAAAATATAAATATTTTATATACGGTATAAAATAAAATATAAATATTTTATATACGGTATAAAATAAAATATAAATATTTTATATACGGTATAAAATAAAATGTAAATATTTTATATACGGTATAAAATAAAATATAAATATTTTATATACGGTATAAAATAAAATATAAATATTTTATATACGGTATAAAATAAAATATAAATATTTTTTATATACGGTATAAAATAAAATATAAATATTTTATATACGGTATAAAATAAATATAAATATTTTATAT
Source organism: Acanthosepion esculentum (assembly GCA_964036315.1). Taxonomy (NCBI): domain Eukaryota; kingdom Metazoa; phylum Mollusca; class Cephalopoda; order Sepiida; family Sepiidae; genus Acanthosepion; species Acanthosepion esculentum. The sequence continues at coordinate 43,559,226 of OZ038513.1, read as the reverse complement.
ACGGTATAAAATAAAATATAAATATTTTATATACGGTATAAAATAAAATATAAATATTTTATATACGGTATAAAATAAAATATAAATATTTTATATACGGTATAAAATAAATATAAATATTTTATATACGGTATAAAATAAATATAAATATTTTATATACGGTATAAAATAAATATAAATATTTTATATACGGTATAAATAAAATATAAATATTTTATATACGGTATCAATAAACGACAACATTTGAAACCCGGACGAGAAAAAAAGCAATGAGAATTTCTCTTTTTTTTTTTTCTTCTTTTTTTTTTCCTTTTTTTTGGGGGGGGGGGTGATTTTGTTTAGCGGCATATCAACACCTATATGGGTTATTTAATGCCGGAATCTAAATATTTTGAACATAATCTATTGTTGGTGAATTTAGCTTTAAAAATGTATTGTTAGTCATTTTACTATAAATATATACAGTTGGTCATTCTTTTTAATATAAAAATATATTGTGTCTGTCTATTTCTGAGATGAGGTATACTATAAATGTACACTATTTACATTTATCGGACTATCATCCTCATCTTTGTTGCTATATATTTATCACAACGTTTCGGCCGTTGTACGCTCCATCCTTCTTCAGGTGGTTGGAACGTCGAACTGAACCCTTTATTTCGCTCGTTGGGGTAGACTGTTCTAGTTCCACGTGCCATGTCTAATTGATGTCAGTTATCTCCTGTTAATCCTCCTCTCCAATTTCTCCACCGCATTAACCAGGTATTGAACTCACACTTTGGGCCCTGTCACTGGATCTAACTAACGCCTTCATCCACTGTGCCATGTGTCCTTGAGGTTCGACATTCCAACCATCTGAAGAAGGCCGGACCGTACAACGGCCGAAACGTTGTGATAAATATGGCAACAAAGATGAGGATGATAGTCTGAACAATGTAAATAGTGAAAAATATATTGCTGGTATTTTTACTATAAAAATGTATTTTTATACCTTCATAGTGTTTTGTTTAGGGGTTCACTATTTGCCCATAGCTGGCACAACAAGTGCATACACACCGGGTTCGTGTAGACCTGGAAACAACAGCAATTAAGAGGTGGTTCCACGCGCCTCAAGACCTTCTTGCTGCTGGATGTAGTTTATCATCATACCCAGGACTACAATGAAATATAAAGGAAACTTATTTTTTTCGCAACTCACAGTAAGTGAATTTAATATCCTTCAGCAGATGGAGCACACTTGTCAATGCGAATCTACAATCTTTCATGAAAACTGAGAACGGATTTTTGACATACGTCAGATGTTATTGAATCTGCTGTTTGAACAATAATATTGTTTCGGGTTTTCTGTTTTAAACTGAATTTGTAATATGAGCTCAAACAAAAATCTACAGGTGTGTTAACAAGAGACATCAGGGGCATTTTCCCAAGACACAGATTTGATAATTTTCTATCCAACAAAATCTCTGAAAAGTGAATAATACGAAAGGATTTTTTTTTCAAAACCATTTTGGAGAGTTAAAGAAAAATAATGGTATTATATATTAATAGTTTTCACTTTTAATGTTTCCATCAATAATAATCCGTGAAACTCTTGCTGGTGACGACCCCGTCCAGATATTTAACTTTGGGCTTGATAACCTTGACAAAGTGTTTCTGCGCTAAAAAGTATTTCTTTGTTTTTTAGGGGTTTTTTGGGGGTTTTTTTTTGGGGGGGGGGGTATTTTGTTTCGTTTTGGGGGTGGGGCGATTTTTTTTTTTCTTGCTTTCCTTTTATATTTGGATATAAATGTGCGAGTTACTTTATATCCTATATAAACAATTATATACACACATGTAAAAAAAAAAAAAAACGCAAGATAGATATACACGGTGTAGACATATGTATCAATATTTCATAGCGACTGTCAGTTTTACGATCCAGTACGATTTTCAGGCCGACTACTTTCGCGGGCTGTGAACATGGGTGATTAAAAGAATCGTCGTAAGGGAATGCCAACTTTTCCGCTTTGTTTTTCCTATGTTTAGCGCTAGAGTTGAGGATTAGTGACAATAAGTTTTTGGTATTAGGAATACATTTTACTAGAATTTGGTTATGGGACCTTAATTTACTCTTTTGGCTGTAGATAGCGAAGAAAATGTAAATTTTGTCCAAAGATAAATAGCGGTGATTACATTTCCGGAACAAAATATTCCGTGTGTGGGGGAGGGGGTTGGTCTCGTATGTGACTAAGGTCGTAACTAAGGTCTGTTCAGTATTATTCCAGTAAAAATGACAGGTTGGCTCTGTGGATGTTGAAAAAAAGACAGGCGTCTACCTGAGGGATTACTTAACCACCCTAGCAAACATTTAATTAAATGCATTTGTAATATGACTCCCAAACAAGAACAAAAATCTTCAGGTTTGACAAAATGGGACATTAGAGGTATTTTCCCAAGACACAGATTTGATAATTTTCCATACAAAAAAATATCTGCGTAATGTGTCGTTGCATTGTCATGTGAAAAGATTTTTTTTTTTTTTTTTTTTTGTATAAACCCATTTTGCGGAGTTGCATAACCACCGTAACAAAAATTTAATTAAATTATCTCTTTACAAAAAAATTTTCTACTTTGACGATAAATCTATTTTAATTTTTGATTTTCCGGTAATCCCGAATTACTATTGGTTACAAATCTGCATGCTGTAACCATCTGGTTAAAGTTGTAACAACATTTGAACAACCATTATCTTTGACCTTGAACACCGAGTTTGAGAAACAGGAGTTTTGATTGAACTCCGATTTATTCGTTTTTTGTTTTTTCTCTAGCTAGTATCGAATCTTCTGTCTATAATAAAACACATTACATCACTGATATTCAATAAAGCTTTTTAGAATGAAAACACGGCCTTTCTTGTTCTTCCATTAAACAGTGTTCTGCACGAATCGATGCAACGTTGATGTCATTCTCATCTCAAGTTAGACAACGGTTTCTGCTCATTTTCCAAAGAAATAAACTGCCTGCCGTCAATTCAAAGAGCTTTTCCTTATCATCAATTTACATTAGACACATCGGTTCAAAGAAGCATCTAGAACGTGGCATCTCATCGATTATAGATTTCCGTATCTCCATCTGGATTAATTATAACCTATGTAAAGGAACCGATTTATCATGCTTATGTTTTAGTTAACGATTTTTTTTTTTTTGTTAACGATTTTTTTCCGAAGATTCAAAGAATTTAGTTTTCATTGGCATTTATTGCAGGATGAAAATCTATTACGTGCTCAAACCTTAATAATCCGCCCCACCCCCAGGTTAATGTCTCCATCGGGAGAGGGATGAAAGAAGACTAAGTGTGGTCTCTGATTTTGTATCACTTTCCACTCGAGTGGTTTCGACTGTGGCAGGTTTAAGACAAATCTCTGACTGATAGGGTGTCGATATTTCACAAAGACAACGGTATGGCTTCTTCATTCCATCTGGAATTCAAAAGATGAAGTCAGGTTTTACTTTGACTACTAGCAATAATATACAGGTAGATAAAATGGGCGCTGTACTT
>OZ038513.1:43490688-43545688 GCA_964036315.1 Acanthosepion esculentum | reverse complement strand
AGAAAGCAAAAGGAAGACAGACATAGAAAGAAAAAGAAAGCAAAAGGAAGACAGACAAAGAAAGAAAAAGAAAACAAAAGGAAGACAGACAAAGAAAGAAAAAGAAAACAAAAGGAAGACAGACAAAGAAAGAAAAAGAAAGCAAAAGGAAGACAGACAAAGAAAGGAAAAAGAAAGCAAAAGGAAGACAGACAAAGAAAGGAAAAAGAAAGCAAAAGGAAGACAGACAAAGAAAGGAAAAAGAAAGCAAAAGGAAGACAGACAAAGAAAGGAAAAAGAAAGCAAAAGGAAGACAGACAAAGAAAGAAAAAGAAAGCAAAAGGAAGACAGACAAAGAAAGAAAAAGAAAGCAAAAGGAAGACAGACAAAGAAAGAAAAAGAAAACAAAAGGAAGACAGACAAAGAAAGAAAAAGAAAGCAAAAGGAAGACAGACAAAGAAAGGAAAAAGAAAGCAAAAGGAAGACAGACAAAGAAAGGAAAAAGAAAGCAAAAGGAAGACAGACAAAGAAAGAAAAAGAAAGCAAAAGGAAGACAGACATAGAAAGAAAAAGAAAGCAAAAGGAAGACAGACAAAGAAAGGAAAAAGAAAGCAAAAGGAAGACAGACAAAGAAAGAAAAAGAAAGCAAAAGGAAGACAGACATAGAAAGAAAAAGAAAGCAAAAGGAAGACAGACAAAGAAAGAAAAAGAAAGCAAAAGGAAGACAGACAAAGAAAGGAAAAAGAAAGCAAAAGGAAGACAGACAAAGAAAGAAAAAGAAAGCAAAAGGAAGACAGACATAGAAAGAAAAAGAAAGCAAAAGGAAGACAGACATAGAAAGAAAAAGAAAGCAAAAGGAAGACAGACATAGAAAGAAAAAGAAATCAAAAGGAAGACAGACAAAGAAAGAAAAAGAAAGCAAAAGGAAGACAGACAAAGAAAGGAAAAGAAAGCAAAAGGAAGACAGACAAAGAAAGAAAAAGAAAGCAAAAGGAAGACAGACAAAGAAAGGAAAAGAAAGCAAAAGGAAGACAGACAAAGAAAGGAAAAAGAAAGCAAAAGGAAGACAGACAAAGAAAGGAAAAAGAAAGCAAAAGGAAGACAGACAAAGAAAGGAAAAAGAAAGCAAAAGGAAGACAGACAAAGAAAGAAAAAGAAAGCAAAAGGAAGACAGACATAGAAAGAAAAAGAAAGCAAAAGGAAGACAGACAAAGAAAGAAAAAGAAAGCAAAAGGAAGACAGACAAAGAAAGAAAAAGAAAGCAAAAGGAAGACAGACAAAGAAAGGAAAAAGAAAGCAAAAGGAAGACAGACAAAGAAAGAAAAAGAAAGCAAAAGGAAGACAGACATAGAAAGAAAAAGAAAGCAAAAGGAAGACAGACAAAGAAAGAAAAAGAAAGCAAAAGGAAGACAGACAAAGAAAGGAAAAAGAAAGCAAAAGGAAGACAGACAAAGAAAGAAAAAGAAAGCAAAAGGAAGACAGACATAGAAAGAAAAAGAAAGCAAAAGGAAGACAGACATAGAAAGAAAAAGAAAGCAAAAGGAAGACAGACAAAGAAAGAAAAAGAAAGCAAAAGGAAGACAGACAAAGAAAGGAAAAAGAAAGCAAAAGGAAGACAGACAAAGAAAGAAAAAGAAAGCAAAAGGAAGACAGACATAGAAAGAAAAAGAAAGCAAAAGGAAGACAGACATAGAAAGAAAAAGAAAGCAAAAGGAAGACAGACATAGAAAGAAAAAGAAAGCAAAAGGAAGACAGACAAAGAAAGAAAAAGAAAGCAAAAGGAAGACAGACAAAGAAAGGAAAAGAAAGCAAAAGGAAGACAGACAAAGAAAGAAAAAGAAAGCAAAAGGAAGACAGACATAGAAAGAAAAAGAAAGCAAAAGGAAGACAGACATAGAAAGAAAAAGAAAGCAAAAGAAAGACAGACAAAGAAAGAAAAAGAAAGCAAAAGGAAGACAGACAAAGAAAGAAAAAGAAAGCAAAAGGAAGACAGACATAGAAAGAAAAAGAAAGCAAAAGGAAGACAGACAAAGAAAGAAAAAGAAAGCAAAAGGAAGACAGACATAGAAAGAAAAAGAAAGCAAAAGGAAGACAGACATAGAAAGAAAAAGAAAGCAAAAGAAAGACAGACAAAGAAAGAAAAAGAAAGCAAAAGGAAGACAGACAAAGAAAGAAAAAGAAAGCAAAAGGAAGACAGACATAGAAAGAAAAAGAAAGCAAAAGGAAGACAGACATAGAAAGAAAAAGAAAGCAAAAGGAAGACAGACAAAGAAAGGAAAAGAAAGCAAAAGGAAGACAGACAAAGAAAGAAAAAGAAAGCAAAAGGAAGACAGACATAGAAAGAAAAAGAAAGCAAAAGGAAGACAGACAAAGAAAGAAAAAGAAAACAAAAGGAAGACAGACAAAGAAAGGAAAAAGAAAGCAAAAGGAAGACAGACAAAGAAAGAAAAAGAAAGCAAAAGGAAGACAGACAAAGAAAGAAAAAGAAAGCAAAAGGAAGACAGACAAAGAAAGAAAAAGAAAGCAAAAGGAAGACAGACATAGAAAGAAAAAGAAAGCAAAAGGAAGACAGACAAAGAAAGAAAAAGAAAGCAAAAGGAAGACAGACATAGAAAGAAAAAGAAAGCAAAAGGAAGACAGACATAGAAAGAAAAAGAAAGCAAAAGGAAGACAGACAAAGAAAGGAAAAGAAAGCAAAAGGAAGACAGACAAAGAAAGAAAAAGAAAGCAAAAGGAAGACAGACATAGAAAGAAAAAGAAAGCAAAAGGAAGACAGACAAAGAAAGAAAAAGAAAGCAAAAGAAAGACAGACAAAGAAAGAAAAAGAAAGCAAAAGGAAGACAGACATAGAAAGAAAAAGAAAGCAAAAGGAAGACAGACATAGAAAGAAAAAGAAAGCAAAAGGAAGACAGACAAAGAAAGAAAAAGAAAGCAAAAGGAAGACAGACAAAGAAAGGAAAAGAAAGCAAAAGGAAGACAGACAAAGAAAGAAAAAGAAAGCAAAAGGAAGACAGACATAGAAAGAAAAAGAAAGCAAAAGGAAGACAGACATAGAAAGAAAAAGAAAGCAAAAGAAAGACAGACAAAGAAAGAAAAAGAAAGCAAAAGGAAGACAGACAAAGAAAGAAAAAGAAAGCAAAAGGAAGACAGACATAGAAAGAAAAAGAAAGCAAAAGGAAGACAGACAAAGAAAGAAAAAGAAAGCAAAAGGAAGACAGACATAGAAAGAAAAAGAAAGCAAAAGGAAGACAGACATAGAAAGAAAAAGAAAGCAAAAGAAAGACAGACAAAGAAAGAAAAAGAAAGCAAAAGGAAGACAGACAAAGAAAGAAAAAGAAAGCAAAAGGAAGACAGACATAGAAAGAAAAAGAAAGCAAAAGGAAGACAGACATAGAAAGAAAAAGAAAGCAAAAGGAAGACAGACAAAGAAAGGAAAAGAAAGCAAAAGGAAGACAGACAAAGAAAGAAAAAGAAAGCAAAAGGAAGACAGACATAGAAAGAAAAAGAAAGCAAAAGGAAGACAGACAAAGAAAGAAAAAGAAAACAAAAGGAAGACAGACAAAGAAAGGAAAAAGAAAGCAAAAGGAAGACAGACAAAGAAAGAAAAAGAAAGCAAAAGGAAGACAGACAAAGAAAGAAAAAGAAAGCAAAAGGAAGACAGACAAAGAAAGAAAAAGAAAGCAAAAGGAAGACAGACATAGAAAGAAAAAGAAAGCAAAAGGAAGACAGACAAAGAAAGAAAAAGAAAGCAAAAGGAAGACAGACATAGAAAGAAAAAGAAAGCAAAAGGAAGACAGACAAAGAAAGAAAAAGAAAGCAAAAGGAAGACAGACATAGAAAGAAAAAGAAAGCAAAAGGAAGACAGACAAAGAAAGAAAAAGAAAGCAAAAGGAAGACAGACAAAGAAAGGAAAAGAAAGCAAAAGGAAGACAGACAAAGAAAGAAAAAGAAAGCAAAAGGAAGACAGACAAAGAAAGGAAAAGAAAGCAAAAGGAAGACAGACAAAGAAAGAAAAAGAAAGCAAAAGGAAGACAGACAAAGAAAGAAAAAGAAAGCAAAAGGAAGACAGACATAGAAAGAAAAAGAAAGCAAAAGGAAGACAGACAAAGAAAGAAAAAGAAAGCAAAAGGAAGACAGACATAGAAAGAAAAAGAAAGCAAAAGGAAGACAGACAAAGAAAGAAAAAGAAAACAAAAGGAAGACAGACAAAGAAAGGAAAAAGAAAGCAAAAGGAAGACAGACAAAGAAAGAAAAAGAAAGCAAAAGGAAGACAGACAAAGAAAGAAAAAGAAAGCAAAAGGAAGACAGACAAAGAAAGAAAAAGAAAGCAAAAGGAAGACAGACATAGAAAGAAAAAGAAAGCAAAAGGAAGACAGACAAAGAAAGAAAAAGAAAGCAAAAGGAAGACAGACATAGAAAGAAAAAGAAAGCAAAAGGAAGACAGACAAAGAAAGAAAAAGAAAGCAAAAGGAAACAGACAAAGAAAGAAAAAGAAAGCAAAAGGAAGACAGACAAAGAAAGGAAAAAGAAAGCAAAAGGAAGACAGACAAAGAAAGGAAAAAGAAAGCAAAAGGAAGACAGTCAAAGAAAGGAAAAAGAAAGCAAAAGGAAGACAGACAAAGAAAGAAAAAGAAAGCAAAAGGAAACAGACAAAGAAAGAAAAAGAAAGCAAAAGGAAGACAGACAAAGAAAGGAAAAAGAAAGCAAAAGGAAGACAGACAAAGAAAGGAAAAAGAAAGCAAAAGGAAGACAGACAAAGAAAGGAAAAAGAAAGCAAAAGGAAGACAGACAAAGAAAGAAAAAGAAAGCAAAAGGAAGACAGACAAAGAAAGAAAAAGAAAGCAAAAGGAAGACAGACATAGAAAGAAAAAGAAAGCAAAAGGAAGACAGACAAAGAAAGAAAAAGAAAACAAAAGGAAGACAGACAAAGAAAGAAAAAGAAAACAAAAGGAAGACAGACAAAGAAAGAAAAAGAAAGCAAAAGGAAGACAGACAAAGAAAGGAAAAAGAAAGCAAAAGGAAGACAGACAAAGAAAGGAAAAAGAAAGCAAAAGGAAGACAGACAAAGAAAGAAAAAGAAAGCAAAAGGAAGACAGACATAGAAAGAAAAAGAAAGCAAAAGGAAGACAGACAAAGAAAGAAAAAGAAAGCAAAAGGAAGACAGACATAGAAAGAAAAAGAAAGCAAAAGGAAGACAGACAAAGAAAGAAAAAGAAAGCAAAAGGAAACAGACAAAGAAAGAAAAAGAAAGCAAAAGGAAGACAGACAAAGAAAGGAAAAAGAAAGCAAAAGGAAGACAGACAAAGAAAGGAAAAAGAAAGCAAAAGGAAGACAGACAAAGAAAGGAAAAAGAAAGCAAAAGGAAGACAGACAAAGAAAGAAAAAGAAAGCAAAAGGAAGACAGACAAAGAAAGAAAAAGAAAGCAAAAGGAAGACAGACAAAGAAAGGAAAAAGAAAGCAAAAGGAAGACAGACAAAGAAAGAAAAAGAAAGCAAAAGGAAGACAGACATAGAAAGAAAAAGAAAGCAAAAGGAAGACAGACAAAGAAAGAAAAAGAAAGCAAAAGGAAACAGACAAAGAAAGAAAAAGAAAGCAAAAGGAAGACAGACAAAGAAAGGAAAAAGAAAGCAAAAGGAAGACAGACAAAGAAAGGAAAAAGAAAGCAAAAGGAAGACAGACAAAGAAAGAAAAAGAAAGCAAAAGGAAGACAGACATAGAAAGAAAAAGAAAGCAAAAGGAAGACAGACAAAGAAAGAAAAAGAAAGCAAAAGGAAGACAGACATAGAAAGAAAAAGAAAGCAAAAGGAAGACAGACAAAGAAAGAAAAAGAAAGCAAAAGGAAACAGACAAAGAAAGAAAAAGAAAGCAAAAGGAAGACAGACAAAGAAAGGAAAAAGAAAGCAAAAGGAAGACAGACAAAGAAAGGAAAAAGAAAGCAAAAGGAAGACAGACAAAGAAAGAAAAAGAAAGCAAAAGGAAGACAGACAAAGAAAGAAAAAGAAAGCAAAAGGAAGACAGACAAAGAAAGGAAAAAGAAAGCAAAAGGAAGACAGACAAAGAAAGGAAAAAGAAAGCAAAAGGAAGACAGACAAAGAAAGAAAAAGAAAGCAAAAGGAAGACAGACAAAGAAAGAAAAAGAAAGCAAAAGGAAGACAGACAAAGAAAGGAAAAAGAAAGCAAAAGGAAGACAGACAAAGAAAGAAAAAGAAAGCAAAAGGAAGACAGACATAGAAAGAAAAAGAAAGCAAAAGGAAGACAGACAAAGAAAGAAAAAGAAAGCAAAAGGAAACAGACAAAGAAAGAAAAAGAAAGCAAAAGGAAGACAGACAAAGAAAGAAAAAGAAAGCAAAAGGAAGACAGACATAGAAAGAAAAAGAAAGCAAAAGGAAGACAGACAAAGAAAGGAAAAAGAAAGCAAAAGGAAGACAGACAAAGAAAGAAAAAGAAAGCAAAAGGAAGACAGACAAAGAAAGAAAAAGAAAGCAAAAGGAAACAGACAAAGAAAGAAAAAGAAAGCAAAAGGAAGACAGACAAAGAAAGAAAAAGAAAGCAAAAGGAAGACAGACAAAGAAAGAAAAAGAAAGCAAAAGGAAACAGACAAAGAAAGAAAAAGAAAGCAAAAGGAAGACAGACAAAGAAAGAAAAAGAAAGCAAAAGGAAGACAGACAAAGAAAGAAAAAGAAAGCAAAAGGAAACAGACAAAGAAAGAAAAAGAAAGCAAAAGGAAGACAGACAAAGAAAGAAAAAGAAAGCAAAAGGAAGACAGACAAAGAAAGAAAAAGAAAGCAAAAGGAAACAGACAAAGAAAGAAAAAGAAAGCAAAAGGAAGACAGACAAAGAAAGGAAAAAGAAAGCAAAAGGAAGACAGACAAAGAAAGGAAAAAGAAAGCAAAAGGAAGACAGACAAAGAAAGAAAAAGAAAGCAAAAGGAAGACAGACAAAGAAAGGAAAAAGAAAGCAAAAGGAAGACAGACAAAGAAAGGAAAAAGAAAGCAAAAGGAAGACAGACAAAGAAAGAAAAAGAAAGCAAAAGGAAGACAGACAAAGAAAGGAAAAAGAAAGCAAAAGGAAGACAGACAAAGAAAGGAAAAAGAAAGCAAAAGGAAGACAGACAAAGAAAGGAAAAAGAAAGCAAAAGGAAGACAGACAAAGAAAGGAAAAAGAAAGCAAAAGGAAGACAGACAAAGAAAGAAAAAGAAAGCAAAAGGAAGACAGACAAAGAAAGAAAAAGAAAGCAAAAGGAAGACAGACATAGAAAGAAAAAGAAAGCAAAAGGAAGACAGACAAAGAAAGGAAAAGAAAGCAAGAAAAATCGACGAGGAAAGGATGTAAAGCAATAATAAAGAAGGACAGGAAACGAGGATGAAGAAAGAAAGACAAAAAGAAAGGAGTTAGAAAACATTTAAAGAGAAAAACAATAAAGAAGAAAAAAGAAAAAGAAAGGTTTTTCTGAAGTTGGCGTAAATACAAGAATAGAATCAATAAAATGACTGCCAACTCAATGGACTGAAAGAAAATGTCAGTAAAACTTTTCTTTTCGAGATATTTCTCTGAATTTAAGATTCCACTCGTATATACACACGGATCGGTTTCTCGTTTCCTTACGCGTCACACGCGCATACACGCACGCACTCACACGCTCTACGTTTGTTTGTTGGCAGCGACCGTTTATTGGGCATTAAGACTTCTATAGTAACACGTGGTTAGAACTTTCGCTTTCCGATCATGAAACCTGTTTTCGAATCCCACCAGGGTCGATTTGTCAGGAAGGTGACTTCTTTGTTATCGGCCTGGAGAAGTGATTCCAGCGTGCAGCCTCTTTTGGAGAGTATCTGAAAAGCCTACCACGGGTTGACCTAAACCTTGTGAGTAAAATTGGATAGACGGAACTATTTGAGATCCGTCGATGGTTTTGCTAGAACGAATTCACAAGTCATCGTGACCGAGGAGTTAAATGTAATGACTTTGTTCAGAATGTTGATCACGCTAGATAATCCGTTCTCTCCCATAAATTGTAACTAAGGTCCGGTCAGCATAGTTGCAGTATAAACCAGAGGTGGCCTCTGTAGGTGTTGAACAAACGCAAATGTACCTACACAGGCGTCTGCAACAGGGGTTGGTTAGCCGCTCTAGTAGACAAGGATACGAGCGGCCATCCATTATATTACAGTAAACAGAAGCTGGGGTTTTTATGCTCCGTTTTACGCCCGTTTCTGTTCTTTTTAAGCGTATATAAAGCCCAAGAATAGCTGAGATTTACAGCATTTCTGTTGAATATTTTATGATATATGCGAAAGGGAACTCTGCATACGAGACTGGAATTTGTGACTCTACCAGATAATGCCAATTTCCGCGCCGATATCCGTTGGTCTACCTTTACATAATTTTGTCAATGTTTTCCATGAATATTTACACACGCATCTCTCTCACTGATCAGATTTAAATTTGTGCTACTGGTGAGAAAAACGTATATTTATTATCAGTATAAATTTCGGCTCTTTTAGACGTCGAGCACTATATTTTATTAACACAAGTACTCTATCTAAAATATTTTATCATATATATATTGTCATCCACAAACAGACTGTTTCGCTGTATCACAGCTCATCAGTGTGGCTAGACGTCCGGTTGCCTCTGGCTAGAATCGAAAACCGGCTGGATTCGCGTCAGTCGGAAATTTTACCCTGAAGCCGTTGGCGCACGGCAGAGAAGAAGGTGAATTTAAGCGTATTTATTTTTAGATAAACACACAGTGTCTGAGAGAACTCGATTCGATTTACCGAAGAGTCTTGCATTATTAGCCGTAATAGTCACTGTTTACAAACCCACACATCCTCCCCAGAGAGCTCAACCGAAATGAATTTTTCAGGAGCATCTTGTAACCTCGTAACTATACATAACAGAAACAATCTGTAAAAAGGACAAGAAAGCTTGATATGGCTAGTTTTTTCTTCTTTTCAGAGAAGGTATTTATTTTACCTGTTTAGGGTTTTTTTCATATTTTAGTGCCATCTGTTATCACAATGTAATAGTTATTATTTTAAAAAAATGCTTAAAAATAAACTATACTTTTCTGAAACTTTATTTGAGGAATATTAACTGATTTAAAATTTACTTAATCTGATTTAAATGAATATTACTTTAAGTTTAAAATATCGCAAAAAAGGATTTTTTTTAATACGGCTGTAGGTCTTTATTTAAGGGGGTTGACTGCTTGATTGACATGCGGAAGTTTATCCATTTCTTTTTCTACGGTGTACATATTTGTAAAAATTACTGGAGGAATATAACGTGATCGCCTTCTCATATACCTTTTAACTACCCAGTAATCTTTAAAATTTAGGAAAATATTCTCCGTAATCTAATATTCTATTGAATTTTAGGTACCATTATTATTTTCTGATAATGTAGTGTGCGGCCGTCCGTATGGACAAAAATCGTTATGTTTATACAGTTGCGGCCAAAATGTTCAGAACGGCATTGTTTTCGTCAGAAAAGTAGGTATGAGTTTTAATGCATAATTTAATTTCCTCATGCAGTCGAAGGTGTCAAAGTGTGATTGAAGCGAAAGGGCTTCACACTAAATATTAAATAATTCCAGTATTCTGTCATTTGTTATTATTTTTTTTTTCAACCGTTCTGATCATTTTGGCCGCCATAGGTTTTGCAGTAAATCACTAAATCATCCATAACTTTTGTATTATCCTCTCAAATTTCACCAAAATCTCAGACAATAACAATTAATATCGTATTTATTGTCTGTAAAAATTATAGAATATAAAACAACTTTGTTAAAAACTTATACCTACTTTTCTGACGAAAACAATGCCGTTCTGAACATTTTGGCCGCAACTGTAAACAAAAAATTTAAAGTTCTTTATAAAATATTGGGGGTCGATGAACTTTCCATTAGTAATTAGTTTGTACTTAATAACATCACCAAACCGGTACAAATTAATACAGAAATTTAAAATATTTAAAACTTCTATAAATTATTCTATTTTTTTTTTTTTTAACTGAAAACAATTAATGCAAATTCATTGGTCATCGAAAAATGTTTTTTTCTTAAGAAAATAGTGTCCATTATATATCTTATTCATAAAAACAATTGAAAGCTTTTTTAATTAGATAATGTCTTATTTTGCATTGCATTTTTTATTTTACGATTCAGAGCAGATTTTGGGTAACTGGGGGTTCTGTTTTATATCAAAACAAAACAATTATTTAAATTCTCCAAGCGTATACGATATATAAACATTAAGAGGTACAAAAATCAATTTCTTTAAATTTCATAAAATTTAATAAGTGCAAGGCTAACAAATGTAAAAATAAAATGATATTCTGAGAAAAAAAAACTTTCTAAAATAATTTCATTCATTTCTTAATAACTCCTGAAAGTTTCATTAAAATCCGATAATTATTTGATTTTGCAAGAATTTTCAAATCAGTATGCTGTTCACCGCAACAAAGGTAGAATTACCTATACTAATCTTTGAACCACCCGCTGACGCAAGAAAAACAAGTTTTTAACACAGATTTCGAAAGGAACCCATAATATACATTAATAATCAAAAGATACTTTTTTTTCTCTTACTCATAAAGATTTTGACGATAAAGTTTTGTTTTTATTAAGTTTGGTACATTTTTTCATCATGATATGCTCATATTTTAACTACGGAGTTTTAAGCTATGCTATATTTGTGGGTTAAAATGCTTAACAATGAGGATAATGCGTATATAAATATAAAAGTGGACATCGACGTCAACACTCAGCGGCCAGTCTGTTTCACGCTTAGACGCAATCTATAGGCACTCTCTCTATCTATCTAATATATATATATATATATATATCTGCCTGTCTAATCTATCTATCTATCTATCTGTCTGTCTAATCTATCTATCTGTCTGTCTAATCTATCTATCTGTCTGTCTAATCTATCTGTCTGTCTGTCTAATCTATCTGTCTGTCTGTCTAATCTATCTGTCTGTCTAATCTATCTATCTGTCTTTCTAATCTATCTATCTGTCTTTCTAATCTATCTATCTGTCTTTCTAATCTATCTATCTGTCTTTCTAATCTATCTATCTAATCTAATCTGTCTGTCTAATCTGTCTGTCTAATCTGTCTGTCTAATCTGTCTATCTGTCTGTCTATCTGTCTGTCTAATCTGTCTAATCTATCTATCTATCTATCTGTCTGATCTGTCTATCTGTCTGTCTGTCTAATCTATCTATCTATCTGTCTGTCTGTCTAATCTATCTATCTATCTATCTGTCTGTCTGTCTAATCTATCTATCTGTCTGTCTGTCTAATCTATCTGTCTGTCTAATCTGTCTATCTGTCTTTCTATCTATCTATCTATCTGTCTATCTGTCTATCTATCTATCTGTCTAATCTGTCTATCTATCTGTCTATCTATCTATCTGTCTAATCTGTCTATCTATCTGTCTATCTATCTATCTGTCTAATCTGTCTATCTATCTGTCTTATCTATCTATCTATCCATCTGTCTTATCTATCTATCTGTCTCATCTATCTATCTATCCTTATCTAATCCATCCTTATCTAATCTATGTATCTATCCTTATCTAATCTATCTATCTATCTATCTATCTAATCTATCTATCGGTAAATGAGATAACTAGATATTAGCGACCGTATACGCGTGTGCTGTCGTGCATCTGCTGCCATTTCTTTCTCTCTTTGCCACCTTGTTTCTCTCTCTTTCCCTCTTTCTCTTCTCATTGGTTTCCATCTTAACATTCATTTTAGATATTGCTTTTCCGCGAAGCACCGATTTAGCTGTAGCAAGAGATGCTCAAAATATTTCTTGGCATCACTGAACTCAATCTCCGTTAGGCTCCGTGTAAAAATACAGGGCTAATATTAAATTAAAATTATATCCTTAAAATATATCATTGTATATAAATTAAATAATATATTAAGATTAAGATATGTAAATGTGAAATTATATAATTTATATTTTAAATTAATAAATTCTTATATAAATCATTTAAATTGCAGATAAATAAATTTATATAACAAATATGAATATTATTTTAATTATATAATTAAAATTTATATAATTTATAAATTTTAAAGTTATTACCTGATGATTGCCTGGCACATGTTAGCATTCTAACATCTTTTCTTCTATAATGAGGAAGAGTGTTTAGAAACTGTCCTTACCTTAAAAATAGTTAAAATATTTGCTGAAAGCGCTAAGGACCGTAAACACGACGGACATTTTCTACACACTATTGGTCGTCATAAAAGAAGAATTGTAAGAACGCTAGAAAAATGGAATAAAACATTCCAAAACATGCCTTGTCTATCGTGTTCAATGATTCGACACTTCTAACTTACCGGGTGCTCTAGACTTTTGGCCTTGTGCCACATCTAACCTACGCTTACAAAATCATTGGGGTACTTCGGCGCGGTGCAATGGTCAGCAGGTTCGTCCCTATGGATCGATTATGTCTGATTAGTGAGTTCGATCCTCACTGGGTGCTCTAGGCTTTCGGCCTTGTGCCACATCTAAGCTACCCTTAGAAAATCATTAGGATACTTCAATGTGATGTAATGATTAGCAGGCTTGTCACGATAGATCAATTACGACTGAATAGTGATTCCGACCCTCACTGAGTGCTTCCATCTCCCAGCCTTGTGCCACATCTAACCTACGCTTAAAAAATCATTAAGATCTTTCGACGTGTTGTAATGGCTATCAATCTTGTCTCCTTACATCAGTTACGACTGAATAGTCAGTTCGATCCTCACTGGGTGCTTCCATCTCCCGGCCTTGTGCCACATCTAACCTACGCTTAAAAAATCATTAGGGTCCTTCGACGTGTTGTAATGGCTATCAATCTTGACTCCTTAGATCAGTTACGACTGAATAGTGAGTTCGATCCTCACTGGGTGCTTCCATCTCCCGGCCTTCTGCCACATCTAACCTACGCTTAAAAATCATCCTCGTAATCAATGATATTTATAAAAAGAAGTATGACTGTCCAAATATATATTTGTGTGTTGTTGATTGATATGTTTTACGGCTTATCAACCCCGTTGTATTTGTGTGAGTGAAAATCTTATTCCCAATATGTTGCCTAATTCCGAGTGTCAATAACTATGATCTTGATTTGGTATCAACAATATAATAGATAGAAAGATCAACGAGGCCAGGTTAAAATTGTCAGCGCCAATTCGTTCGCTTGCATAATTCGGAATAGTGTTGTAAAATCAAGGCGGGAGGTGTCAGATCTCCCCAGCAAGAACGGTAAAAGAAAAGTTAGCACCGAAGTATGGCAGAGTGGTGCCGGAATGCATCAAACCTCGAAATGTGTCTCCAGAACTTTGCCAAAAGCTTCAAGAGAGTTTCACCAAGGTGCGACGAATTGAAAAAATGCCAAACCAATTTTTGAGGCGGAGTTGATGGTTGAGCAGAACTGACAGGAAAGTATGTCACTAGATGAACAATGCCTTTAAGTCTGTGTCTCTACTTCCGACTCTTCCTATTAATCTCTGCACAGTTGGCGAAGCGTTAACAAATGCGATTCCTGATAGTCTACAGTCGGTGCTGGTGAGAGAATTCTACAAAATCAGTTTTAAGTCAACCAATCCTTCCTAATTCAATGACGCTGCATAGTCTCCCACTCATAAAAACAGTCAATGTGATATGTCACTTCCTTTTATATATATATATTGTGTGTGTGAATGGTAAAATGAAAAAATATGAGTGACGTGTTCTGTTATATATAATTGAGAATTGGACACCGAGGTCTACACTGTGAGGCGACACTCAGTTTCATGCTTGAGCGTAATCTTTATGGATTGAAGCATGCAACAGACTATCGCTTTCAGTGTTGACCTCTGTTCCCACTTCTATATTTACATGCATCCTATCCCTGGTATTGAGCATTTTTACGCTTATTTTTATCATATATATATATATATATATATATATATAAAGTATGCTACATTTATGAGTTAAAGTGCTAGATATAAGGGATAGTGGATATGTAAATATAAATGTGGACACTGAAGTCAACACCCAGAGGTAACAGTCTATTTCATGTTTAAACGCCATACTTTTGGTCATGGGTGTTGTATTTAAACACACACACACACACACACACACGTGTGTCGGTAATTTGGCAGCAACTTTTCTTTTAAACATGTAGTATTGAATGTTAAAGACAACATAGTCTTGCATATTTTCTTTTGAATTTTCTCATATTCTCTAATGAGACTTTTTATTTGAAAATGATTTCGAAATATGTATTGTCCATACGATGACCTAGCGCTTTCGAACATCATTGTTCATCTTCAGGGTCAATATTTTTAGTCAAAATTTTTTTAAACAAACATTTGCCAAGTATCTTGTAGCGTAATCATGTTGCTACTTTTTACAAACTAAATAAACGTTAAAATCCTTTTAAATTCAAAAGACCCGATGATGTTATCATGTGCAGGGCGAAGATTTTTATCATGTGACAGCGTTATATATATATATAATGTGTGTTTAAATACAATAAATGTAGCATACTATATATATATATATATATATATATATATATATATATAAAGAGAGAGAGAGAGAGTGATGCATTTCGCTCCGAGAAAGAACTTCTTTAGGCTAATAACTGTTTTAATGTTAGAATTAGTTTTGTGTATAAAAATGGGAAACGGTGAGGGTGATATGCGACAAATGTCAGCTAACACGACCGAAAAAATTGCCAGCATTCACTTGCACAAAATACGGCAATAAATGATATTAAACGACAAACGAGAACCATAAAATAAAGTGTATTATTTATCAAAGAAGGAAAAAAAATGCTGTTGTCTTTTAACTTTTTAAATGGATCGATAAGGGTGGGGGGGTTATTTCATATCAACCACCATATTTTAAGTCTTCATTTTAGAAAGGAGTAATTCATTTTTTTTATGTAACTGATGAAAACTGATTCGGCTGAAGCATTGTTGTAGCGGTCAACAACACAGGAAATCAATTATCTAAGCAAAACAGTAAACTTAATATCTACTTTTCAAAAGTACTCCTCAGAGAAAATGTGTCGACTTATGTTTTATGGGGAAAATACTTGCATTCAAATTTTATTTTTCAGCTCTCCATTTTTCCAACACTCCCTGTGCTAACTCGCAAAACTCTTACAGGTTTGTTTTTTTTTTACTCTATTCAAAGTTATTTTGATGTTTTTTTTTTACGGTACATGATGTTATTTTATTGATAGATTTTTTTAATGTCGTTGTTCAATGTGTATACTATGGTTTCTGGAGGTCATTCTTGCATTCTGCGTTGGTTATCTCGAAATAAAACAGCGTTATTAACAGTTTACACATTAATTTGTAGAACATGTCCAAATCGATTCCAATGTAATCGAAGGACTCAAAAGAAAATCGGCTATGTGTTACATCCTTTGTACAAGTTGAAATTGGTTATTTTTAGCGAGTAGATATTTTAGCTGTTTTCGATGGAATGACCAAGTTTATTTTGTTTTGTTTTTTTCGTCAGACTTTGTTAGCCCCTCCGCCGCCACGTAGCACAATTTTATATCGATGCTGGTTTCAATGTCGCTTGGTAAATTTTTCAACCAACGCTTATTTAGTAATATTATACCGTCCATTTTTTTCAAATTATTCACACATTATTTCATTATAACTGAAAGAGTTCAAAATTCTATATTCTACATTCATGTTCGGTCTTAATTGTCTAGCACATTCTTGTTTGGTCTTAATTGTCTAGCACATTCTTGTTTGGTCTTAATTGTCTAGCACATTCTTGTTTGGTCTTAATTGTCTAGCACATTCTTGTTTGGTCTTAATTGTCTAGCACATTCTTGTTCGGTCTTAATTGTCTAGCACATTCTTGTTCGGTCTTAATTCTAAGATATATAAGAAAAAGAATAACATTATTAAGGAAAAAGAACAATAAAAGAACAGGAATTAAGAAGGCAGAACATAATGATTGGCATTGCATTTAAATTTTTGAAGATCAGTGTTAACTTGAAAGCAAGAAGACAGAGTTCCACAAGCGAAAAGTGCGAGAGAAGAAACTATTAGCATAGAACTTACGGCAATTTCACTTGTAAAAAGCTGAGACCTACCTGCCAATCTGGTACTGTGTTTAGATTCATAAAGTCGAGATACCGAATATATAATATTCACATATCGAGGGGGAAAAAGCAATATGTATCAATCTGTGTATACACCATTGATTTTCGGATATCATCAGTCTCATAACTGTGTTGGCTCTTCAGTTTTAACTGGACCAATGGCAATCAATATAACTCTGATCTACCAATTATGCCTCTCCCGTATCTGTACAGCAGCAATGGATGTAATAAACTTATATTAAAGTCTTATTTAAATCGATGCTGCTGCTGCAGCCACATCAGTGGAAAACGGTTAGACAACCGCGCCTTCTACACAACGACACCTGCAGCCGCCCGTGGAATGCGTTTGGCAAACGTGTAAAATTCAAATGTTTCCTATTAATTATGTTCGGATAAAGGGGAGGGTGTCGGAAAATCGGTGTTTTAGCTGTATATAATTTGGTGTGCAACATTTGTCCCTGGTTCACATACACTCTTCGGCTGAAATAGCAATTCATATTTAAATGGTCGTTTCATGTTTTACGAATTCTATGCGAGATCAGTTTTAGTAAATATAATCGACATTCTATAATTTAATAAAAAATATCAAGAGTTTGCCATGAACGTGTGTACTGTAATATCTTTCCCTCCCTTTTTTTTACTCTCTCTCTTACTCTCTCTTCTCTCTGTCTTCCTCTCTTCTCTCTGTCTTCCTCTCTCTCTCTCTCCCTTGGCCTCTCTCTCTCTCTCCCTTGGCCTCTCTCTCTCTCTCCCTTGGCCTCTCTCTCTCTCTTTCTTGGCCTCTCTCTCTCTCCCTTGGCCTCTCTATCTCCCTTGGCCTCTCTCTCTCTCTCTCTTTCTCTCCCTTGGCCTCTCTCTTTCTCTCCCTTGGCCTCTCTCTCTCTCTTTCTCTCTCTTGGCCTCTCTCTCTCTCTTTCTCTCCCTTGGCCTCTCTCTCTCTCTTTCTTTCTCTCCCTTGGCCTCTCTCTCTCTCGGCCTCTCTCCCTTGGCCTCTCTCTCTCTCTTTCTCTCCCTTGGCCTCTCTCTCTCTCTTTCTCTCCCTTGGCCTCTCTCTCTCTCTTTCTCTCCCTTGGCCTCTCTCTCTCTCTTTCTCTCCCTTGGCCTCTCTCTCTCTCTCTCCCTTCGCCTCTTTTCCTTTACACATTAGGTTGATGCAGAAAAATCATTCCATTTTTAGATTTTGAGGAAAATTGACATTCACAGGACTTAGCCAAAAAGGAGAGAAGGAAAACGGAGAGTAGCGTACCTAACGAGTTTGCGTAAATAGAGGGAAGGATAGTGACTGGGAGGCTTAGTTATTGGACAAGCATCGCTTAAAGCGACAAAGAATAGGAAGTTGTGAAGAGTCATAACCTTCCACATCATGAAGGGATACTACGCATAAAAGAAGCGGAGCTTTCAAATGAATAAATTTATACATAAAAATAAAAAAAAATATAATATATATATATATATATATATGCAAATTGTATTTCTTAAAATATGCATTGATTAACTTAATGGATTTTTCATGATTTTTTTTTTTTTATTAAAATGTTGGCAACACTATTAAGCGCATCTTTTTACCATGTCATTTTATGTGTGCATTATTAAGCCGGAGGTTGAATAAAAAGTATCTTTTGAATAATGATGAAATAACTGCAATTATCCAAATGCTGAATGAAGAGAAACAAAGCAACACAGAAAACTGCTACAATTCTTTGAAGTGTCCACGCTAGAGATCTAAAAATTGTCTCAAACTCGGTTGCATGTAGTACACGTATAATGGCTCGGGGCTTAGAGTTTAAAATGAAAAGTTGATTTACCCACGCCAAGAAGATCAATAAAGGATGTTATTGACGAGGAAACACGCGGGCAATTTCAATAAAACAAGATAAGGAATTTATTCACGAATTTACACCATTCAAGTAGTGTCAGTGGTTTGTTTCCGGAAAATAAATCAGAATTCTTAAAGTCCGCAGTTATAACATATTGCCATGATGAGAAATGTTCATACAACATATTAAATGATCTGACACAAAATAATATTAAAAAAATATTTAAGACAAGGGTCAAAGAGTTCGTTGCTCACGGGAGGGATATATGGTTTGCATGCGTTCAAAAGTAGACGAAGAGGTAGTTTGAAATACTTAGCTTTATTGGATTGCATAGAACGAATTTTTTGATGTTCTGGTCAGAGGCCGATAATATAATAGGCAAGTAATTTTACACTGGCGAGGGCGTCAAAGCTGGTCACAAGGAACTGAAACGATACCTTTTCAATGACTTCGAACGCTCTTCCCTGATTAATTTTTCTCATTTTATTTCAAAAATAATTTCGCGTAGGTTCACTATTTTCTTTTCTTCTCGGCTGACCGACTGATTCCAGTGAAGGCATTGGTTTCACATAGGCTCGCAAATTTCTTTCCTCCTTCTACTCAGCTCACCAAAATTTCTGTCAAGGCAAGATTTTCATTTGTCCAAAGAAAATTTCACATAGGCTCGCGAATCCCATTCCTTCTTCTTCCTCAGTCATCCGAATTTGAAAGAAGTTATTTCTCACTCACTCACTACACACGTTCTCGCAGAAAAATTCCTGGGTGATTGTTTATTAATAAAACGAGAACTTTTTTAAAAAAAGAATATAAATGCGTATGCACCTACTAAAAATTAGCAAGGAGTTACCTGTCGTCTGTGTTTGTATAAATATTCCTAAAATCTCACAGTACTACTCCTTTAAGTATTTAGGAACTTCGCATTTCTCTACCCCTAAAAAATCTTCCTGAACATGTTACCCGGATGGGAAAGTAAACTTTCAGCAAGTATTATGCCCAGACAAATGCAAGGCAACGCGTGACGGTCCCAAAGAATGACAAAAATTAATGTACCTGAAAAACGGCCCTGTGCATCTCCGTGTTAGATATCAAAGAGGCGAGGATGTTATGATTTTGTCTTTGAGAATCTTTGGTAATCATTTGTTCGATATCTTGAAGATTCTTGATGGCATTAAAATGAACTCTGCATCGACCCACCTTGAGAGTATCTCAAGAAGACGGCAAAAGGAATGTGATACTTGCCCACTACAATTCTCCACCTTAGGCTACTATTATATCACTTGTGTCCGCAGCTAAATTAAGACTTACAAATGACCGACTCATATATAGACATTTTTTATTTTTATACGTTCTTTTTATAGATACAAATATGCTCTATTTATAATAAACAGTATTAACAACATTTACCGACTTGAATGTCCGTGAAATTTTCTTAGAAAATATGCGTCCTCTAGACAGGAATCGAACCTGTATCTTATACGGAACCGTCATATAGCCTGACGTGCTTTAACCGATTGGGCCACAGAGGAGCGTTCGGTTAGCAAGGTCGATTTTACTGTTTTTAAACAAAATTTTCCTTGATTTTCTCTCATTCATTCATATCTGCTCAATGCGTATCCAAATGTAAACAAATGACGTCATACAACTTACTACTTACAAAACGAGAGAATCCATCATACATAAAATAGAGAATTACTTTTCAATCACCTTTTCAGATATATATATATATATATATATATATATATATATATATATATATATATATATTTTTAAAAATAATTTTCAGAACCATGTAATATTCCTGCATTTCAAAATGATGCACTATTTTGGGTTGGTCCATTACATAAAATCCCAGTCATAGACATTAAACTTTTTTTATGTTTCTCGTGTTTGAAAATTTAAAAGGTGTATGTATGGAATGCAAAGCATTGTATGTACCACCTAAAAAGAATATATATATATATATATATATATATATATATATATATATATATATATATATATATATGACATTTTTTATGTTTATACATTCGTTTTATAGATACAAATATTTAAGTAAATGCTGTTTATAATAAACAGTATTAACAATATTTACCGGCCTGAATGTCAGAAAAATTTTCATAGAAAATATGCGTCCTCCAGACTGGAATCGAACCTGTATCCTATACAGAACCGTCCTATAGCCTGACGTGCATATGCGCACGACAGAGGGATGCTGGGTATTTTAGAATTTAACGCATTTGATTTATTATTTTGTAAAATGTCCTTTTTTTGTTGTTTGGCCACCGTAACGAAACTGGCCCTAATTTTGACATAAAATCCATTCATCTGAACAAAAGATAAAATAATTTACTATGACGTAAATATCTAGAGAGTGCTTTAATCACATGGTCATCTACAATAAATTTGCGCCCTGGCATTTACAACATTTTACCATTACTGTCAGATCTTCTAATATCACAAGGTGGAATACCTACTAAAAAAGTGATGGAAAGAAAAAGACTCTAAATGAATTTGGCCAAATAAAAATAAAAAAATCTAAAATTCCCAGCATGCCTTCCTCTGTCGTGCGCATGTGTAGACCTACCAATATAACAATAGTTCGATGCAGTCCTGAAGGACGAAACGCGTCACAAGTAACCTTTTTCAACTTTGTCATATATTTCCTCGATACTGTTCTTAGCTTATATATATATATATCTTCTTGCTGTAAGTACCATGTATCTCATTTCCATTAATTTATTTTTACTGTTTCCATCACTGTCCTTGTGGCAAACTAACCTAATTTAAGTAAATATGTATAAGTTACATGAAGATACTAGCATACTACTATATGGAATCCATTATTAAAGAAATATAAACGACGGCAAAGAAGACCAAGGTTCACAGCAGCATTAGTAAAAAAATAAATAAAAATAAAGCTGACGGCAAAGGAGCTGAAGTCTGACAGCAGGCAGATCATAAGAAAATTTAATTTAAGATAGGCAAAAAGAATTTTTATTTTCTTCAGTTTTCCCGATTTCTCTTTTTTCACTTTCCCATTTTCCTTCTCTTTTTCCCTCCAATTCTCTTCCTTCTCTCCCCGCCAGTTAGATTAGTTTTTCTCTCTCCTTCCCCATTGCTGTTCCCTCTGTTTTCCCCATTTCTTTTCCTTCTTTTTCCCATTTCTTTTTCTTCTTTCTTCCCCATTTCTTTTCCTTCTTTTTTTCGCATTTCTTTTCCTTCTTTTTTTCGCATTTCTTTTCCTTCTTTTTTTTCGCATTTCTTTTCCTTTTTTTCGAATTTCTTTTCCTTCTTTTTTTCGCATTTCTTTTCCTTCTTTTTTTCGCATTTCTTTTCCTTCTTTTTTTCGCATTTCTTTTCCTTCTTTTTTTCGCATTTCTTTGTTTCACTTTCCCAATTCTTTTCTTTTCCTCCTCATTTTTCTCTTTTCTTTTGCACGTCTTCTCTTTTTTTTGTATTTTTCCATTTTCTTTCATTATTTTTCCCCATATACTTTGTTTCGCTTTTTCGCCCTTCCTTTTTGCCTCTTTTCACTTTTCTTATTGTCTTTCCTTTAAATCCGTCTTCATACCTTTGCTTAATTACTTGAACTGTTCTTCCTTATTCATCATTTTCTTCTCCCAACCCCCGCCTGCTTCTGCTACGAATTATTCTTCCCTCAACTTCATCTTACATACTCTTTTTTTCTTTTCTCTTCATTATTTTCTTTCTCCTCAAAATCACCTCGTCTCATGCACCTCAAGATCAATATAGGAACTAATCAACAAAAACCACGAAATAATTTCAACCCAACTTTTCTTTCATATTTCACAGGTTGGCATCCTCTTCCCGACCTGCAAAAGGCTTTATTTAATCTCCCAATATTGATTATCATGCAAGTTTAACAACGTCTCTTTCAAAACGTCGGTGACGGGGTATCATTCATATTTACTTACAGACATGAATCTCTCACAATTCTGTCTTCGACATCAAATTCTAAACCCTCTGGGTCGACCAATTCAAAAGCAGTAAGAAAGGAATATGTACTCAGTAGCCAATAAAGTATTTAAATTCTCAGAGATTTAAATGTTTTTCTATCAAAAAATTAATTTTGGAATATTTCAATAATTACAAGTACCATTATTTTTTAAAGAAACATTTGCTTTAAATTTACTCAACGCTTTATCGCGTAGGCAATCAATCAACTGTAAGCCGTTATTTACAATTCTGGTGAGATATAAAATAGCCTTGAACGTCTTAAACCCTAGTAGAATCTTTAAGAAAAAGAAATTCTCTATTTGGCGGAATTTAAAGATAATAATAATAGTAATTGCTCAGGCATTATTCTCAAAGACAGAAAAAGAAAATTTACATTAAATAATCCAAGATTGGCATGTCATAAAATCAACAAACCACTGTTTAAGAGAGGTATTTTTCTGCATTTAAAAAAAAAAATATACTGATAATATTGATAAAATTAATACTAGCTGATAATATTAATATAATATTAATATACTGATAATATTGATGATTATAACTACGGCACATGCACATGAACGAGGGTTGCTGGCGATTTTAGAATATTTTATGTATATATCAATCTGAATTCATTTAGAGTCATTTTCTATTTCTTTCCACTGTGATAATAGAAGATCTACGACTGGGGAAATGTTGTAAGAGCCATGGCACAAATTTACTGCAGATGACCTCGCCATCAAGGTACCCTCTACACATTTACATCATAGTGAATTGTTTCTCCATTGATCATAGTAACATTTTTATGCCAAAATTGTGGTCGGTTTAGTTACGGTGGGCAACCAACGCATTTGATGTATTGTTTTGTAAAATGCCCCTCTTCTGTTCATATAATCTTTTAGATTTTTTTAGGTTTCTTCTGTGTATTTTTGTGACAATTGTTACAGTCGATGAAGTAAATTCCTCCATCAGGTTTTAGTTTGTTTTGTTTAGTATTGGCTAAGTCTTTTATTGTTTTGGATGTTTTAGTAGTAGTAGTAATAACGAATTTTATGATGATTTTTGATAGATTCTTTTCGATAGTAGATGTGATAGAATTAGTTGGTAGGATAATATATTTTTTGATTCATTGTTTTGGGGGTTTTTTCAGGAGGGGCCGTTTTATTGCTTTGGAATATTTTATGGGCCTTTTGTTTCGCACTGAATATAAAATAATTAGGATACTGGAGAAGTTTGAAAGTGTTTTCAATGAATTTCTCTTCTTCGTGTAAATAATCTGGGCTGCATATTCTGAGTGCTCTTAAGTAGAATCCGAATATTACGCCGGGTTTTGTTATTAGGATGAGAATTGAAATATATTAGGTCGCTTTTGTTAGTTGATTTCTATTCTCAGGTCTGCTCCATTGAGCTAAATTTGCCCTACAAAAAGGTTCATCTTTCCCTTGACAGTTAGACACCCTGCTGGATGTATCACCACCCTTCTCACCACAAAAGCCCAGGCGGGTAACCAGTTTAATATTTGAATGATTGGTTGGATTTTTTTAGCGGCATATCAACCGCTATGGACTATTTTATGCCGGAATCCAAATATTTTGAACGCAATTTTATGGCTTCAGTTAAATACATTTTGAACGTAATTGTGTGCTTTCGATTTTTTTTTTTTTTTTTTTTAATCATATCACCCCAAGCAAGGCCGGAGGCCACTATCACGCAAGGGGTTAAAGAGGGGGTTGGAGGAAGAGCAGATAGGAGTGGCAAGGGAGGGGATGTGGAGAAAGAGAAAGACAGTGGGTCGATCAAGGCAAGGGGGCCAAAAAAGATCCGGAGCGAGAGCAGATAGGAATGAGAAATGAAAGGATGTGGAGAAGGGAAAGAGACAGAGAGAGAGAGAGAGAGAGAAATCCGGGGACCCCTTCCTAGACACGAAACAAGGTTTGGGCCTCTGAACGTGTCCAATAGAGGGGGGAGGAGTGTAGACCGGGCGGTAGGAAAGCCTACCTACTCCTATTACGTATAACATTCAACGAAGACAAGACAGAACAAAAGAGGGGGGTGTAGTCGGGAGAGAGTACTGGGCGATAGGAATGGGATACCATTGTATGTGTTCAATAATGAGCATTGACATTAATAGTAAGTTTTAACTTAGTATAAGTCCCAATGACCTATATTTAAAAAAAATAATTACCACTTACGTTAGAATAGTTGCTTCTAAAATAAGACGTGGGCGGGAGGACGGTTAACAAAAAGCACATTACAGAAATACAAATTAATAAAAAACAAGACATTGAATAAATAATTTACAATAAAACTTTTGGAGATACATTAACAAGTTATATATACATACACAAGGAGCGCGGCATCAAACAGGTGGGGGGGGGGGCATTTATAGTTAACAATAAAAAAAAAAATAATAATAATAATAAAAATAACAATTTAAAAAATAAATATTAACTAATACGAAAGTTTTCAAATATATTAGTTACATATGCAAGGAATACATAGAACAGGCTCGATTCACGACCATAAGCTATCCAAAAGACACGTCCGAAAATTAAAAGCACCAGTCACGCTAGTAATCTCTTAAAGTGAACGCAGTGATCAGGGGTGGGGGGAATCGGCTAGTCTCCCTCACCCCTAAACAGTGGGGCTAGCAGTACGAATAAAATGTATTTGATCATTTTGCTATAAACATTTATTGTTGGTAATTTTACTATAAATAGTGTTGCTAAATTTACTACATTACTTTACTATATATGTTTGCTATCAAAATTTATTTTTATACTTTTATAGTGTTTGGGGTTTCGCTATTTGCCTATGGCTTGGGCCCTAACAGGTGTTACCACTCCGAGTAAATAGTTTGGTTGCTGATGACCCGGACATACAGCAGGTAGCAATAGGTTACAGTAACACTAGTAGTATTAACTTTGTTCTATAATTTTTAAAATGAATTCATATCCTTAAAAATATTTTCTTAGTGTACTGATGAAGTAAAATGACTCACAATATGATGAATTTTTGTATATAAAAGCAAGATTATAATCTCGGCCTACCCATTGTTTCTCTTATTAGCGTTGTTTTATCCAATCTCTTTTTAAAATACGCTTATAAGACACATTCTCAAAGACAGAAAAAGAAAATTTACAACATTAAATAATCCAAGATTGGCATGTCATAAAATCAACAAACCACCGTTTAAAAGAGGTATTTTTTTGCATTTTTTGTAAAATATACTGATAATATTGATAAAATTAATAGTAGCTGATAATATTAATGATAATAATAACGACTGAACTTGCACATAAACGAGGGGTGCTGGCGATTTTAGAATTTTTCATGTATATATCAAGCTGAATTCATTTAGAGTCATTTTCTATTCCTTCCCACTGTGATAATAGAAGATCTACGACTGGGAAAATGTTGTAAGAGCCAGGGCACAAATTTACTGCAGATGACCTTGCGATCAAGGTACTCTCTACACATTTACATCATAGTGAATTTTTTTCCCTATAAAATATCTATAAAAAAACGCACCCAGCGTCGTCTAAATCGAAGGCCGGTGACAGTAGTTAAATTCCCTTCTAGTTCAGTTCAGTTACGTGCCATGCGAGATACACGTTTAAGTGATCATGTATCTTTCGATACATGACTGACGAGGCAGATTTTTCCCACAGTAGGTTGCCATTTCTTTCTGCGGATGATCAGTTGTCAGCCAAGACTGTAGAACCCGGTCTGTCCTATTTAAAAGAAGAGAAAGGTATTAGCACGTAAATGAATGTAATGGATTCGACTGGAATTCGAACTCGGCTCTCCGATTGCTCAATCCGAGCCGCTATTCATTACTGCACCGTATAGTTATTACATTCCAAATAGTTACTATAAAGTTGTTATTTCTTCACGGTCTGTGATGAATGTTTCATGATTAGTCAGGTTTTCATGCTGGAATGTGCTATTCAGTGGATAAAATTGGAGATAGTAGTCTAACGTAAAACACCCTGCCTTTTCCAGCTATGTCTTGTCTCCCCGATGGTTCTGGCCGAAAAAGAAATCCACCCGACGTTCCCCCGGTGAACTGAAGGAACCACCACTATTCGCCACGTTGTGAATTCTTGATCCGAACAGCAGTGTATCTGTCTCCCCAGAACGGTCCGGTGGGAAGGAAAGGAAATGGCTGGGTATTACGCTGAAAGGAAATCACTATTCGTGCAAAGTTCTTGTCGTAGCCGCAAAGACATGACAAAGAAAAAATAAGCAACTCTTTCGCTTCCTGTACAAATGTACAAAGAGCCTTTTAAGGCCACTGTTTTTATGTCACTACCGAAGAATTTACACGAGTACAAAATGTCGTAACGAGGTTCACTCGCTTGGGGTCGTAAGTGACAGAGAGAGAATAGGAAAAATTCTGCCTAAATAATTTCAGCTGATCTAAGGGAAGTAATTCGTGGATCTTCGTCGAAGCGTGTAATTATAGCAGTTTGCTTTCACAGCTTTCTTGGCAAAATTAACTGGTTTCCTTCAGCGTCTATTTCTACTTCTGGGTTCGGATCGGACCTTTTTGGCACGTGACAACCAACCAACCAGACCAGCAAATTCCAACAAGCCGTCTCTTCCGCGTCCTAAGAGCCACTCTGTTCTCTCCCCGGTTCTTCGATCCGATTTGATCTGGTCTGTGATGCCCATAATCTAACTCAAGCGTGCAGGCCGCTTATATAGAGAGAGGCGGAGCTAAACAACTTCTATGCACCACCCATGAATTTTAATATGCAAATCGCCTTGACCACCATGCAAGTTTTTCTGGTCTCCGAAACTCCGCGGGCAACCACTTCTCAAATGGTACTAAAAATGAATTCAGGCTCCCTGCCGAGTTTTCCGTAGACATCATCCACTTGAGTTTTGCCAAAACCATTTATCCCGTCTGTGTTAGACCACCCAAAAGTTCAATTCGCCATTTATCATAAACTTTACTTTAACGAACCCGTCTCTTAATCACTTTGGAATTACTACATTTAATTAACTAATAACTCAACCCCAGAAACAATTATTAAGAAGAAAAAACAAGAAAAAAAAACAACTTATTTCTGGAATTACTCCGGAATCCCTTCTACCCAAGTAATTAGCACCTTCATCCTAATTCTTTAGCACTGTTGATTACTAAATCCACCTCGTTCTCTCTGTCACAGTAGGGAGGACTAGACTATCAAATGCAAGGAAAACCCTTTTTTTCTGATTTCTCCCTTCAAACTTTTGGGGAAATGTCAATGCATCAGAGCTTTTTAAAAGCAGTGAAATATGGTAAGATATATTTCAGACAAAACCCGCCATCACGAAATTAAAAAATTACAAGAAGAATTAAAAGATGGAAAGAGAAAAAAGCGGAAGAATATAAGAAAGCAAAGAATATGCGATAAATTCCTGGAAATATCTCTGTGACACCAAGAAGGCCTTTCAACAAAAAAAGAGTTTTCAGGCATTTTGTTCAGATTTTGGGTATTGGGTCATTAGATGAAGAATTATTATTGTTACGTACCTTGGTTACGTACCAAATTACCGTAATTCCCCATGTATAATACTCATTTTTTTTCTAAAAAAAAATAAACAAAAATCAGGGGTGCGTATTATGCACAGCTACAAAAAAATCTTTAAAAAATTGTCGTAAAATAAAATAAGAATTATCATAAAACTACATTAAAATAATATTATTCTATGTTTAAAACCATTTTTCATAAGAGTAGGAAACGCTGGCCGAAATGAAATTGGAGAGGTACAATTTACAGGGTTTGATTACCAAATAAGGGGTGCGTATTATACACGAGTAGAAGCATTTTCTCACACTTTCAGCACAATTTTAGGTGTGCGTATTATGGATGAAGGTGTATTATACATGGGTAACTACGATATACAACAAAAATATACAACGAAGATATATAGATGTATTAAATGTAGGATGAACGTTTGCAAACTTAAGGAGGTTATGCAATTTGAACGTCTGTCAGGCGTCAAGTTCATTCCAGACCTCGAGAGGAACTTAAATTTTTAAGATAATTCCCCCACCCCACCACCCAAAAAACAATGTAATAGAGCTACCAAAAGACAGGAATTACTGAGTGTTAAAGAATATAAGAAAAAGAAAAACGTTAAAGAGCAAGATCAATAAAAGAATATAAATTAAGAAGACAGAACATAACTACAAACATTGCATCTAAAGTTTTGAAGATCAATCTTACATGGAAAGCAAGAAGCAGGAAGAGAATTCCGCAAGCGAGAAGTGTGATAGAAGAAACTCTTAGCATAGAACCTACGGTTACATCTAGCCATTTCAAATGTTAAATGAGACCGTTCTGCCAATCTAGTACTGCGCTCAATTCATAAAGTCAAGATACCACAGACGAAAGTTCATCAGAACAATTACCATGAAAGTATTATCTAGAAAAGGATCAGAGAAGCTGCATTACGGCGGAGAGAAAGTGACTAAAATCGAGATGCCAGGTCAGGACCACTAACATTGCAGATTCATTATTTTATCAAGAATCTCTAAATATATAGCAGGAGCACCAGACCATATGTGGGAGCAACATTGAAAGCACGGACGAATAAATATCTAAGATAGATTCTGGCGAGAAAAATATAGGATTGCTAAAGATACTGGAGTAAAAATGGTCGATCCATTTTATCGCTACAGAATTTACCGAACTCCTCCTCTCATGCTTAATAATTACAGGAGACGGATTAGATTTACAAAAAAAAAAAAAAAAGTCTTGTTGCCATATGTGGACTGGAGTTGCTCAATCATCACTTTTCAATTTTAATCCAGTTCAAAAGCACGGGCTTTTGGGGGCTGGCACGTTTTCAGCCTCTTTCCGCAGTTAGAACTCCGCTGTTCACACGGCAAATGTTCAGATGGGCCCCATTCTCCTACCCGCCAATTCGGACCTTTACAGCTAGGACACGCCATGCTACCTCCACAGAGTCGAAACAATGTCATTTCCGCTGTATTCTAAATGATAAAAGAAAATCCCATTTAGCGATTTTCCAAAAGAAATTGTGGAACAGACTCCCGCGTAGATATTTCCCTGAGTACTAGAATCTTAACCTCTTCAAGTAAAGGATCAGTAGTTTTCTATCCGCCTTATAATCTTTACTCCCTACTGCCTGCTCTTACATTGAATCACACTTTATTCAATAAAACCCTGCATTGGGTGGCTCTGGAGCCTTTTAATTTTTTTTTTTTTCAGTTTCTGGGAACTGATCTGTCTGACCCTCATACGTCGAGTTCGACGTGAGAGCTAAAAAAAAAAATATATATATTGAAAAAAGCTATTGACTAAGCTTGTCTTTGTCTGTCGCCAGGCTACAAGTGTTCTCCTTTCAGAAGTACGAACTCACTACAGTATTCATGGTCTGTGGGACCGGTTTGGTAAACAATACACCACGAAGAACGCCGCCCATCTCCTTATTTTACTTACCACAAGTTATAGTGACATATGAAGATTACTTCCTGCTACTCTTCTAGGGATGGACTGCCTCCCTGCCTCATTATTAATAATGTCTTAGATAAGGTATCTAAAACACACTTTTAAAAAAATGATTCCTGCGTTTTATCTTCGCAAGATCATAGATGTCACTTATATGTGGCCTTGTGGGGGCGAGGTCTACGTGCAATTGCAATTATCCTTCCATCTTTTGTGGTTTGTCTTCTTCCTGAAAAGAAGTCTGAAAACAGGTGTGGATCTCACATTTAATGTATGTTTAATAGAGAATAGCGCACACATGTTTGAGGAAGGAAAGAATAATGAAAGAAAGAAATAAGTAAGGAAGGGATAATGAAAGAAAGAAATAAGTAAGGAAGGGATAATGAAAGAAAGAAATAAGGAAGGAAGGGATAATGAAAGAAAGAAATAAGGAAGGAAGGAATAATGAAAGAAAGAAATAAGGAAGGAAGGAATAATGAAAGAAAGAAATAAGTAAGTAAGGGATAATGAAAGAAAGAAATAAGGAAGGAAGGGATAATGAAAGAAAGAAATAAGGAAGGAAGGAATAATGAAAGAAAGAAATAAGGAAGGAAGGGATAATGAAAGAAAGAAATAAGTAAGTAAGGAATAATGAAAGAAAGAAATAAGTAAGGAAGGGATAATGAAAGAAAGAAATAAGTAAGGAAGGGATAATGAAAGAAAGAAATAAGGAAGGAAGGGATAATGAAAGAAAGAAATAAGTAAGGAAGGGATAATGAAAGAAAGAAATAAGGAAGGAAGGGATAATGAAAGAAAGAAATAAGGAAGGAAGGAATAATGAAAGAAAGAAATAAGGAAGGAAGGAATAATGAAAGAAAGAAATAAGTAAGTAAGGAATAATGAAAGAAAGAAATAAGTAAGGAAGGGATAATGAAAGAAAGAAATAAGTAAGGAAGGGATAATGAAAGAAAGAAATAAGTAAGGAAGGGATAATGAAAGAAAGAAATAAGGAAGGAAGGGATAATGAAAGAAAGAAATAAGTAAGGAAGGGATAATGAAAGAAAGAAATAAGTAAGGAAGGGATAATGAAAGAAAGAAATAAGGAAGGAAGGAATAATGAAAGAAAGAAATAAGTAAGGAAGGGATAATGAAAGAAAGAAATAAGGAAGGAAGGAATAATGAAAGAAAGAAATAAGGAAGGAAGGGATAATGAAAGAAAGAAATAAGTAAGGAAGGGATAATGAAAGAAAGAAATAAGGAAGGAAGGGATAATGAAAGAAAGAAATAAGTAAGGAAGGGATAATGAAAGAAAGAAATAAGGAAGGAAGGGATAATGAAAGAAAGAAATAAGGAAGGAAGGAATAATGAAAGAAAGAAATAAGGAAGGAAGGAATAATGAAAGAAAGAAATAAGTAAGTAAGGAATAATGAAAGAAAGAAATAAGTAAGGAAGGGATAATGAAAGAAAGAAATAAGGAAGGAAGGAATAATGAAAGAAAGAAATAAGTAAGGAAGGGATAATGAAAGAAAGAAATAAGGAAGGAAGGAATAATGAAAGAAAGAAATAAGTAAGTAAGGAATAATGAAAGAAAGAAATAAGTAAGGAAGGGATAATGAAAGAAAGAAATAAGGAAGGAAGGAATAATGAAAGAAAGAAATAAGTAAGTAAGGAATAATGAAAGAAAGAAATAAGTAAGGAAGGGATAATGAAAGAAAGAAATAAGGAAGGAAGGAATAATGAAAGAAAGAAATAAGTAAGGAAGGGATAATGAAAGAAAGAAATAAGTAAGTAAGGAATAATGAAAGAAAGAAATAAGTAAGGAAGGGATAATGAAAGAAAGAAATAAGTAAGGAAGGGATAATGAAAGAAAGAAATAAGGAAGGAAGGGATAATGAAAGAAAGAAATAAGTAAGGAAGGGATAATGAAAGAAAGAAATAAGGAAGGAAGGGATAATGAAAGAAAGAAATAAGGAAGGAAGGAATAATGAAAGAAAGAAATAAGGAAGGAAGGAATAATGAAAGAAAGAAATAAGTAAGTAAGGAATAATGAAAGAAAGAAATAAGTAAGGAAGGGATAATGAAAGAAAGAAATAAGTAAGGAAGGGATAATGAAAGAAAGAAATAAGTAAGTAAGGAATAATGAAAGAAAGAAATAAGTAAGGAAGGGATAATGAAAGAAAGAAATAAGTAAGGAAGGGATAATGAAAGAAAGAAATAAGTAAGGAAGGGATAATGAAAGAAAGAAATAAGTAAGGAAGGGATAATGAAAGAAAGAAATAAGTAAGGAAGGGATAATGAAAGAAAGAAATAAGGAAGGAAGGAATAATGAAAGAAAGAAATAAGGAAGGAAGGAATAATGAAAGAAAGAAATAAGGAAGGAAGGGATAATGAAAGAAAGAAATAAGTAAGGAAGGGATAATGAAAGAAAGAAATAAGGAAGGAAGGAATAATGAAAGAAAGAAATAAGTAAGGAAGGGATAATGAAAGAAAGAAATAAGGAAGGAAGGAATAATGAAAGAAAGAAATAAGGAAGGAAGGGATAATGAAAGAAAGAAATAAGGAAGGAAGGGATAATGAAAGAAAGAAATAAGGAAGGAAGGGATAATGAAAGAAAGAAATAAGGAAGGAAGGGATAATGAAAGAAAGAAATAAGTAAGGAAGGGATAATGAAAGAAAGAAATAAGGAAGGAAGGGATAATGAAAGAAAGAAATAAGGAAGGAAGGAATAATGAAAGAAAGAAATAAGGAAGGAAGGAATAATGAAAGAAAGAAATAAGTAAGTAAGGGATAATGAAAGAAAGAAATAAGGAAGGAAGGGATAATGAAAGAAAGAAATAAGGAAGGAAGGAATAATGAAAGAAAGAAATAAGTAAGTAAGGAATAATGAAAGAAAGAAATAAGTAAGTAAGGAATAATGAAAGAAAGAAATAAGGAAGGAAGGAATAATGAAAGAAAGAAATAAGTAAGTAAGGGATAATGAAAGAAAGAAATAAGGAAGTAAGGGATAATGAAAGAAAGAAATAAGGAAGTAAGGGATAATGAAAGAAAGAAATAAGGAAGTAAGGAATAATGAAAGAAAGAAATAAGGAAGTAAGGAATAATGAAAGAAAGAAATAAGGAAGTAAGGAATAATGAAAGAAAGAAATAAGGAAGTAAGGAATAATGAAAGAAAGAAATAAGGAAGTAAGGAATAATGAAAGAAAGAAAGAAAAAAGATAGACGGGAATAAAAGAAAGAAAGAAAAGGAAAATCAAAAACGAAAGAAAGGAACAATAAAAGAAAAAATTTCAAAATAAAACAAAATAATCGTCTCAAAAACGAAGAATCGGTGTGAGACGAAAAAATCGTGCCACCAATAACGAAATTAAAAGAGAGCCTGCTGGCAGTCGCCAAAGTTCGTGACACGACAAGAACGAAATGAGTCTTTAGTACCTGATGAATGTCATTTATGGCTTTTGTTTTTCAGCTGAACCTCGTTTTTTTCGCTTTGCCTCTGTTGCTGGTTAGTTTTTCAAAAGAGACGGGCAAAGGTGTCATCGTCAAGGTGCCAATGTCTGCCTATTCGATTCCAGGTTGTAGACCAGGCATTCACTAAGGCCGGCGGCGACGTAAATATTGTTTGTTTACACCAGTTTTACACCACTGTCTAGCCGCATATCAAATCATTCCCAACGGCTAAAAACCAAAGAAGAGTAAACCGCACCATGAGAAACTATCGAGGGCCTTCACTTGACAATGGCGTCTAAAGTGTCGGCAAAAGATGAATTCACAAGTGAAAAAATTATAAATAAACTGGAGATTTTGTTCTATTGTTTGAGTTGAACTTTATCGATTTTATCGAAACTAATACCGCGTTTGTCTCTTCGCTGAAAACGAGATGATCAAATTTCGGATCTAAATTATTTGCTTATTTAACATACTGCATTTGTAAGAAAATATATTCAGTTTAAATATCGACCTCGTTTATTTGAACAGGAATTTATGGGAATATTTCGGTACATATCATTTCGTTGATGACAAGACGATCAAATTTCAAATCTAAATTGTTTAGTCATTTAAAATTTATAAGAAAATATAATCAGTTCAAATACAGCATTCATAGAAATGTCTTCGAAGAGCCGACTTTTACTATTTTTCCCCTTATCCGGGATCCGGGTGTTAACATAAGGAAAAACGTAAATTAGCCCCTACGACACAGATGTCCGTTTCTACAAAATATTTTAAAACTTTAGAAATTAATTCTACACATTACTGAATAATTTCCAAAAAGTTTAAAAAAAAAAAAAACATTTGATGTTTATAGTGTAAAAAAAAAATATCCCTTTTTATTTATTTATTTTTCATGTCTCCAAATTTATGACTTCATTGCTCATATAACAGGAGAGAGTCATGGAAGAAAGATTTATTCATTCAGTTAAGTTCCCCCCACACACACACACACCATTATGGGTATTATTATATCCATGACATAATAACACCATATTTCACGAACGGGACGGAATGGCTGAAAGGAAACAATAACAAACATGCTTTGTTCTCGGACAGACTTTTATAATGCTACATCGTACACAACATTTTATATACGTGCCTCACGCAGAGAAAAATATATCACATATATCTCTACACGGCAAGTAGAGTGAAAGAAGGACGAAAAGATGGGGTCTTACTTATAATATGGAGAGTATACTGTGTTTCTGGCGATGTTATGTTTATGACTACAGATTCAAACGGGGCGAGGACATATTCCGCGAACTGGAAATTAGCCGGACAATTCTATAACTGGTTATATTCCCAAAGGGAAACGGCACCCTGAACTTGTAAGCTGCTGGGGGGAAAGTATCATCTTTTGCATCCTTACATTCAGTATGAGGTTTTCCTGGGTGAGAGGAAGGGGAATGTCTCATTTCAAAATTAGTTAAATTGTGTGTGTGCGTGTACATTTAATGTAAGTCACTTACGCACAACACAGGCATACGTATATACATTAGATACGAGCGACAGACATACGTATATACATTAGATACGAGCGAAAGACGTACGTATATACATTAGATACGAGCGACAGACAGAAAATCATCTCTTCTGTAGCATAGATTAACCACTAAAAACTTTTCAGTCAGACCAGTTAGTTTTCCTACGCCTGATACTGGATTTCACGGTATCATCCTATATTGTTTGGAAATACGATAGTCATTAATATGGCCAAGAATCAGGAAGGATTTACATATATAATATATATGTGTGTGTGTGTGTTTTTAAAATGTATTTTTAAAAAGGTCATTAGAGAGGCAATGTAGATGGTTGTTTGGCGACCAAATCGTCTTGCTCCATGGCTAGGTGTCCAGAACGCTAGTTCACACGCGAGCTCTTATTTTGCTAGCCAGCAGTGTCCTGCAAACCGCATTTTGCGTTCGAGTAAGATTGTAGAAATATCACGATGGGTACATAGATCTGTGATTTAATCGGTTGTCGTTTCCAGATTTTAAGTATAGCTCTCAATATCCCAGTGTAGGTTCCATCAAGCTTAGACTCTAGGGTTTTAGGTAATGTCCAAGCAGTGGCACCATATATTAACACCCGAAAGAATCTCCAGTTAAGGTTTTCTGGTAGATCAGATTTCCAGATTACATCCATTTTATTCAAGGCAGCCCAGGCTTTAGCTTAGCGAATTTTCGGTATAATTTATCTCGCTTCCTAAGGTATGTAAAGATTCGACAGATTTTATTGATTCACCTGAGACAGTTTGTACTGAGCCTTGCTGGTTGAGGCCTATGAATTTAGTTTCAGAGGCATTGACATAGAGTTCCGCATTGTTAGGTTGCAGTTTCTACATGATGTAGGAGTACTGTGACATCGTTAATTATGTCTGCAGTGATAGGTCATGGAAGAATCTTTGAAGGTACCTAACTATAAACTATTAATTCGGAGAGTGAAATGCGTAATTGTCCAGGTTTTCATTTGAATATATTTGGTTATATGAATACAGAATGCTCTTGTTTAACCTGTAGTTCTTAGCGAAGGTCATCATCCTTCTAATCTTGTCTACTGACTCTGAAGAATAACAAAACAAGAACTGCACAAAATAAGAGAATCTACATCATTTGAAAACAGCAACAACAACTTAAATGGATAGCACATAGAACAAAGAAACCTTCCATCAATATTGAAAGAACGGTAACAGATAACGCGAATTGAGAAGCCTATTTTCCTGAAAGGTTGTCTTACTAGAAAGATATCATAAATTTTAACCAACAGTAGCCCTGGCTGTTCAGTCAATAAATAGCGAATGTTTCCATATAAGAAAATGACTAATATAGGGTGTTCCAATAACTTGGACCGATTTTAAATGTGAATTAAGTTTAAGCGTCCAATGATTTTTTTATTTTCTTTCAGATTTAACAACTCATGCCTTTGTTAATATTTCCATGGTTAAAATTGCCAATGTGTTAAAGTTATCGAAGCCTATAACGAAAATGGACGTTCAAATTTATGAATATACGGCCCAATGATTCCCCTAGCAAAAAATGCAACAGTGACCTTTTGTGAATGTAGTGGCTTTTCAACAAACTTCCTTGGATTTTCATCAGCCCAAATGCGACAATTCTGCTTATTAACGAATCCACCAAAATGAAAATGGGCTTCATCACTAAAGAGGATTTTTTGCGAAAAATCTTCATCAGATTGTCTTTGCTCGTGCACCTAATTGACAAATGTACGGCGCTACAAATTCTCAGCAGGTTTCAGTTCTTGTGTCAACTTAATTTTGTAAGCGCAAAGAGACAAATCTTTTGCCATAATTCGATGTAACGTTGTTGTGGAGAGGTTCAATTCCTGCGCGCGATGACGAATAGAGGGGTCTGGATTTTCAGCCACATTCTCGTGCACTGCAATGTTTTCAGCTGAACGGCGTAAATGAGATCGCAATGGTGTTTTCACATCTGCCACCGACCCAGTTTGTTTGAATTTACGAACAGTTTTTCCAATTGCACTCTCGGTTGGTCGATTATGTTGGCAAAACAAATCGCGAAGTGCGCGAAATGAATTTCTGTTTGAACGTCCATTTTCGTTATAGGCTTCGATAACTTTAACACGTTGTTTGATTGTTAATCGTTCCATGGTTGAAATTGCCAAAGACTTAAGTTGTTAAATCCGAAAGAAAAATTTTAAAAATTCATTAGACGCTTAAACGTAATTCACATAGTCGGGGCACCAGGAGAAAAGCTCGTCAGAGCAGTTGCCATGCAAATATTTCTTAAAAGACAAAGAAGACAAGTCGGTGAGAAAGTGACTGAAGTCGATATTTCAAGTCAGGATCGATTACATGACAGATCTGTCTTTGAATTTTGACAATAACCTTGAGATATATATGGCAGGAGCACCAAATGACATATCGCAGCAGTATTCAATGCACGGGCGAATGGTAGATTTGTAAATGTGCAAGATGGACTATGTGGAGAAAAAAGTTTCTGGCACAACACAGTTTTTTTTTGTTTTTTGTTGTTTTTTTTTTGTTTTTTGTTGTTTTTTTAACGTTCCCATCTGGACAGTCGTCTAAAGTGCTGCGTGTGCATCGGGTCGGGAGAGACGATGAAGACAGGCGTATTTAGTTCTGCGTTGGCTGACGAGTGAAAGAAGTCTTTGTCACAAATAAAAAATACCAACACAGCCTCAGAGATAAGGAGAAGATTAGACAGAGCTCGTATTCGCTTCCGTCATCGCTTTAATTCGTCCTCAACCTACATATCATCCTTATATATATATTATTTCTAGATAGGCATATGATAAAACCCATATGTCCAGTACATATGACTGGTTATATAACGCCCATGGGAACTTTATAATCTAAAAACAAAATATCTACTACATAAACAAATCTTTGGATTCCGACCATTTTTATTAAGTCATCCAATACTTGATAGATTTGTTTGTTTAATGGCATATCAACTTCGTATGGGTCATTTTATGACGAAATTTGATTTTTCTTGGGAGCTTTGAAGTAATAAAAATATGATAAATGTTATTCTGCCTTTGCAGTTGTGTACGTGGTAGATCATATGCATCCTTTGTGTATATACATGTTTGTGTAGACATGATTTCTAGAGGCGGTGATGTGTGTGTTTTATGTTGTAGTTTTGTTGAAGTTATATTTTGGAATACAGTTTGATTTCTTTAAGGAATTGTGGGATATTATATGGGTTAATGTCTTGAAAGTGTTCTTTCACATTTATTGGTTGATTGATTTTGTTTAGTAGCATATCAAATTCTGTCTTATTTAATGCTGAAATCTAACTATTTTGTACACAATTGTATGCCTTCAACTACGATAATATATTGTTGATCAATTTGCTGTAAAATGTATTGTATTCAACTATATGTATTGTTGGTAATTTTTTTATAAGATTGTATTACTGGTATTTTTACTACAAAATGATATTTTTATACGTTAATAGTGCTTTGTTTTTTGTTTGGGGTTCAATACCTGAGACCTTAACAGATGCCGAGTCAGGGTGGACATGAGAACAGCAGCAATTAAGAGGTGGCTTCACACACCTCAAAACCTTCAATCTTCCGATTAGAGGCCTTACTCCCGAATGTAGTTTATCGTTATGCCCAGAACTATTCAATACTTGAACAAAACTTTTAGTATTACATTAGAAAAAAAAAACTCCTGTCGCATTTGAAAGCGAGAAAAAAAAATCAAATGCTTCTCTGGAATTAATTGATACATTTAATCATGATCATATTTTCCACACATTATTGATAATATAATCGTATCTATTTGGCAAATTGTTGAGCGTAAACTTCTTCCACTTTCGATGCAAAGAAACATTCAATATCAGTTTAAATCTCTTCACAATTAATAAACTTTTTTTCCTCTAGAAGTTTCTGAAAATCATCTGAAAAAATGTTAGCCAGATAGAGCAAAGAGGATGAGGCAATAGGTTCAGTGTCGTAATTTTTCCTTAATTATTCAATACGTAGCTTTTTTTATAGGAAGCATTCAAGTAATGGATAGCGGCTCTGATTGAAGAATGGAGGAGTCGAGTTGGAATTCCATTACATTCACCTACGTGCTAATACCCTTGGGAGAGGTATGAACCCTCTTGTCCTTTCAGCTATGGGTAAATAGCAGGACAGATCGGGGTCTGTAGTCTTGGATGGCAACTGTTCTACCGCAGAAAGAAATGGCAGCCTACTGCGGGAAAAAAATCTGCCTCGTCAGCCGTGTATCGAAATATACTTGATCGTTTAAGCGCCTATCACGCATGGCACATAACTGACTGAATATGTAGTTTTACCTTATCGCAATACGCTTTTACAGGTAACCAACGGTTAGCGCTTTTTCTCCAAATTTGTATACATTGCTTCCAATTGACAATTCTCCGTGTGAAATTTTTCGTTTTGGTTTAGCATGCTACGCATTTCACCAAACATTTAACATTTTCGGATGCAGCTGAATCCCAGTAGACCCATTGCTTCTTAGTGGCATTGCTGCCTTCCTTGGGGTGAATTGATTAAAAAAACACTTGATGGGTTATTTAATGTCGAATTAAGTAGTAGTAGTAGTTTTTATTTTTTGAGTCTATAAGTATTTACTTGTTTCGTTGATCGGTCGTTCATACTTATGTCTATAAGCTTTTACTGGGTTCGGAGATTGTAAATAAAGATTGTTAACTAGATGTGTCTCTCATATAGATGCCAAACATGGCGTCCAATTCGTTCAGAAATGTCTAGACTATCGGATACATTCAACCGTTTTCTCAGGTCAATGACTAAAGATAGCCCCCAAGTGAATGAAACCTGCAGGTCATTAAGAGACAATCCTTCATCCGATCTTATAGACTGGTGCTATACAATCACAAAGAGCTATACTAAATAACAAAAAAACACATCACTTGAGGATTTCCAACAGCAGCAACAATTAGAATGGATAGCACATGTAACTAGGAAGAAAAATAATCAATATGTTGACTTTCCACAGAATCTTAAGCAAAAGCCTCGGAACGGAACTGTCATCAATTATACGGCAAGAATCACTCTCGCAAACAATATTTAATAATAAAATACAATCAACTTCGAATCCGTTAATGAATGGTATGATCCTTGTTTATAATAACTGTGACATTTACTGTAACTATTGAACAATTTAGTTCATGCCACCTTTCTTCAGTACAAGAACGCACAATTTTCAAATTTAAAAAATTTCAACCTCAGCGTCACGACTGCACGCTCCAAAATTATTCTTACATTTAAAAATATCTCATTGCTAAAAAAACACTCTTTCGGACTGCACAATCTTTCGATGTCGCATTACTACCTGGAATTTAACAAAAACACACTGAAATGTCTACCTGATGATGGTCGTTCGAAACGACTGAAAGCCCGGCTAGTAGAAAAAATAAGACCTGATAAAACCGGAATTTATAAACAAGGATCATACCATTCATTAACGGATTCGAAGTTGATTGTATTTTATTATTAAATATTGTTTGCGAGAGTGATTCTTGCCGTATAATTAACTTCAGTATTTGTTTTTCGTTTAAATGATTTACGTTACATAAATTGAATACGCACTACATAATTGATATATATATATATATATATAATATATATATATATATATATATATATAATCAATTTTTTTAAAGATTTTCAAAAAAAATAATATTCACAAATAATTTCATTCATTTGTGAATAAGTCTTAAAAATTTCATTAAAATCCGATAATTATTTGATTTTTGCAAGAATTTCCAAAACAATGTGTTTTTTACCACAAAAAGACGCTAAATTTTTGGGTAATCTTTGGCCCACCTGCCGACGCAAGAAAAACATTTTTTTACCAAAATTTCGAACGTGTTAAAGAAGATTTTTAAAAAAATACTTTAGTCTTTCCTCTTAGTAATGGCATAAACATTTTGACGATAAAAATTTTTCATAAAGTTTGCGTCCTTTTTCATCATGCTACGCATTTTAGCGAAAAAGTGTAGGTACCTATCTTTATATGCAAGGATTTATTTGATTCGTGGATAAGTATTGGTCGTTCATATTTGAATCTGTAAACTTAGTAATAGGTAAATATTGGTCGTTTATATTTGGGTCTAAATACATTTACTTCGTTCGGGGATAAGTGTGTGTTGATCGGTGATATTGGAATCTATAATAATTTACTTGATTCGGAGATAAGTAAATATTAGTCGTTTATATTTGAGTCTGTAAGCATTTATTTCGGTCGGGGATAGGTACATATTGGTCGCTAATATTTCCGTTTATAAGCATTTACTTGGTAAGTTTAATCCTGGGTATGAAGGTAAAGTACATCCGGCAGCAAGGCCTCTGATAAGGAAATTAGAGGTTTTGAGGAGCATGGAACATGTTCCCAGGTCCACCATCACCCGGGGTGGTAGCACCTGTTAGGGTCCCAACTATGGGAAAATAGTGAACCTCAAAGCAAAATATAAAACCACATTAAAATAAGTAAAAATACTAGCAATACCTCTTGGGCTCTGTTCAGAGTGAACATTCAGTCAGTGATGCGCCATGCGTGACACACGACTGACTTTCGATACATGACTGACGAGGCAGATTTTTCCCGCGGTAGGTTGCCATTTTT
This sequence comes from Acanthosepion esculentum, assembly GCA_964036315.1. Taxonomy (NCBI): domain Eukaryota; kingdom Metazoa; phylum Mollusca; class Cephalopoda; order Sepiida; family Sepiidae; genus Acanthosepion; species Acanthosepion esculentum. The sequence goes on along the minus strand of OZ038513.1, from coordinate 43,504,747 downwards.
TTCTGCGGGAGAACAGTTGCCATCCAAGGCTACAGAGCCCGGTCTGTCCTGCTATTTACCCATATCTGGGGGAAGAAGATGATGATTCATACCCTTCCCAAGGGTATTAGCACGTAGGTGAATGTAATGAAATTCGAGCTCGGCTCTCGGATTCCTCAATCCGAGCCGCTATCCTTTACTCCGACTCCTATAAAAGAAAAACTACATACTGCCTGAATAAATGAGGAAAAATCATGACACTGAAATTTTTGTCTAATCCTCTATCTGGCTATCTATCATCTTTTCAGATGATTTCAAAAACTTCTAGAGGAAAAAAAGGTTTATTAATTGTGAAAAGATTTAAACTGATATTGAATGTTTCTTTGCATCGAAAGTGGAAGAAGTTTACGCTCAACAATTTGCCAAATAGATACGATTATATTATCAATAATGTGTGGAAAATATGATCATGATTAAATGTATCAATTAATTCCAGAGAAGCATTTGATTTTTTTTTCTCGCTTTCAAATGCGATAGGATTTTTTATACACGCTTAGGCGATGATGTATCTTTCGATACATGAATGACGAGGCAGATTTTTCCCGCAGTAGGTTGCCATTTCTTTCTGCGGTAGACCAATTGCCAACTAAGGCTATAGAACCCGGGCTGTCTTCCTATTTACCCATAGCTGGGTGGAGAAGATGATTCATACCTTTCTCAAGTGTATTAGCACGTAAGTGAATGTAATGGATTCGACTGGAATTCGAACTCGGTTCTATTGTAAACAAAAAACTTATCCTATTTTGAAAGATCCTGTTGTGTTGTTTACCCTAAACTGGTTGCTGGACTACGGAGAAGAATGCGTGACATGCTCCAGAGATTCTGCTTGTTATTCTCTACCACTCCACCTCGAGCGGCTCTTTGGCTTTGTACAATACGTGATGTGATCTTTTGGGAGAGAAAGTCATGCCTTTCCAAATGTGCATTGATGGGAAGCAAACTATCCCCAGCCTCAGTCGCAAGCCGGTACTTTCTATGATGATAACCATTTGGCTACCCTAACATCCCCGAGCGCAACAAGCATCGATAAATGTATTCGGTATCTACAAATGATTGCTCATAAATTTTGATCAGCGACAGATTAGTTTTAAAATGTTCGCTCTAATCTCACGCTATGAACTTATCCCGTTTGATTGTATTAGAAATGATAAGACGAGGAAAGTCTCATAATGGGCGTCGCGATGATATCTACAGCTTCCGACCGTTCTAATCAAGACAATCTTGGACCTCACATAAATATCTCAGACAATAAGTCAGATAATTTAAGAGATTTACACCAGAAGATACAGAGTTTAAAACTGCAATGTTTTTGGTACATTGCTACTTGTTGGGACTGACTGACGTCAGAGGGCAGAACTCGCTGAGGAAAACAGATTTCGATATTTACACTATGAGATTGGTCGACAGGAACAGGTCTGGATAAATAGGGGTGATAAGGATAGATTTAGGTGAGTAGTGGGAAAAAGAAAATGTCCGCTCAGATTTTATTGTTAGATGGTATAAGGGGCGTTCAGTTTTTTAGTCAAAAATCGCTTTTGATTATTCTGCAATGTTTTTTGATAAACTAATATTTGGTGGAAACAACTGACATCGGAGGACAGAATTCTTGTAAGAAATGATGTAAATATTGACTCTGTGAAATAGATAAGAAAAGATCTGGATAAATATGAGTAAAAGTTAGATAAATAGAAGAACATATAGATAGATATAGATGGATATATAGATAGATTAACAGATAGATGAACAAATAGAGTAAGAGAAAGACAGACAGATGAAGAGATAGACGGATAGATAGATAGATAGATATACAGAGATAGATGAATAGAAAGGAGGATAGATAGATAGATATACAGAGATAGATGAATAGAAAGGAGGATAGATAGATATACAGAGATAGATGAATAGAAAGGAGGATAGATAGATATACAGAGATAGATGAACAGAAAGGCGGATAGACAGGTCGATATACAGAGATAGATAGATAAATGAACAGATAGACAGATATACAGAGTGCGATGGTTTAATTATCGCCATTTTGTATGCTTAATTTCGCGCTTTCGTGTTTTTTTAAATTTTGTCAACTGCCCAGTATAGTAGGGTCAGTTGGGCCCCGTCTGTGAGGAAAACAGCACTATGACGCAATTCGCTCCGCCAGAAATTTGGAAATGACATGCTGTGCTGTTTGGCATTCGCACCTGAAGCTCCAATACGAACATTTCAGGGTGTTTCGGTGTCAATCTGAAGACAGTGCAGAGGATTCGAAAAGAGTTGGAGGAGTCTAATGGTGATTACGAAGGTACCGCAGCTCGGAAAACTCACTCTGATCGTTCTGATAAGAACTCCCGAATTTGTTGTTGAGAACCTCAGATTCTACACCAAGTGCCTTGAAAATGTAGTGCTGCCCTGGGCCAAGAGTTTGGCTGCTGGAAAACTCTGTCTGACAACAGGACTCTACACCATGCCACACAAGCAGGTGATGCCAGACAATGGCTGTCAGACAATTTCTGTGACCATATAACCCTTTGCATCTGGCCACCTAACTCCCCAGACTGCAAACCTCTTGACTATTGTGTTGGGCGCAGTTGAGCGAGTAACAAACAAAAATCTTTGTAACACCAAAGATGAGCTGAAGGCAAGGATTATAGCAGCATTTATGAACTTCAATAAGGAGACCACACAGAAGAGTTTCAGGTGATTTCGAAGTCGTCTGGAGGCCGTGGTTGAAGCCAATAATGATTTTATCGAATAAATTTACTTTTTAGGATTTCAATTATTTTTGTGTAATTTTGGTAAATATACCTGTTATCTTCATTTTTGCGTAATTTAGACGACAATTTATCCATCGCACCTCTACAGAGATAGATATATAAATATATATACAGAGATAGGTAGTGGTTTACCAAAATTGTTTGCTCAGATTTATATTATTAGCTGGCTGAAGGAACGCTTAGGTTTTCATTCAAAAGTTTGCTTTTCATTATACTGCCATATTTAATATATCGACGTGCATATCTGTTAAAATCGCCTTTTTTCTTATAGCTTTTGACATTGAATAAGTAAACATTTTTTATTTAAGATTTCTTTTTAATTTTTCGAAATGTAAAAATGACTCTCCAATGTGCAATACCCGGAATTGTTAAAAGTGGTATGCAGTGTGTTGGAGATTTCTCGCTTCAAGGTGCTCCACGGTCGAACCAAACCAGGTGATATTAATCAATATCATGTTATCATGTTCACCAGCTTTTATTATGTTAGTCGCTTTGATGTATAGCGATTTATTTGTTGTTTTTTTTTCTCAAGAAAAATAACGTAAGTGAAGATTATTTATCTATCTCCTCATTTACTCTTTCATATTATATTGTATATTTATTATATTTATTTTTATATTGTATATTTATTATTTTTATTTTTATATTGTATATTTATTATTTTTATTTTTATATTGTATATTTATTATTTTTATTCATGAAAAAAACGGACCGTTATCTTGATCTTCATTGCCATATTCACAACGTTTCGACCGTTGTACGCTCCGGTCTTCTTCAGGTGATGGGAATTTCGAATCGAACCCTTTATTTCGTCTACGCGGGGTAGATTGTTCTAGTTCCACGTGCCATGCTTATAGATTTTGACATTTTAAATAAAATTTTTAATTTTTTAATCATTTCACCCACAACCAAGATAATAATTCCACTAAGACAGAATGGCTCACTAGGTGTGAAAGCATATGAGAAATAGCAAAACATTATTAAGGAGAAAGAACAAGAAAAGAACAGGAGTTATTTTATTTATTTATTAAGGTCACCATTAGTATCTGTCTATGTCTCTGAGATGAGGTATTATGATTACTTGCATTATTTACATTACTCTGTTATCCTCATCTTCATTGTCATATTCACAACGTTTCGGCCGTTATACGCTCCAGCCGTCTTCAAGGACACCTGGCCCAGTGGATAAAAACGGTGGTTGGATCCAATGACGAGATCCAAATAGTTGTGAGTTCAATACCAGGCCACAGCAGTGGTGAACCAAAACTTTGAGAGTTGAGTTAAAGGGAAATAACTGAGACATCCGGAAAAGGCATGGCACGTGGAACTACAACAATCTACCGAGGTGGACGAAATAAAGGGTTCGGATCGAAATTCCAATCACCTGAAGAAGGCCGAAACGTTGTGAATATGGCAATGAAGAGGGAGATAACGGTCAGAGTAATGTAAATGAAATTTTAAAATATGACGATAATAAAGAAGTCTCCTGAAATAAGAATTTATTTTAAAGACATTATACTGCTTGGCGTCTCGAGCTTTTTAAAAATACAGATTTAAAAAAATTTTAAATATGAAAGTAATCCATAAATTACTCTTCTGTTAACTTGGGGCACACCTGGCTTACCTTTCAGAGTGCATTAGTGTGCCCCGTCACACCTTTTGAGAAACGCTGTCCTAGATCCTGGTTTTATTTGCACTTGTTTTATACAGTTAGGATCCGATATCGCATTTCTGGGGGTGGCAAATTAAAGAAAAATAGTATTATAAACTCTTATTTGAAAACGGAAAAAAATATTCCGAATAAAATAAGCACGGTGGGAAGTCTAAGAACAGAATGGATTCCAAAGGAGATTAATTTCGAAAAGAATTCGAAATTGATCAGCAAATTGCTTTTTGGTGGCCTCTGCACCGAAGAATCTCCAGAGCGACGAAAACAGACAAGGTACACTATAAGCCAAAAGCTTGAAGTCACCTTCTGAATTTGATAATTACCGTATTTGACGGCATATAAGACGCACAGGTGTATAATTCGCATGGGTGTATAAGACGCACCCCAATTTCAGCATGGCAAATCAAGAAAAAATTAGTAATTAGTAAAATTATTAGTAAATGGTACAGCCTAGGCTTTATTTATGAGGTATTATTTTGGTTAAACAAGCCATGATTCCAATTAAACGAAAAATAATAGGAAAAAAAGAATACAAGCCTGTAAAAATTTTATTATATCCAAAGGTAAGAAAACAAAATAAAAATCAAGCAATTATTACAATTGAGCAAAACAGTACAGTTACCATTAAAATTCAGTCAAAAAATTTCCTTTACATGATCTGCACAACCTGTCTTGAAAACATCTTAGTGGAATAATTAGGATATAAAAATTGTGATTGTATTTATACCAATACAACCGGAAGTTATCGCATGAAAAATATTAATGAAACAAATATATTTTACAAATATATAATTTGAATTTATTGCATATAATTTTAGTGAAACAAAGTACTAATATTAAACGTGATGAAATTAATATAATGAATATTATCAATCATAACACTTTCAATTTGCATAATAGCCTTTTAGATAATGACAATAGGTATATAAAAGTTACTCTAAAGTCTAAGCTAACAGGAGTTGCCAGGTAGCTAATTTCGGCCGACTATCGCGAATTTTAAAACTACATATGGTATATAAGACGTAGGGGATTTCAAAAGATATATTTAGTAAAAAACGTGCGCCTTATATGCCGTCAAATACGGTAGTAAGTTTGATAATTTCTTTAGTTTAATTAACTCATACTAAGATAGTATACTAAAACTTATTTTTTTAATCATTTCACCCCAACCAAGGAAATAATTCCACTAAGACCGAATGGCTCACTAGGTGTGAAAGCATATGAGAAAAAGCAAAACATTATTAAGGAGAAATAACAATAAAAAAAACAGAAGTTAAGAAAACAGAAGATAGCGATTGACATTGCATTTAGATTTTTGAAGATCAAAGTTGAATGGCATTCAAGAGGCCGAAAGAGTTCAACAAGAGAGTAATGCGAGAGAAGAAGCTATTAGCAGAGAACGCACGGTTACATCTAACAGTTTAAACTGCAAAAGGATGAGACCTAGCTGCCAATCTAGTACTGCGCTTAAATTCGTAAAGTCGGGGTACCGTAGATGAAAGATCATCAGAACAATTACCATGAAAATATTTATAGAAAAGGCACAGGGAAGACATTTTTACAGCGGTGGGAAAGTGACAGAAGCCGTGACACCAGTGCGGGGTAATTTAGCCCACGAGTGCATGACGCTCAGTTTTTTAGGGATTACCTAAAATTCAATATCATCTAATTCTAAGATTAGACGCCAAGTTAGGTCAGGCAAAATTAGCTAATATTCCAAGGAAAATTTTTGCAATAATTTGTTGTGGTGGTTGTAGTAGTAGTAGAGGAAGAAGATAAAGAAAATAAATACCCTTAAAGAAAATAAATACCCTAAATACCACTAGTCCGAAGTGAGCTATAAATTAATTTTGAAAAAGGCATGCGATTCTTCAAAGTCCAAACAGGAGCCGAAACTTTTGGTCTATCCAAAATCCAGAAAGAACGACCTTATACACTTTCACACTCATTACAATAATAACATAAAATCCGGAATAACATGCTTTCTACTTGAGAACACTCAGAATCTGTAGCCTCTCGTTCTTACCCGAGAAAGAAAAATACATGGAAAACACTTTAAAATCCCTCCAATATCTTTTTATAAAAGTTTTATTAAACACAAGTGACAAAATACTGCGATTAAGTTTTTATTAAATTTTTCTTGTGTTTGTATCGATGTTTTCATTTTTGGGGCACAAAGTGTCTAAAAACTGTTTGAATGTTCCATATATCCGAGCCTTTACGGCTATTCTATCGGGCATTAGCAATGTTTGTTTGTTTGTTTTTAAATTGAATGTGTTGGTTTTTATTTTAAATTCAACTAAAATAAGAATTTAAAAAAACATCCTAATCGAATAACCAAAAGCACTCGGATACTGTTATGGTCCTGGTTAGGACCAAGGAAGAACAACACAAACACAAGAGTAGAAATAACGAAGATATAATACAAGGTGTGGAAGGTGTTAGTATGACTGTCAGTCTCGTTTGGAGTGAACTACTATCGGCTCGACTCGATTCGTCTCTCTCTCTCTCTCTCTCTCTCTCTCTCTCTCTCTCTCTCTCTCTCTCTCTCTCTCTCTCTCTCTTGAGAGGTGTAGTATACATAGTGTTAGGAAGAGTTATAGGTAAGGAGGACCCATAACAATTATGAAAATGCATTGGAAAGGGATTTTACTATGAAAATGCATTGGAAAGGGATTTTATTATTGTTATGGTCCCGGTTAGGACCAAGGAAGAACAACACGAACACAAGAGTAGAAATAACGAAGATAATAATAATACAAGATGTGGAAGGTGTTAGTATGACTGTCAGTCTGGTTTGGAGTGAACTACTATCGGCTCGACTCGATGTGTCCTTCTCTCTTGAGAGGCGTAGTATGCATAGTGTTAGGAAGAGTTCATTCTGTAGTTATAGGTAAGGACCCATAACAGATATATAAAACATGCAGATAGTTTTTATACGCTTTATGTCCAGAAAAGAGAACACCAGACAAATTAAATAAAAAGCTTATTCGCAGTAGCTTGTCAGTCGTCTTTAACGAAACTTATATATATATAAAATCAAAAAGGCAAATTCTAATTCCAGTTGAGTTCCTTACATTCACTTACGTGCTGATAACTTTGGGGAAGGTGTGAATCTGTCTTCTAAAAGCTATGGGTAAATAACAGGACAAACCGGGTCCTATATCCTTGGGTGGCGAACGGTCTAAGAGAAGGACAACTCTGAATCCAAAACCTACGGAGGATCATTTTGAGTCCATGTGGCATAGCATACAGTGCACAAGTTCTCTGTATTCGGCATTTCTAAAAAGTGTGGTTGGTTCTCCACAAGCCTTCACCATTATAATCAAATATGTGCGTCTGGAACGGAAAACTGAACTGCTTGGCCCTCATATATCGAAAATGACGGGAGAGTCCGGTATAATATATATATATATATATATATATATATATATATATATATATATATATATATATATATATATATATATTATGATTGGTTCGAAATATAGAAAAAATAACTGAAAATATTTAACAAAGTACTCTCGTTTGTTTTCAATCAAACATACCCTTCCCTCCCCCCATATATATATATATATATATATATATATATATAATTTTTTTCATATAGACAAAAACAATTTACTCACTACAAAGATGCAACTTCGTTTCAGTGCATTTACAATTGCACTTCGACTGCTGAGAAACAAAATTTTGGTTCTCACCAGTCGAAGTGAAATTTTAAATGCGCTGGAACGAAGTTGCATCTTTGTAGTGAGTAAATTGTTTTTGTCTATATGAAAAAAATTATAATAAAAAAATATTGCTCTACTATCGGGCCTCTTTTGAATTAATATTGTGAACGTTAGAATTTATATATTATTTTCGTTCTCGTTACATTCGGAGATATATATATATATGAGGATCAACGCCTAGCAGCGACAGTCTGTTTCAAGCTTGAACTTAAACTTCAGACACTCCTGATGATATGACATTAAGATTGCGGTGAAGCATGAAACAGGTGTTGACCTCAGTGTCCTCTTTTATATTTACATACGCTCGGTATCTGATATCGAGCATTTTACCCATAAATATAGCATACCTTAAAAATATATTTTATCGTGTATGTGTTGTGTAGAAAGAGGGTCATTCTTCTTTACACTAATTGTTCAACGTGGGACTCGTCCATCCACTATCAGTAGAACGACTGCTCATAGGAACGGTCGTCACAAAGGGCATCACAAGGCGTCTCGCTTGAGTCGTACGCGTCGCATCACTGAAATACGTTATCTTCTATTGCTGTATTATTAATCCATGCCTCTCATGTGATTAGACACGTTCATCATCAACCATTTGTTTCAGTGTTTCCTTACAGTTTTATAAACCAGAATTATGAGTATTATACTAAGTTTATAGCAACTATCGAGAGCACAATTTCACCTGCCAGTTTACTTTATTTTCACTTACCCTTCTTTATGTAAATGTGTGTCTATGTATATGTTTTGTATTATATATTCAATTATTTCATTTCAATTATTTTATTTCCTCTTCTCCATTTTATATATATATATATATATATATATATATATATAATGAATGTCCCTTAAATGGTAATTGCTTACAAAATAACGTATTATACCAAGTCACGCTAAAATAGCCAGATAATGAAGAAAAAGTATACATAGGAGTAACTGAAGGACCCTGGAAACAAATAGTAAATAGGCAAACAGCACAATGCTTTCTAAGTATATCTGGGATATTAAAAACAAAATGCAAATCATACCAAGAATATCATGGAAAATAAGGAAAAGATCATCAGCCTATAACAATCAATCCAAAGCCCGCAAACTTTGCTTGGTGGAAAAATAGCTATTATTACCTTCCCAGACTAAAATAAATTACTAAATAAACGATCTGAGCTCATCTCAAAATGCAGACACGAAAACAAATTTTCACTACGTTACTTAAAAATCGAAAACTGAAAGAATAAAAAAAAATTCAACATTAAAAGTCGCTGACACTGAATATGAACTTGTTCACTTATGATAAGCCTTGTTCATAGATTTCCTTTTGACTGGCTTTGATGTAGAATCGGAAGGTTTAGCTCCCGAGAGGCGACAAATGTTTTCCTTGTTCCCGCCTTTGTAACATAACTGACATTTATATTTTTGTACGGACAGGAATGAGAATAATAGCAATCACCTCAAAACCAACATGCACAAGGAGGAGTTTTTCTTTAACACGCGTGATGAAGTCGCCTTTGCTTAGATGCTGCTGGTTGTGGACGAAGTTGGATGTGAAGCCTGTCGTTGTTGAACAATTATTGCGTCTTAGATCTAAAACAGTTATGTGTTTGTTCTGCTCTAGTTTGGATAAGAACCGTGTCGCACATCTGATTTATTTGAAGATTTAATCCAGCCATGAAAATGATATTTAAATTTGTCTTCAGTCACTGTCTGAAGCTGGAATTTCTCGCATTCACGATTAACGTAGCCTGCGAAAGTTACGTAGTCATCCGATTAGCTTTTCGATATTTTTAAACAGTTGAATCTCATGGGAACAATAGACTCCGGAATACCGAAAATTTCGGTTGGCTGGTCAACAGTTTCCGTGAAAGTTAAATTTGAAGGCAATTTGGGCAGAATAAAATTTGTGAAACGCTAATATTCTTTAGTTCCTAATTTGCGGAGGAAAAGTCATGATTTCCACGCGTCATGAAACCGCGTAGAAGAAATGTCGCTATTAGAAGGATCTTATTCGAACGACGAAATAGTTTGCCAGAAAATCAACAGAACTGTTTTCGATCGGGCAGCCAGAAATTTTAAAATTTCTGTGTCAGTGCTGTTATTAAATGCACTTGAGTTTTCTCAAACTGTTCTTGCTGCTAACGCAAAATCTCTTTTAAATCGTCTGACAAAACAACCGTGTACTTTTTTTGTGGTTTTGTTATTTCTTTGTGCGGAAAAGATAAGTGAAAAAAATTTTAAATGAAATTTCACTTACCAAGACAAACAAACCACCACCTTCACCATCATGAAGGAAAAAGCGAAGAATTCTGGGAGTGGAGCAATGCATTTGGCTAGTTGTAATTGTGGTGCTATGGGCACCCACGTAGAGCAGGAAAATGTGGTTTTATCTCATGTCACATGTTTCCTCTTTATTATCACAGGTAGTTGATTTTAATCTAGTTATCGAAAGCGGCATCCAATTGTCCCAATTCGTTGATATCTATCTAACTAGCGAGCAAACCCATTCCGTTGGTATTTCGTTAGCTATCTGACCGATTCGGTTCGTATCTTGCGATCCGTCTGTCCGATTCGGTTCGTATCGAGCGAGCCGTCTGTCCGATTCGGTTCGTATCTAGCGAGCCGTCTGTTCGATTCGGTTCGTATCTAGCGAGCCGTCTGTCCGATTCAGTTCGTATCTAGCGAGCCGTCTGTCCGATTCGGTTCGTATCTAGCGAGCCGTCTGTCCGATTCGGTTCGTATCTAGCGAGCTGTCTGTCCGATTCGGTTCGTATCTGTCTCTTAATACTCTGCTTAGCTTTTGGAAGGCATCTTTGGCCATTCCACTGCGTCTTCGAATTTCAGTGTTACACTTTCCGTCCTCTTTTGGACACATTCAAGATTTTTTAAATTTCTGTACCTGCTTGATTTTAATATTCCCAAACTGTAACTTTCATTTTCAGCTTACCGTTTTGCTGATAACTATGCATTCTGTCTTCTTATAGTTTATGCTTAGTCCTTTCTCCTCGCTTTCCTTGGCTACCTTCTGTAGGAAGTTTTATTGTTTCCTTTCCGTGTCTTCTATGAGCACTATGTCATCTTTGTATCTTAAGGTAAGATATATCGCCGCCAATAATGAATCCTGATAGGACTCGAATTCTCACAGAATTTCCTCGCTGTATAAGATGAATACATCCGGTGAGTAGACAGACCCTTTCTATTTTTATATATCTGCTGAACTCATTTTCTGTCCGTATGCAGGAGTTTTGCTGTCAGTATAGGTTCTTGATTATTCTAATATATTTCCCGAATATGTCAAGCTTGCTCAGCCAATGTAACGGATCTTTGTAGCGTACTTTGCCGAATGCCTTCGTATAGTCTATAAAGCAAAGGTACACGTCCTTCTGCATTTGTATTTCTCTTTCTGATACAATTCTGAGCATAAATATCGAGTTCTTTGTTCCAGTGTCTTTGACGAACCCGCACTGTTCTGCTGCGCGCTCTATTCAACAGAATTCGGATGATGAGTTTTGTTACGTGGCTCTTTAGGCTGATTGTTAGGTGAAGTTCGCATTCGTTTTCGCCTGGTTTCTTAGGCAGTGCTAGGAAAATAGATCTGCTTAGACCTTCCAGTATATCACCACTGTTGTAAATTTCATTTATTATTTCTGCGATCTTTGTCAAAATCGTCTAAGGTTGCCAGCATCTCTATTACAATCATTCTCTAACATCTCGAAAACTCTAAACAAAATAAGATTTTTTTTTTTTTGTTATTTAAGAGACATAATTTCTTTCCAATTAAAAGAAAATGTTTTGCAAGACAAGTAATTTCTGGGGAAAAATGTGAAAAGGCTTCTTCTCAAAATGTTTGGCAATATTTATTGCTCATAATTTATTTAGTATCTTTTGTTGAAATAGTGTCCTATACATTCGGGCTTGTTCCACAGCTAATCTACGCTGAGAAAATTGCCGTCTGAGGGCAGGCCAGAGCGCAACGTACGGACGAATGAACTGAGGGAAAAGCAGAATTATAATATTACTAGAAAGACCCGTGAAAATTTTCTGATGAATCTTAATTCTTCAACGATTGAGTAAGCTCGTAACTAGTTCTATGGCAATAATATATCCGTAGAAAAACCCCTATCGAATCAAATATTTGAGCTTAACAACTTTAATAGAATATTTCAATAACAGTTATAAATATGAATGTTGGTCTTTATTTAAAGAAGTAAGGGGGTACAAATGAAGAAAAAAATCTAGCAATTGACCGCTTTTTTCCATTTCACGGAAACAGGTGTTCAACATTTCTATCTTCCTTTCTTTCTCTATTTCTTTCTGTCTTTTTCTTACCGAAACTAAGTAGCGTCTCTGGTGTATCTGTTCCGTCTTCCCACGTGATCCAATCATATAATAGTTCATTATTTAATGGGTATTGGTAGAATGTAAGAGCCGTGCTAACTAAGAGGTGAACAAGCAGAATTATAAGATATTTAGTTTATTTCATGCACACATCGGAAGAGAATCTCCGACTCCGCTATATTATTAGTACTCTTATTATCTTTCACACAGTGTTATCCATACTCCTACTTCGTTGTACGCTTGTTTTTAAATGATATAATGTCGGGCGCAAGTATTAGGACGCAGGCACTTAAAATGCATTAATTTAAAATTGATCTTAAAACCGCTGAAACAATTGGCAGAACTCGAGAACCTGAAGGAAATTAAATAATTCTTTGTCATACTTCCCAAAATTGGGGGCACTTCGACGTGGTGTAATTGTTAGCAAACTTGTCTCGCTTGAAAAATTACGACTGAGTAGTGAGTTCGATCCTCACTGGGTGCCTCATACTTTCGGCCTTGTGCAAAATCACCATACTTGTCAAAACTGGTTTCAATATTTTAATTTTTTTTTTTTTTTAAATATAGTGACTTATTCCTTGAAAAAAAAATCCGAAATTGAAAGAAAATCAGCTGTCGGTAATGATACTTTAAACAACAACAACTGACCACCAATGCTTGAAGATTTTAAGAGCTGGGTTCATCTAAAAGATAGAATATGCCGATGATTACATAAGTTTATACTTAATTTATTGCTTTGTTTTATTTTTATAACTTATCAACCCCTTTAAAGTTATTAAAAACCGAAACATATTTTTGGAGTCGAAGAATTTTTTATTTGAGATAATGATGATATTCTGATACAAGTGTTACTGTTTAACCCATAATTCGAAGAAGAAGAATTGCATTCATGCCTTTCCCAAGTGTATTTGCACGTAAGTGAACATAACGAACCCAACTGGAATTCGAACTTGGCTCTTCGGTTTTCAATTCCTAGCCATTATCAATTACACCACCAGCACATACATGCAGTTACCCAACTAGGTACTGACCAGGCTCAAAGTTCCTTAACTCCGGTCATCGAACGACAACCGGTGTTTCAATGTGATATAGCTGTAAGTCTTTAGTAAATACACATCAGCTTTGGAGTAAAAGTCGGTAAAAGCGAATATGCTTTTGATACACGCTAATCTCATTAGTAGCTCAATATAATATAATCATTTATACGTAATACCATTAACTTTATTGATTTTTAAAAGTCGCACTAAACAATATCTTCGAACAGCTTCTCTTATGTTTTTTCTCAAATTTTCGCCGAATTTGAACTCACTTTTATATATTCTTTGTGTGTGTAGGATGTATAATAATGTCCGTATAATAATATCTGCATGATGATATACTAATGTCTGTATGATAATGTAATAATGTCCGTATAATAATATCTGCATGATAATATACTAATGTCTGTATGATAATGTGATAATGTCCGTATAATAATGATATCTGCATGATGATATACTAATGTCTGTATGATAATGTAA